>JAQSVV010000701.1:0-437817 GCA_036375495.1 Agrotis segetum | reverse complement strand
AATAATACGAATTCAAGATACATACGAAATAAAAAAAAATGAAAAGCGGACGATTGCTTTCGAGGAGTACTCATACATGACCAAAAACCGACTGCTCGAAAGTAGAATTCACAACACAGGCCACTCTAAACTAAACCTTACTTAATGGATTCAAAGTTGAATTTCGAATGAAAAACTTTCTCAAAAGTGTACAAAAGCAAAATAATTCAGGAAGATTGTATTTCATATTCGACCATGCTCTCTCCCCTTCGTCATAATACAGGGTTAGGTTCTAATTTATTTCTCATGTTTTTTCGAATATTCATAAGTCGCTTTGTGACCTAGATTTTGTGAAAGTTCTGGCAGTGTTCGCTGCTGTATTTACTGCCAACTTATTCGACAACGCAGCGTCAAAACTCAAGGCTGGGATTGAAACTCTAACATTTTTATTTTCCGCAAGTTACAAGTCTCCTGTGTACCTACTCAATGTCTTTATTACTTTCCTGTGAAATATTCATACCCTTGCCGCGCCGGATATGAATAATTTTCGGAAACGGCAGATCATAAAAAAATTGATTAATTATTTATACTTTTTTTAGACATAAAAATATTTTTAAAATATTTTACTGTTGCTAGTTAAATCGTATACTACCCTACAAATATTACCTACAACTTTACAAACCCAACCGTAACATACATTCAAATATTATTTTCTATACATCCAAACATGACATCGCAACATGAAAGTGTGTACGTCACGATACGATAAACACTTACACGATCACGTCACTACAAAAAGCCGGTTGTTCGGTAGCAAAATCCGATTCGTCATAAAAGTATAATAATAGTGGGTCGGGGGTGCCGCAACAACGGCGGTGACCTACCCAGCGCGCGCCGCCGCGGCAGTCTTTCGTCGAGCTTTCTAATGACCCCAGGCGTTCTGTGTTGCGCGTTAAGGCAAACTCAAGCCCAATACCACCGATAAAAACTTCAACTGGATTGAAATTCAGCTTGTTTCACGCGTACTACTCTACTACGGCAGACAGGCGCACTTCGGCCCTCTCCCAGCGAAAGAGGACAGGACGCGAAAATGGACTCTATGTCCTCCAGGATAACACCGTTTTGTAATTAAACGCGAGTTGTGTGTGTCAGCGCAAAGGAAACCTAGCTGGGTGAGTACATAAATATTTCGTTCAACTTTCATCGAAACTAGTTACCTAATAGAACAATGTAGACATTATGTACAAGTTTTTCGCGTGTATTTGTTTATGTTGTTTCTTTCAACTGATATGAAATACTTTGTACTGCTTTCAATGTTATTTTTTTTGTGTTTAAATAAATTCTTTGTTTGTGCTATTCCTCCAAGAAGATGATCGTGTAGACTATAGAATCTATAAGTACCTACTTTTTTTAACCGTCAGTCGGATAATGTACCATTATGTTGTTGTTTCTTTTAAGTATCTGAAATTTATTTAAATATCTGTATTTACTTTTTCGTTTTATTCCTGTAACATATAGAACTTAAACAGTGTTAAAACCAACATTCCGTTATTATTAATTCCGAAATACTACGAGTAGAAGTGCTTACAGTAGCCATAATCTTCAAATACAATTAGATGTGCTACTAAGCCGAGCATTACAGCGTTATGGGAACTATCTCCATTTACTGAATCGAATAATATCAACGCTGATTCTGTGGTCTCAAGTAATTTCACCTGTGTAATCTACTTAAGCACTGCATGTAGGTATACAATAGTTAAGGTACAAGGATTTCCAATCTACAGACTGTGAGTAGGAACTATTATTCCCCATAAGTAATTCATAATGTTATACTACAGTATAAACAGGCAACAATGTACTTTAATCATGTTACTGCATAGTCGATCCTTCGGAGCCGGCGAAGCGTTCTGATTACACAGCATGAGTCTTTGATCTATTCATTACGTTGAATAAACAATATAATAGACATTTAATTGATAACATACGAGTCAATGTCTTTGATGTGGACATGACATACCTTTGTGTTTGTTACAGGTAAAATAACAAAGGGGAAATAAAATGTAAAAAAAACAGTATAATGTAACTATGAAAAAAATTTTACTCTTCAAGACAAGGAAAAATGAATGCGACGTTTTGCAAATTGTTTCGTTACTGCTGGTTCTACCCTCCGTTTTGCGAGCTCAGAATACCGTGGGCTGTCCCGACTTAATAAAAACTAACAAATGTTCTTGCTATACATTTGAAGACGGTAAGAATGTTGCCTATTTGTAAATCGTTTGCGACGTGAACGTTATATTAATACGGGATTTATTTTCAGGCTTGTTTCTTGATTGTCAGGATACTGCCGCTAAAGACATAAAAAATGCTCTTAAAAGTGTGTCTGACATACACTCACTTTCTGTTTACGACCTCGACGACAACGAAGAAGCTCTGGGACCCCATTTTATACCTCAAGGCGTTTGTATAAAGCATATTCATATGTCAAGAACCAGCATAAAAGACATCGGCGATGATACGTTTATGCCTCTGAGAAAGTGCCTTGAAACGTTAAGCGTTGTATCGAGCAAAATCAAAATTATTCCTCAGAAAGCTTTATCTGGCATGCTGAAACTGATATCGATTGACTTTACGTCTAATTATATCGAAGACATACCAAGCTACAGCTTTTATGGTATTCCACTTATGAAACTAAACATCAAGGGAAATGTTATTCGAGAAATATCTGAATCGGCCTTCTCAAGTCTCGAGCTGACACTTTTGGAAATCGATTTGAGTGAAAACAATCTTACGACGTTCCCTATAGAAGCTTTTGCAAAATTAAGGCACCTTCGATCTTTACGACTAGCCTGGAATGAAATGTCATCTTTTCCAACAGTCGAAAATTCTGATTTGATATCTCTAGAATACCTAGACTTAAGTTCCAATAATTTTGAATTTATTTCAGAAGACTGCCTTAAATTTTGTCCGTCCCTAATAACATTGTCATTTCATTTTAATTTCATCAACACCATACATTATAGAGCATTTTATTCTTTAGTTAATTTAAAATCTCTTGATTTAAGTCATAATAGGATTAAAATATTAAACCCCAATTTGTTTCAGAACAACAAATATTTAGAGTATATAGATCTAAGTCACAATCATTTGCACCACATTCACGGTTTGTTTTGTAACTTGCCATCACTCACAGAAGTAATATTAAGTCATAATAATATTTTGGATGTGCCAATAGACTCGTTTCTTAATTCAAAGAAAATTAATGCAATACATTTAGATAAGAATTGTATAAGCAACATTCATAGTGAGAGCTTTAGTAACTTAGAGAACCTTGATAAGCTTAGTCTAGAATTTAATTATTTGAATCAAGTGCCACATAATATTTTTATAAATAATAAGAATATATTGAAATTAAGGTTAGACAATAACAATTTTTCTGAATTTAATAATGACACACTAGGACCCTTAGCAAACGTAAATGAGATTAGATTAAATAACAACAGGATCAAAGTCGTAACAAAGAATTATTTTATAAATTCTATGAAACTAGAAGAAATTTACTTGGACCACAACGAGATTACTTTTATAGAACCAGGTACTTTTTTAGAAATGACTGATTTAAAATATCTCAGTTTACACTATAATTATATCATAGTCTTAAATGATGTTTTGCCAAAATTAAGTTCTAATTTAGTTACGCTGCACTTGGAATCAAATTCATTATCTTTAATAGGAAACTTCATGTTGCAGTCACAAGAAAAATTAAATCATTTGAGTTTGAAAAATAACCGCTTAAAGTTCCTGACAAAGAACACGTTTCGTAATCTGAGTCTCGTGACGAGGCTTGAATTGAATAATAACGACATTTCTGTCATAGAGGACTTCTCATTACAACACTTAAGCTCCGCGCGCTATCTAGACTTACAACACAATTTACTTAGTAACATTACAAATTATACATTTTTCGGATTAAGCGAAATAGAAGACTTGGATATCTCGCACAACTCAATCATGTTTATTTTCGATATGGCATTTGATACTCTGAAAAAACTACGTAGTCTGAACCTTTCATTTAATCCACTGAAAATACTCCACAAACATGTTTTTCAGCAAGGTTTGCCACTTAGCTCACTTTATTTAGATAACTGCGAAATACAATTTATTGAGAATGGTACATTCATAGGATTGAACAATTTAAAATTACTTTCTCTCAAGAATAATTCATTAAAAGCTAGAGACTTGCTGTCCGTTAATATTCCCGGATTGAAATACTTAACTTTATCTTTCAACGTTCTGGACTATCTCCCAGTAGAGACGTTCACACAGCTTCCACTTTTAGAAGTACTCTATATGGAACACTGTAATATTGAACACATTTTTGAGGGTACATTCCGACATAATAGAAATTTATTGAGACTGAACCTCGCACAGAACATCATCAGTACCATTCCTTCCATATTGTTTGATTCGCAAAATTCAGTTTCGGAGTTTAATATAAGCAACAACTTTTTAGATTTTGTGCCATATAATACATTTCAAAATTTAACTCATGTTGAGAGTTTAGATCTAGCAGATAATCTTATACCGAGAATAGAGCTTTGTGGTTTTGAAAAACTAAACAGATTAAAATACTTGATTCTTAGAAAAAATGAAATCAAAACAATAACAGCCAGTAAAAAAATAGAATACCCTAATTTAGTACTTTTTGATATCAGTTACAATAAGTTGGATATTTTACCTCTTTTCGTTTTCGATATATTCCCAAACATCCAAAATATTAACATCTCGTACAATGAGATTGCGAGATTTGATTTCTTGTTGACATATAGGAAGTTTGGCATCTCTCTGATCAATATCGATTTGAGTAGGAACCCCGAAGTTTCTTGGTCTGCGTCAAACAGAGTAAATAATAACACACTCATAGCGAATCTATACGAATTACACATATGTGCCACTAACATGACGAACATTGACGATATTACATTCGAACTGTTCTCCAGTTTACAACATCTTTATCTCAAATTCAATAAGATAAGGCGTCTCTCTGTAAGCCCGTTTTCCAAATTAACTTTTTTAGAAAGTTTAGACTTAAGCTATAATAGGATTTCTCAACTGAAAACCAGTAATTTCCGTGGCCTAACTAAGTTGAGAACACTCTGTTTATCAAATAATAACATCGAATCAATAGAATCCTTCGCCGAAGAGTTGAGTAATTTGAAACTTCTGGATCTTTCTCACAACAAGTTGCAAAACATTCTTAATGAAGATCTTATAAACTTGAAAGAGTTGACGGTATTGCATTTGAGCTACAACAATATCAAGTATATATCAGTTACTGCTTTCAAGAACTTGAACAAAATAATAAAAATTGATTTGGAGCACAACAAGCTTCAGACAATACCTATAGAACTGTTAACGTCAGTCGAAAATTACATACAAGATATATCAGTCAAAGGTTTGTATTACAAGCGTAATAAGCAATTACTAAAAATAACTGAAAATACAATAAAGTTAAATAAAATTTGTATTCATTTACAGATAACGTGATTCTATGCAGCTGCCAAAAAGACAATGCTTGGGTGTGGATTCAGGATCATCCCAAAGTAATAAAATCCAATTCAATTACTTGCTACAACGATGAATATCCAAGAGAGAAATGCGACGTTCCAGTAATATCACAGCTATCTGTGGACCGACACAAAGATAATTCTGTATCAGTCTCGTGGTTTATAAGGAACCGCACAGCTATAAAAGCTTTACAAATTTTGTACTACGGTGAAGATGGAAACACTGACGTAAGTAGAACACTATATATAGTTTTTAGTAAGATTAAAACTTAAACGCCAAAGATGTTGTTCAAAATGCATTTCTTACAGGTTAAATCGAAATATCTTGAAAAAAGTGATGTATCGGTTCATATAAAAGACCTAGAGCCAAATGTTAACTACGTTGTGTGTGTTATCACTCTGTCTGAGGAGCCAGTGGACTACGACGATGAGATAATAGTGGCTGAAGTCAATAAAACAATTGACGACAGTGCTAACTCTACAGCCAGAATAACACAGGACGTGGCAGAAGCGATACTCATGCGGTCACCTTCCAGCGAATGCGTTTCATTTAATACATTTAGGAAGCCAACAACAATAAAATCCAAACCAACTAAAAAATTCAATTTAGCGTCAATTTTAAATCGCCGAATGGGCCTAATAGTCGGCTGTTCGTTAGGGTTCGTTGTATTTTTCATCATGGTTTCCATTTTGTTGTACACAAAAATTAAAGAAAGAAAAAGAATAGCCAAGTCTGACCCAGCGTGGTCCGAAATGAACGATTACCATTCAATGGCGAGTAAAGATGATATTTTACAAAGTTCCACTACAGCTTCGACTGACAACATTTTGTTGGGTATGGCAAAAAATCGTAAAGTTTCATTAGATCATTTGAAGTAATCATAGATTTTAGACCTAGGTAGCCAGTATACCTTTGAAGTGAACAATCAGATTCTAAATTCGATTTAACTAGTCAAATATTTATATTGTTAATAGATGCTTAATTTTACGACTGTTCGCTTATGATAGCTAGACTTAGCGGTAGAACGTAGTGCCTACATAGTAGGAGAATTGTAACTTTAAAACATATTGGGTAGGTAGTCTAGTTATAGAACCTTAACTATGAAATAAAACTGTTGGCATGGTTATCAGTTACTTTCGAGTTTTATTTTTCCATAACAGTAACAGCGAATAGAAGATTCTAAGCAAAATATTTTAAATGCATAAAAGTTATAGAAGTATGAGTAAATTAATAAATGTTTTGAAAAGATAATAAAAGGAATTTAGCCGGTTCGTGAGCTCGAGATCCACCATTAGGAAGTGGAAAATGAGTTAATAAAAGTTCTCAAAAGCATTTTTTTTTTATATTTAAGGAAGTTTTCTTTTTCTTAGAACAGTGTCTCGATTATCAAGAGCCATTGAGGGAAGCAAGTCCGCCTTTGAAGTACATTTTGAGGACGTGGCCTTAGAAAATCAAATTAATTTATGTAAGTGAGTGAGCTCTTGTTGAAGAGTAAGAATATTTTATTGAGCAAACATTGTTTTAGAGAATCCATTTTAATTCCAGGGCTCATTATGAATCAATATTCAATTTTCCTTTTGGTTTTGTTGATACTGCGCTGTAATTCTGCTATATCTTCACTTTTACATACCCTTGATATTTTTGCCTCTTTCTGATTCACTCGAATACTGGAAGTATGCAGTTTAAATATTTACTTTGAAACTGAGAATGGTGGTGAAAAAGTGTGATCTAAAAAGGCCGGGCCTTTTTTGAAACCCTGTTCAATCAAACTCTGAAAAGATTTAGTTACGTAAATATTCATACTATAACACCTTTGGCAGTTGTTACTTCAATTACCTAATTTTGAGTAAGTTTATGATGAACATATTATATTTAATAGAAGGTCGTACTTCGGACGTGTTTGTAATTATTGATCGCAACTATTAAGCCCTTGAACAGTTAACACTGACATGGGGCTTTCAAAATAATTATACACTCGGTAATTTAAAAGGAAATGGGGCTCTTTGACTGACACTAACTGAATAGTCGTAGGTATACAACGGTACCAAATATTGATTTTAGATGAGTAGTTACACTCATATAATTTAAAAGACAGTACTTATGTAAATCTTTTTTTCAATCATTATGTTGGAGGTGCCTCATTTTTGTGTTGCATAACAATGGAATAAGAAACAACAATCACTTTATTATGTATTATTATTATTTAAGTCTGCTTGTCTATGGCAACATTGGACTAAAATTAGCAAAAAGGAAAAAAATAATGAACAACAACATTCACACGGCATAGAAAAAGACGTCCATATTGCCGTCACCGAGAGCAGTGCCCAGAACGCTGGCAGCTTTTTCACATTGGATGGCAGTGCTGATTCTTTGGCCAGTAAATAGTGAGTCCTCAGGTTACAAGAAGAGACGACTAAGAACTTTATGGTAACTTAAAAACGTTCTGGGTACTTTGGTCCTGTAAGTTTAAAGTTTCATCCGGAAACAACTGCAATGCATAACTACTAGTTAAGTCAATTTCTTAGTGTCGTTTGATTCATTACGAAAATGTGTAATTTTGGAAAATTTATTTTGTTATTATGTATAATACTACCCGCAACCGCCTGCGTGGTGGATTATTGCCCAACCTCTTACAGAGACGAGGCCTGTGTCCCAAAAGTGGGAACATTATAGGCTGATGATGATAAAAAATATTACCCACCAAAAACTAACGTAAACCACGGCTTCACGCCATTTCTTCTTTCTTTCCATTTGTATTTGCTGTACATACTGATAAAACCAGTATAAATATTTGTTTGCATTAGAACAAGGCCACACGAATATGTGGCTGGAAGTGGTGGGGGTGGGGGAGTTGCTACCCAATGTTTATTTGACTCTGACGTGCCTAATTCTAGATCCATAGTACAATGTACGAGTATGTCATCTCTTAATGTGTAAAAGTTTAAATAGCTTAAAATAATACATTTACATAATGGACCAAATATTCATCGAGACTTGGGTTATTCAATCAAAATCGCACACGTCACTTAGACTGATTGTATTCCTAATTGTCAAGTGATTGGCCCGGGAGAAATGAGCTAATGTCCTCACACAATATTGACGCTCGTGTCCTCCACATAGTTGAGTTGTCGAGGGAATTGTCTGATAATTATCTACTCTAATTACACGACTGTGGGCTGTTTGGCGGTAGAGGTAAACAGGGTTGGGCACCCTTCACATTTAATTTAGGAGATCATCGAACAATATACACATACATACCCTAAGCTCCGTCAAAGCCACGTTAATGATAAATGATTTATAACTGCTACGCGCAACTAAAAATCGTAGCGCTTACTGGTGCCTACGCCGTAGCACAGCGCTACGCGTAGGCGTTCTTTTATGCAAAAATACGAGTATAAATCAACTTACGTTACTACATTCATAAGGTTGGTACAAAATATATGCTTTTCTTTATGTTCTTCTATGTAATGCACAATGACACATAATTAAACTGAAGTTAACAGTCCGAGTTTCAGAGCTTCAATCATCATTGGTGAATACTCGAACACTCGCGGTAACTTGAGAACTACCTGATCAATGCGACGTTCTATTAATTTTCAAGGCGACAAGCTCTTTGTCGCTCTGAGACAAAGGTATTGTGACGTATTATGCCATCTTATTATGGATCCTCTAATCAACTGTGGGGTTGGTACCGACGTTATTGGCTTGAACACAAATTGACTTGACATTAGTTCGACAAATTCAAACGGGCGTAAACTAATCAAGCAACAAGCAAACTCGCGTCTCAAAATTTGTTACTCGATTATACAACTCCTGTCTGTATTCGTATCAAGAAGAGGATTCCATATGAGGTTAAATTATCTCTTTGTTTTCAAATTGGCAAACAAAGGAAATGTTTCCTTGAAAATTATTTTCATTTGAGTATTGTTTCACATTGTGGTTAATAATTATAAATTTTCCTTTCGTATCTTAGATAGCAAAAACTAAAACTTGCCAGACTCAACTTGCATAACAAGGTTTTAAAGAAAAATCTGCACTGAAATTTTCGAGTCTTGTTCATGTAAGCCAACACAAACCTAACCAGAAATGTCGGTAAATTGGGCCATTTTTGTTTCTTCTTTTAGAAACACAAATGAAGAGGAAAATAGATTAATCCGGTTTATATATTTTCGTAAACCTCTTTATGTGGAGGCCCAAATTATGAATATGGCACAGAAAATTAGAAAAGAAAAGTAAATGAAGCAGAATTTGCGTGCTGCGGGTGTAATCTTGATAAAATGGTGTAGCTGTTTAATACGTGAAATAAATTCGAAATGAACTCACAAACATTTAATGAACTGTGGAAAACCTGAATAACCTAATCCTATGCGTTAGCTCATAGAAACTTTTATATATGTATGTTATATAGACACACTTTTCTTTTGATTAATGCTTGCTAAGCTCCTTAATATTAAGAGAAACGTGACTTCGTTAAGTTTAAAACGAAAATAAACACTCTTTATACAATATACATAGTACATAGTTGTGTCCTACAATAAATTAGGGTCGAATATCACATTTATAATAACGAGTACATAATCAAGGCAATATTATGCATCAACACAAAATAATATAAGTTTATTTATTCACTCGGTGAAAACACAAAGTCCTACATGAAATATTCATAAGGATTTAATTCGCCCACTAAAATGAAATCCACCGAGATTACTTGACAGATCTCTACATCACGTCGGTATTATTGTATTAACAAGTTATATTGGCTTAGCAGAAATTAATGTTGGAGATGTTTTCCGAATCGCGGACAAAGATATTTTTTTGTTTGTTTTCTTTATTTACATTTCAATACACCATTCTTCCCGTCTACAACGAATATGAACAATCGATTTATAATCAATATTTCCATCGGCCATAAAGAAAATTGGAAAAATCGGGAGACGGTCCTTTCATTCCATATTTACATTTTAAAGACTTTCTGTTATCTTATTTTCCTCAAGGACACTGGTCCTGGTTCTTGAATAAATTAAAATAGCAGAATGTCTTCCAATTCGATTAATCGAGTTTTGATGTATTTCGTATTTAAAATATTTATGTAGTTAAATATGAATTGAGATACTACCATTATCACTCATTTCCAAATTCAAGCTTCATTAATTAATCACATATTGTTAGAAAATGATTTCCATTTTGACTGCTGTGTTTTGTTACCTGTCAGATTTTCCAGTGGGACTTTCTGGCATAGCCTAACTAACGAAGCTTAATTTTCACATTTCCACAAAATTATTCTAAAAGAAGCGTATTTTTTTGCGAAAATATCCCAGAATAAGTAACAAAGCTAAACAACAAAAAATATGGCACAAACGTGATTTTGTCGGTATTACCTTGGCTGCGCTAAAGCTATGCCTGGAAGTGAAAAGTAGGCACAAAATAATTTCTTTTTATTCCATTTTAAGTACAGCGATCGTTGCGTGTTACCAGTGCGTTATGAAAGCTATACTTGACCCGTTTTTGTAACCTCTCGAGGCAACCTCCGAGCTGGTTTGATGTCTAATTAGATTTCGAGGTAAACTTTTAGTGTTTATTTAAACGTTTGTGCCTCAGCTTTCATATGAAGTTAAGTTGATATTACACCTCTTGATACACTTAAACGTTAAATTAGTGTTTTATTAGGAGTCGTCTCTAAATGAGCTGAGCTGGTAAAACATATTTTCCTAAAAGAAAATTAGTTTGCGAGTAAATTATTATTTAATTTAAGTTTCCATTCATAAGTACTTGTTCTATTTTTTGTTTGTATCTACTAAAAAGCTAAGCTTCCGTGTCCTCCAAATACGTACTCCTATTAACGAAAGGCAAAAACGTCTGGTTGGGATGGTTTAATGTACAACAGATTACCCAAACGACTTTGTTGGTTTGGCAAAGCCATTTTCATTTTGATTAAAAAAGCCTAATCCCAAATTCAACGAACCGACGGAAAAAAATCACAATACAAAAATATCACAAACAAGATCCGTTCAAAACACAATAAATTATCTCAATTCGAACGGCATACTTTACAGTCCTATTCAGCAAAATCTCCCTTGAGTAATGTGGGTCGGACCCATTTCCGCAAATAAATCCAGCTCTCAAAATAAATAACTACTCTACCCCATCTCTAGCCCTTGTAGAGGGGATCTTTGTTATGCAATACGTAATGTTAAAAAATGACGTTGTTGATAATTTGTTGAACCCGCCATGGTATTTAATTGGGTCGTAGTTCGGCTTATTGTATTTATAGATTACTACGCTAACGTACTTGAACGAATCGATAAATCTACGTAACACACGAGAGTATTTCGGGTTTAAATCCTTTGTTGAATGGCTGAATATGATAAATAAATCAAACGTGAATTTAATTGAGCAAAATGCTCGTATTGTAAAATTGCGTTTTAATTATCCCGGACATTTAGGGAAAGTTTCAATTATTGGGATAAATGTTACTGTTCATTACGTATTGCACTGCTGTTTTAACAATAGTATTTAATTTATAAGCTTTTACTGTATCAAAATGAGGCGCATATTTATCAGCGAAACCTCATTAGTAATGAGAAATATTGAAACTGTTTTGCTAGACCTTTAAAACTAATACATTACCTATATAATCCACACATCTTGGTTCTAAATAAACTATATCCAATATGGCATTGTATTTCTAAACGAATTTATTCACACAAATAACGTTCCAATTAGAGAAGGTGTTTTAAGTCCTACCCTTTTATAAAATATCTTACAAAGATACTTTGATACAAAGGACGAGAAAACATAAATAAACAATGAAGAAACACAAAATTGAAAGGAAGCCGACGACAACTTGTTCCAATTTTTTTTCTTACACACAAAACATGCTTGTTTACAGTTCTTCTGTTGTTCAATACGATTCACTCGAGGAACCACTTGTCAACAACAACACAAAGGTTTTTCTGTAATTTAGGTACGGCAGCGTTAGATGAAGCCTCCACACATCTTTATAATAAACTTCCTTTTTTTCGATTTGACTTTTGTTGGTTACACATACAATCAAATAATGTTTCGAAGACAGAAACACTTATCTTGTTGAATAACTTTGGGATGATTTGATTATTTTCTCATAAAATAATATTTTGAAGGGAAAAAATATTTATTATAATGTTAGGCTTCAGAATTCCAATTTAGAGAAGGCTGGAGCTTACAGCCTCAATGGTTTCGGAATCCATATTAGCAACAGTTTGATAGACACAATTTCAGTAATAAAAGCAAGAAAAAGTGGAAAATAAATAAATGAAAAACTAAACAGTAGACAGTGTTTGCAAAAACACGTCAGTACTTCAGCATACACGCCGGTTACGTGTTATTGGTGTCGATGTGCTATCTGCGCACTTTCGCATAATGGATTCATTTGTATTCAGGTTGCTAGTGGGCACTGTAACGAACATCGAGGGAGCTGACGTTCAACGTACAATTACCAGTGTTAATATTTACCAACTGACGCCGACGACTAATTGCTGGGACTGCTGCGCTCAGTTGCGTATTCTCGTAGAGCCGACAGTTGGCGCTAAGCGTGCCATGCGACCTTGCTAGTTACCTACAGCCCCTCTGTACTCTTGACGATTGAACGAAGCAAATATTCTGATCATACCGATACAGCCTAGTTTGATGACACTGAGCTAGACATACGTAAATAGATCCGCTTCGAAGCTGTATATCGTGTGCATTGCGAACATTTTCTGTTGGAAGCGTCGAGTGTTGGGTTGCGAAGTTTCTTTATGAGTTGAAACAATAAGAAAACTGATGTATTTTACAGGGTTTTGACGTATTTCACAAGGTTCTTTAATCGTATTTATATTTTGTTACTGTAATGTGAATGTTTCTTTGTTATGGTTTCTGGCAAAATGAATATAGTCCAGTTTCTACCAAAACGGAAATTTGTGTGGAAATCGACCAATGAAATTGGTCGAAAATCTTGCAGGTCTCGATAGAATGGACAACTAACCATTTCCAAGTTTAATAAGTATCGTAAAAAGCAACTAAACAATGGACACTATTATCATGCTGCGCGTAAAAATGATTGAAACTTAGAACGCACACTTCAAAGTTAGAGCAAACAGGATTTATCTAGGTAAGCTCGCTCCATCATAGCCGTTGTGTCTGACTAGACTCAAAGCAAATTCTATCTCATAAAAAAACTATTTTAAACTAATATTCGGTTCTAAACTTCCCAGCCATCTGTATACCTTTCTCAAGAAGTGAATATTCACTCAATAAGAAAATCAACCAATTTGATTCAGCATCCTAAACCCAGGGATAAGTGAGGATCCAAGTCATAATCTCCATGTACACACATGTTCACGGAATTACGAGAGGGTAGCACCAAACTTTAAGTAGCTATCGATTAGTAAGTGAAATATCTGACAAACTTTCAGTTTATCCGGCGAGCCAATAAACGTTCGGCCATTTATCTAACTTTAACTTTACTGGATATATTGGCAATTAATATTAAATAATCTGTAAGGTTAATATCGCAGTTGTAGTTGTAAAACAAACTGTGTTTTTGATTATCAGTTTTAAATATTAGAATTTGTGGTACTCGATTACAAAGTTTTGAAATTTTTATATTAATATAAAAACAAATGATTGTCATTTTGTAGCGTAATGTTTTTTTTTTTTGTTTTGAACAATGCTATATTGCCACCGCACTATACCCAAACCACTGCTCCTTCTGAAAACCAGTAACAACAGTGGCAAACACCAGAAAAGCGCTGAGACAATGAAGCTCGACTTGTCCCGTAGATTAATATACCTGTCTTGGATGCAATTTTAGAAAATAAAAGTGGAGGAGTGGGAAATTGAAAGAAATGAAAGTTTCTTTATTATTTAAAAACTAAATTACAAGCAATTTTGAATAAATATGCACGAACAACATGAAACAATTCGAAACAACAATACGAAACAGCAAACGTAAGTGAAAACAAATGAAGATTAACAACTAGCATTTATGGAGAACAAACATAAACTTTGCAATTGTAATACGCATTAAACTGATTAATTCTTTCAGTAAAAAGACAACATAGTGGTTTTTATGTGAAAGACAGGGGGAATGACAAAAAATTGGCATCGGTCCAAACCGACTGTTTACGAGCCTCGGGCAACAGACAGGAAATATCATGCCTTGAATAGTATTGAGTAGGTAGCTTTTGTTTTATGATAACCATAGGACCGGCCTGTTGGTCTAGTGGTTACTGACCCTGACTGCTATGCTGGAGGTCGTGGGTTCGATTCACACCCAGGACAAATGTTTGTTTGTTGAGCACGATTATTTGTTCTGTGTCTGGGTATAATCATCTATAATATTATGCACGTGTTTAGAAATAATATAAGTATGTTTATCTACTCTCATATCGTAAACTTCGAAATACAAAACTCAAAACGAGTTTATAATGACATACTTTATACCATAGAGTATCGCAATGAAATTAAAAAATTAAATTATAACACTGTCTGTCTAACAAAACAATGTTATAATTTAATTTTTTTTCATTATGATACAGATGGGATACATACGTAACCTCAACAATCAAAATCTCAACAGTTAAAACATCAACACCGTAAGACCAACGATTCAAAATCTCAACAATTCAGAATGTCAACAGCTAAGGAAGTCAACAGTTCAATAGATCAACGATTCAAAATGTCAACACTTCAGAACTCTGTTTACTCTCTTCTGTTTACTGTGTTTTGGCCAACTTGGAAAACTTCAGCTAAATACTAACTAATGTTATTGTTTCATGTTTTACTATAAACAGACAATCCAATTTTATCTAAATGTGTGGTGAGAAAAATAAGTGGTGTCCATTATACAATATAAATTATCATAATAAATATTGGTTATTATTTTATTTAGCTAATACTTTCCATGTTGAGATTTTAAACTTTGGCCTGGTGAGCTGTTGACTTCCTTAGCTGTTGACATTCTGAATTGTTGAGATTTTGAATCGTTGGTCTTACGGTGTTGATGTTTTAACTGTTGAGATTTTGATTGTTGAGGTTACGTATGTATCCCGATACAGATTACTGATCATAGATATTTTTTTTTACTTTTTTATCTGTGGCTGCGCGCGCTTTTTAAGGGAATGTTGGGATTTTGACGTTTGTGTTTCGGTGGATGACATGGTGGATGATTATTAGTGTTTATTAATTTTTATCTTTTATTTGATATGTTCGTGGTCAATGAGAGTAGATAAAGTAGTGTATGAAACTGTACATAACTAGGTATTATAACACTCGTGTGATACTATTATAAAACTCGCTTCGCTCGTTTTATAAACTCACACTCGTGTATAATACCCCTCATTATGTACCAGTTACATAAACTACTATTATCAGTTGTCTAGTACCCATAACACAAGTTCTGCTTAGCTTCGGACTAGATGGCGTTGTGTGATAGTTGTGGAATATTATATTATGTTATTATATTATACATAATACTAGTGTTTGCCCGCGGCTTCGCTTGCGTTATTTTAGAATTTGAGAAACAATACGGATCGTGTGGCGCCATCTGGAATATGAACGTAATTGTTTTCTCGGCAACAGCTCTCTTCTGTTATTCGGGATGTAAGATACCTTATATCCGTGTCTATACTCCTGACAACGTATATGCTAAATTTTGGGACGATCGATTCAGTAGGTAGTAATGCGTGAAAAGGTAAAAAACAAACATACTTGCATTTTTATTATTAGTTTAGATCAATAATGTTATATCTAGGTACATAGTATGCATAGGAAACGTCCTTATTTGAGCAACATTAATTTCAAAGAACCGTGTTTATTTTAAACATTAGACTATCATTTTTGGGTTGATTTACAGTATCGCTGCAAATTGAACGTACGATAGCATTGCTCTTCTCCCTTGCATTCCGCGTGATACCTAAAAAATAACTAATTATCTGACTCGATGAGTACAACTTGTCGTCGTTTAAAACAGAATCTATGCACTGGTTTGAACACCAATTCAAAACATAAATAAACACATTTTTTTCTAATCTTAATTTCCACACCTCGAAACAATTACAATTTAAAAAAATATCCAACTTACTACCTACAATTTAAATCAGTGTATATTTATATCCTAGAAAACTATTGAAAAAAAATAGAAATAATTTAAAATCGCGAATAATCCTACTACTATTATAAAGGCGAAAGTTTGTAAGTATGGATGTATGGATGTATGGATGTATGGATGTATGGATGTGTTATGTATTACTCTTTCACGCAAAAACCACTGAACGGATTTGGCTAAAATTTGGTACACAGATAGTTTATAACCTGGATTAACACATAGGATAGTTTTTATCCCGATTTTATGTTCCCGTGGGATAATTTTCGAGTTGTAGCGGGTGAAACCGCTGGCAACAGCTAGTATTGAAATAAAAGTATACACATTTTTTTTAATTATTTGAAACTCTCAGGACAAATATAAGAAAACAGAAAAAGTGAAAAAAAGAAACAGCGAGATTTGATCCAGAGACCCCTTGCACGAAAGTCAAGCAGGATACCAACCAGACTGGCTAGTACGCTGACAGTGTTTTCAAATAGCGGTTCTTATACAAATGTCAACAATGACTGAAAATCAACATCTGCCTAGCCTTTTCCCAACTATATTGGGGTCGGCTTCCAGTCAAACCAGATTTAGCTGGATATCGGTATTTTACATGGAGCGACTGCCTGTCGGACCTCCACAACCCAGTAACTGGGTAATACGATACCCCTTGGTAAGACTGGTTGTCAGACTTTAGAGCTTCTGACTAACAGTAACGACTGTCAAAGATCTACAAATGACAGCCGGGACCAACGGCTTTACGTGCTTTCCGAGGCACGGAGGAAACTCGCTATGATAGATGGTCACCCATCCACAGACCAACCTCGTCAAGCGCGGCTTAACCCGGAAGATCGGCCTGTGCGGCGGAAAATCAACATATTATAAAATTGCTAATCCCCCAAAGGGAATAGCGTAATTATACATATCCTATTAATAGTAGAGCAGTTTAAGGAATATTTAGGGAAAAATTGACTAAATAATATCCAGTGATTTAGCTTCCAACTAAAAACAAACAGATAAAAACAACAAAATTTAAAATTGCTTATCTCCCAGAAAAAATAGCGTAATGATACATAGCCTATCAACAGAAGCATATTATTAGGAATATTTGAGGAAAATTTGATCGACAACTTTACAGTAGTTTAAGAGATAGATCAAATAAAAAAAACATAAAAAATTTCGAAAGAAAAAAAAAGTTGATTTGGCATCAGAATCGATCCCTTATCTCGAAAAAAATACAAAAAGAAAAAAATATTCAATGTACAGGAATGACAGCTCTACGATTTTATTATATGTAAAGATAAAGATAAAGATATTATAGGTTGGAATAAGGTAGATTTATTCATGTACACACTGATTTCATACAGCGAAAGAAAAAAGTGGATATGCCCACGAAAGAGCAGAAAAATACCGTGATTTATTAAATTAAAAACCAATAAATTCAGGTTACTACATTCACTCAAACAAATCAAATCTTTATAATATTAGCATGGATTGTGTGTGTTGAAAGGACCTCGTGGCTCGAGGTTGAGCCGCGCTTGATGAGGTTGGTCTGGGGATGGGTGACCATCTGTCAGATGATGTCGGGAATTTCCTGCGTGCCTCGGAAAGCACGTAAAGCCGTTGGTCCCGGCTGTCATTTGTAGATCTTCGACAGTCGTTACTGTTAGTCAGGTGCTCTAAAATCTGACAACCATTATTACCATGGGGTATCGTGTTACCCAGTTACTGGGTTGTGGAGGTCCGATAGGCAGTCGCTCCATGAAAAATACTGATATCCAGCTGCATCTAGACCGACTGGAAGCCGACCTCAATATAATCTTTTTTTACGTGGTAAAATCATCAAATGAGTCCTCCCACCCAGAGAAGAGTGGACGGGACTGTCAGACTCGTACTTACTAAAATCCACGGTGTCCTTCAATAGCCCTTATGTTCCGGGGTCGCGGTCATGCGATAAGACCAGGCATGGTATATGGTCGGACGGCGAGTCGCCCAGGGAAAAGGATTGTATGTGTGTCTGACAAGCAAAAACTTAATTTCCAGTCTGTTAGTCCCATCCGCTCCAACCAGGACCAGGACCAACATAGTTGGGTAAAGGAATCAAATAAGTCCTCCCTTTTTTGATTCCTTTACCCAACTATGTTGCTTCGCAGATGATGAGTGTTGCCCAGAAATTACTGCAGAATTAAGTCGTAGTCCCAAATGTTTAGTAATTAAACTACGCTCTTTGTCTACATTATTTAACATTAGATTCACGTACTGTTTCATTCACGTTTAGACTTTACAATGTGTTTTATTTGTCTTGTTTTGAACTGTACCACCGGTTTACGATTTAGGTAGCGAGTATACGTTGGTTTACAACAAATAATAAAAGAAATGCTACAAATTACTGGCTATGTTTAAATTTCCCACGATGTTTTAGTAGCAATACGAAGGCGCTAGCACGAATGACATAAAGTAAATACTTCATTTTAAAATGGTTTTTATACCTATTTCACATAGGTTAAGTTGGATACTTTTTTTCTTAAGCATAGAGGAAACTTATTATTTAGCAACATACAACTTTCAACTCACTGCCGCGAGGAAATGGTAGGTGTAAGAAAAAAAATTAATTAATAAATAAAATTCGGGTTTTTCTATTTAAAAAAGTACTAAAATTGATAAAGATTTGCTTAGGAAAGAAAAATGCAATCCGCGGGCAGGATTCGAACCTGCGGCCAACCGAGCCACCGAGAAAAGATTTTAATAATAGAGAGTTACTTTTTTAGAACTGCGCTTCTGTTTATCACCACTGTCTTGTGACATATTATTCAGCTACCTCGTTGTGATTTCTTAGTGCTGCTGAGCGTGGGGTCCTTCGTCCGACAGTTCTTTCGATCAACCCGGGAAGGTTGGGAAAAAAGGCTATTGTGTCGTTCTATCAGAACCCCTCAGTAACTAGGAGCCCGGAGTTGGAAGTTGACGGTTTGAAAATGATACCACCGTGCTTCGAAAAGCTACTTAGTCCAGTCGTCGTGTAGCCAGTGCGATTATTGTAAAAATGAGGTTGGTGTGCTGAAATGCAGTGAGATCGGCTCAACAGCCACATGCCTGTGTAGAAAATAATAGAATAGAAGACGTGTTCGATTTTTTTTCACTTTTTTCTGTTAGCGTGGTAAAATTTAGATGATTTTACCACGCTAGCGGATAAAATGCACTTTTGCACTTAGATTTCGAATGACAAATAAAATCTTTCAGAGCTTGTCAGGTGAAAACAAAACTATTTTCACGCACTTTGAATCCCTCGCTGCGCTCTGGATTTAAAAACACTCTCGTCTTTAAAACAGTTGTTTGCTCCCTTGGTAAACAATCTACTATAGAGTATTAAGGTGTACACAGACCAAGGAGTGTCGAGATGCACTGGGTACGTCGCATCGCAAACTCTGAAGCAAACAGATTACTGTAGTGCAGTGGAGTACCTACATGACACGAGAGAGGATATTAAGGGTAAGACTGCTTGAAAATACCTGTGACTTAGTATACCTGTGTAACTGAGACGTCATAGACCTGTATAGTTAGATACCGGTATATTTTTTGTGACAGAAAAATATACCGGTAACTAAAATTGCAACCGTAATCACCGAAGTTTAAGGCAGAGCCGGGGTCGCGGGACTGCCTTAACAGGTAACCGTGATCCTGGAACGTAAAGGGCTACTGAAGGAACACCGTTTTTAGTCAGTACAGACATTTTAGAAATTTATTCATAAATAATGCTCAACATTTCGGAATAAAGACAATGTGGTGAGAAAAGTTAACGAATGTGGAAGAGTCTATGAGCAGATGAAGCCAAAATAAACGATGAATGACTGTCGAGTTGACAAGTTTTAAAGAAGTAAGAAAATAGTATAGCAGAAGTCTATTGAACCATACTATTTCTTAATAACTTAAAAAAAAAATTAAGGCATGCGGATCTCTCACTGCAACATGCTGAGGTTCTAGCATGAATTCTACGTATATGGCAATATGCTAGTAGCGTAAGTACTTAAAGTATTACAATGTAAATAAACGAGGAATAATTTTGTCCCGACTCCAGAACGTGAAAACTCGTGATAAACGACCACTCTATCAAGGACCGATCGGTAAAGAAGAAAAAGCAACATTTGATAATTTACCTTTACCTTTTTAAAAGAGGTCCAATTCCATATTAAATCACTGAAAATTCGCCTGAATATCAGCTGTTAATGACAGTATCACCAAGGGTAAAATAAATAGGTGTAATTATTATTATCGTAAGTACTAATCCAGCTACTAAGCGTGGTCATTATGGTACTATCTGCCCTAGATCATTCTTTATAGCGGTGGACTGGCGTGGTCAACTTTATACTACGGAAGCATTCGTTTTATACCGACTATTTAAAATGTCAATGTACTATCAATTAACGGCTTTGCACAGGTTGAAACCTGACTAATATTAGGTATAAATGTATTCATGAATGATGCAGAGATAAAGGCCTTTACCGACAGAACACGATCCGTTCCGGCGATACGATCGGATCGCATGCGATCTCATGCGATCTGACGGCGGCAGTGAGAAAGCACATAGGTACGGATGTCCATATATGTATACTTCTCACTGCCACCGTCGGATCGCATAGCAATCGTGACAATAGCTTTAAGCCTTTGTCAAACTGACAGGCGAAATTGAATGCGTGCCGAAGCGTTTTTGTTTATAATGTACAGAATTGTTTGAAGCCAGTCAGACTATCGGATCGCCTTCGCTTTTCTATGTGACTGGATGCAAACAATTCCATACATTACAAATAAAAACGCTTCGGATCGCATTCGCTTTGCCTGTCTGTTTGACAAAGGCTTTACCGAGATCGCATCGCCAAATCGTGTCGCCGACACGGATCGCGCTCTGTGAAAAAAGGCCTCAAATAGGTCCTATTTATATAGGGTCCTGGACCCTGGAGATGGTTATAAGCAATGTGAGGGGGCGCTACCGGGGTAGCGGGATTTTCTGTAAAGGTAATCGTAACGATGTAACGCAAAGGACTACTGAAGGAACAGGGTAGATTTTTGGTCAGTAAGAGTATGACACCAACTATAAACGGAATGAGCTCACCCTGAGCTAATCAGCAGCCAAACTAGCATATAAAAAAATAAAGTCTATGGTACTCGCTAATGTAGCTTTAATTCCGAATCCTCTCTACAACAGTTTACATGAAATACTAAAAGGTTATGTATGTTTATGAAAAATTGATATCCATAAAAGCTTTGTTTAATCTGTCCTTTTCACCTTACGGAGGTCAGAGAGACCCGATGTCCCATCCAAGGCAGCGACCAATGATGATGGATGGATGGGAATGTCGGAAACATAACTCAACGCCAGCAATGAATAAAAAAATATCTACGAAATCATTAGTTTAAGGACAGTACTGGATGTGTCATGATTTCTTTAAAAAAGTAAGAATAAAAAAAAAACAATTCTTTATTGCATTCATGTGTACATAGGATTGAAACCAACATAGATCAGTAGAAATATACTACACTAGACAATTAATACTACACTTTTTTTAGCCCGGCAGGCTTTGGCCCTCTAGGGGCCCAGTCATCTTGCTGACGCTCTTTGAGCCGTACCTCCCGAAATTTCCCGTGTGCGGTGAGGACCCGCGTCATGCGGTAGGTCAGGACGCCGTGACGCCTATCCAGCCACTCCTCAAAGAAGGGTCTTACCGCCGCGATTGAACAATACCACACTAGATATAGATAAAGAATTCTATGAAGAAGAAATGAAGAGCAACGGCAGTAGCACAATTTAACAAAATTCAATATTTACACGATTCATAGCTGAAATGTGAAGACGGCAGGCAGCTTTCTCCGAATTTTAGGAACGGGACTGGTATTTTAATATTGTATTCACAGAAAATTAAAACGAATTTGTGAGGAGATACCTCTGTATTTTATAAGATACCTTTATGAAACAGCGTCTGTATACAATTCCAACGAACTAATCAGACTAGGCTAGTAAAATTGCCCACAAGCTGTCTCGAAAGCGGAGGGCTCATTCAAAATGAAGTTGAACCGCTATATCTTGAACAATGGCAATAATGCTCTTTAATGGTATCTCATAAAACGTCTCACAAAACATTCGCTGAGGAAAGTGCGTCAAGTAAACACCTTGTATTGTTAAATTCCTTATCACAAGAGGCAAATTAAAGCAACCGCCCGTTCCCGCAAATGAGAACAAAACAAAACGTACAAAGACAATATTTCTCTGAAGCCCGTTGGTATTTGCGTTCACATTAATTGTCCAAAAATAAAGGATCTCATAAAATTAACACCAATAACCCAAATGGTAAAGTATTTTTTCGGAACAATACGAAACATAAGCGTAGCCTTGCTTTAAGTACGTTTTTGAAAATAAAATACCGCTTGTCAGAATTAAAAGGCTTGGGGTCATTAATTACCTTAACACAATAAGTAAACCAAGCCAAATTAGGCTCTAAAAATAATGGACTTATTTTGTTAAAATCATATAACTTCTAGCATCCCGTACGTATCATAAAGGTACGGTCAAATATTTCTGGGTGAGCCCCAGGCGTCGTTTTGGATTGTAAAGCAAAATAACAACAGCTGCGAGCTGCCAGTTTTTGTTCTGATTTTTGCAATCTACGAATAATTTACAGACTGTTTCATAACAGAAAATTGTGCAGGGATAAACGTAGTTCGTGACTAGTTATTTTCAGCTACATTTAAACTTCAAAGGAAGTGGTTTTATGTTATGTGTATCCTGGAAGCTCTAGTAAGAAATCAAATACTTTCTAATAATATTTCGTTCTTTACATTTTTTTGCATTTTGAGTATACCTCCTTGAGAAAGATTTATTACCAATTTACTAATAATAAATCCTATTAAATTAATGTTACACCCTTGTTACTCAATTCACAAGGACCATCGAATAATTTCATCAAACATCCACAACGTATTAACGAATTAAGGACGTAAATACGTTTGAAAGAACACAATTTCTGTCAATTTGACAGCGTGATTCCCCACGAATAAAAACAAAACACTAACGAAACATCTATGCCTCGTATACCATTCTTAAACTACAAGAGCATTTGCAATTTTTTTACGAAAATTTAAACAGAGTGAGATCCCGTGGCTAGTTTATTTTCTCAGTAGGTAACGAATGGATAATACGTTATGTATTTGTAAAATACTGCGTTCTTGCCGCAGTTGGATAATTGACCTATTCACAAATATCAGACTAACCATGGCCGGTTGAGCGCTTGAACATGCCGAAGCCGAGCCGCCAATCTAGTCAATGCTGCTCAGACCAAGGCGTGAGTTTCTCCGGAAAAAGGAGCCAAATCCACCCGGTTCTATCTTTTTGAGGTGTAACAGTAAAAATTACGGACCATCGTGGCCATGATTACTCGTTAGTCCCGCGATCCCGGCAGGCTTTGGCCCTTTTGGTAATTTACTCAGCAGGTTGGTAGAAATTTTAGTACTTATCTATCTGTTGTTTATGAAGCCTACAGAGGTGTTGATGCAAAAACAGATTCACACTTGTGTATTCGAAGCCGCCGCGCCGTAAATTAGTATGTGGCGTAGCGTAGCCATATCTACTTATAACTAGATACTGAATCCGTGAATTCTCGGCACAATACCGACACTGATCGGGGAACAGGCACGAATGCGCGTGAACCCCGCAAAAACCATCCACATTCTCGTTCGCGCCTGGTCAGGGGGTTTACGGCACTAATGTGAAGCCGCCATCACAGTGTAAAGCCGGGTCCAGACTGTTGTAATGTAACGCGAATCCAACGTGTAATGTAACGCGAATTCTAGGTGTGGACGGCACCGCCAGCATTACATGTAACGCTCGCGGCTGATCCATCGGCTGTCGGTTTTTGCGCGAACACAAAGGCGCACGCAGTATTCGTGTTCTCAATTTGCTTTGAGTTGGTGTGCCGTCCACACTTTTCATGCAGATTACACGTAATCGTAAGATTCAGGCTACACCAGTCTGGATCCGGCTTTAGTAACCATACTCTCCCGAAACGTCTTGACCGATTTCATGAAATTTTCGTTTATAGCCCGTGGTCCACCTGCTTGGTTCACCTAGGTGTACCTCGGGAAATTATTTTTGCCCGTGGTTCACCTGGGTGTACCATGGGAAATTATTTTTGCCCGTGGTTCACCTGGGTGTACCACGGGTAATTATTTTTTTCCGTGGTTCACCTTGGTGTGCCACGTCAAATTATTTTCTCTAGGTACGATTCTCGACTAATATTTATGCCACATTCAAGAAGGTTCATGGGTAGCTCACCGTCTGCACAGAATTCCATCTACAAGCTTAGAAACTGAAAGAATTGTATTAACCAGAATAAGTCTTAGGCTTACATACATAGGTTCAAGGTGGTATGTTTTTAAATACTTGCACCTGACTGGTTTTGTACTTTTGCTAGACTGTATAAATGATTAAAATAATAACCATATTATTAAAAAAAAGACCACCTTGAACTCATGCCAGCCTAGTAATTTTGCTGGTTAGCAACATTCTTTCATTTTCTAACTGGAATTCACGGACTTAAAAAGAAACGGTGGCACTATGGTCCCCACATGCAACGAAGTGGACGAGCGACGGTAGTAGCACCATTTCTTTCATTTTCACTGGTTTGTCCCTGGGCCGGGTTTCGAAGTGGATGAGTTGCATGGGGCTCCAATTCTACTCCGTGTTAAAGTACTTCTTTTAAACTTTTTTTATTTTATTTCATTATTATTTTGAAGGCATAAGTATTATTTAATTAATTTAGTTAACATTTTAACGTATCTCTACCTCTACGTAGGTAAACATAAATATAAGTAGGTAAGTGGGTAAGGGGGTAAAGTTTAGTATAAAGTGGCAGGCGGAGGGGGGAAAAGAGGACCCCCCACCCCTGGGGGCACCACACCCATGATGCGGAAATGTGGTTTTGTAACATAACCTCAAAACTCGTTAAAGTCACATAATAGGCGTATTCCAAAAAATTGGTTTCGTTTAGCATAAGGATTGGGTGCCTCATGTATCCTGGCACGACTGTCATGTTAAGGCAACTCCTAGACCCTAAACCCCGACACGGAAAGGTACTCCAAGGGTGCTCCAAGTCTCGGGACTTGCTCGCTCTTGCATCCTAGGTCAAATAACTCCCTACTACCTACCAAGGTGGCTGACGGAACCCTGCTTCGTAGGGCTCCGGTTCTGCGTTCAAGGTCTAAAATAATAATCTAACACAAAGGCGATGGCGAGGTCTGGCATTGGCACAGACACCCTGCCATGCCTTCAAACCTGTCCATGTCGGGGTGCCCCAATTCCCGAGCTCGCTTCGCTCGCTCTTGGATCCGAGCCTTTTCTGATAAAAAAAACGACAAACAATGACAGATGACATTCAGTTTTACGTATGCAATCGCTTGATTTTGCGCCATAGAAAATAAGTAGCAAAGATATGGTTGTCAATCGCCCATTTTTACGTTCCGTTTTCGGTTTTTATCTGGTTTGAGGTTGTAAATACTTTTCTTCTTTAATGTCTGGAAAAATAAATTTCCGCGTAAAAATAGTGGTAGCATTACAATCGAGGACTTAAACCTTACCCATTTTAAGCCTTTGTTACCTTAACCGACTACCACTTATTACTAAACCCAACCCTGTAATATCACTATTTTTCTTTCGTTATACTACGATGAAAACATGTGGACATTCAGGTGAACCACGGGCAAAAATAATTTCCCGTGGTACACCTAGGTGAACCAAGCGGGTGGACCACGGGCAATAAACGGAAATTTTATAGGCATATGGAATAGGTCTGAGAATCGGCTACTATTTATTTTTCAAACCTTTAGGTGATAAAGGTTATCCGCACCTAAAATTCTACTTTTATTTTAGGACTTTTTTAACATGATATTGATCCTTATCCAAGTTAATACGTTATTCATTAGAAGCATTTGAGTTTGAACAAAATTGCCCCTGACTTCATTTCATTTGAATGAATATCTTAGGAGATATCACAGTATCAAAATACTACCACATCAAAATAATGTCGGGCTGGGCAGGGCATGTCATGATTGCGGCGGTAAGATCCCTCTTCGAAGGGTGGTTGGAGAGGCGCTACGGCGGGCGTCCTCATCTTTAACCTAGCGCAAGTCGGAGATTCGGCGGATTCAGCGGCAGGCAAGGGAAAGGGGAAGAGTCTGAACGTGTGAGGGAATGGACATCCTCTTCCTCTCTCCCAGCCACCGCTGCAGACACCCTGGGCGTTTGCAATCGTAGGGCATATTCCAGTCGTTTGCGGACGGGGAGCAATGGGTAGCTCACCGTCTGATCATGAGTCATGGCGCGTCGTGTTGCAGGCGCTCCTTAAGGGAACTAATTCGGACGGGGCCATAGGGCCCAACGCCTAATTTGACGCTAGTGAAACCGCGGGCAGAAGCTAGTATTTATATAAGATGTCTCTAGAAACATAAATCAAGTCAATCAAGCATTGGGGCATGGACGAGATCATTTTCAATCTTTTTACTTCTGATAATGTCGGTGCGAACTTATACGGTAGGTATATAAATTACGACCACTTTTCGGGTTCAGGTAAACAACCAATGCCTCTAGATTGAAACTTTGGAACTAATTAGAATTTACGATTGATTGACACCTCTTAGTAGCAGTGATACACAAATCTCTAAGTGTTTGTGTCCGTGAGAATGCTCATACATTGGCCGAGGTCATGTGAGGCGCGACGGATTGGGAAGCAGTCACCTCCTTCTACGAAACAGTCATGCTAGCGAAGGAGGAGGTGCGACACGTGAGGGAGAGGACAGTCTCCACCTTACGACCCAGCTACCCCTAAAATCGGCAGCATAGACAGGCTTCTTCCTAGCCGGACCGACGACATTGTGAGAGTCACTTGCAACCGATGGAAGCAAATTGCGAAATGTCGTTTGGCGTGGTGGTTTAACGCCGAGGCCTTTTATGAGTCTTTATAAAGAAAAAACATTTTTTTTTTCCATGAAGAAAGAATTTTTCCAATTTTTTTCCAGTATGCTGCGCGCTCAATGATTGGTACCATAAAAGACTTTTTTTATGATCGTTTATACCTGCATGCATTTGGGTACTGGTATCGATGCAATACCCGTGATATTGCAGGTTTTCTTTATTTTTTGGTTGCTTTTTGAATTGTATGGTGGAAACTGTTCTCCTCCTCCCTTACGCGTCACGCCTCCTCCTTCGCTAGCATCTTGCTTCGCAAAAGGGGGCGACCGCTTTCCATACCGTCTCGCCCCGCAGCATGGCCTCGACCAATGCCGGACGCGAGAGGTTGCCGCGTATCGCCGCCGTGAGGACACGGTGGTGCTCTACCCAAGCGGGGCAGACCTGGACCGTATGCTCCAGGCATTTCTTCCTTCCTTATCAACACACACAGGTACCTCCCGAAACTTCGGTGTCCGGTGACGACCTGCATCAGGTGGTAGGGCAGGACGCCGTGACGCCTATCCAGTCATTCCTAAAAGAGGGGTCTAACCACCGCGATTGCGGCATGCGTGCCCTATGGAAGTCAACGCCAGGTTCGCTCGACGAAATTATAAAACACTAGCTGACCCGTGCCCACTTCGTTGGGCGGTAAAATATACATGATATCTTTATAATTTATAGCCTACACTCTCTGCACTCGTGAATAATATAGCTTTTGACAAGTGAGACAATTTTTAAAATCGGTTCATTACTTCCGGAGATTATCCCTGAGTTTAGATATTGTTGGTGTAAATCTTTATGGGTGTAAATACGGATATAACAATTTTTCCCAGACATGGAACATTTACCTAAATTGATTTTTCGTACCAATAAATACTTATACTTATTCCAAATTACAAAGACAATCATCGTAATCGTCGGAGTCACTTTCGAGAACCGTAAAATATATTTATTTTTATGCGCGTTTAATAGTATAGGATAAGATACAGTTATATCCGTATTCAACACATGATACATTTACATTACAATCAGATCAGAATTAAAATAATTCAAAATATTAATTTGTATCAAGAAAGGTTGGTTACGTTGTAGTCTTTGCGATTCGAAAAATTCCTGGCCACCATTCATGACCTACGGAAAATTCGAGTTACTACATTTTTCAAATGCAATTTGATGTTATGACGAAGATAGTGGCGCCGCGTCTAAAGGTCATGAATGGTAGCGTATATTTTTAATTTTAATGATTACGTGACTAATGTCAAAATGGTTGCGAGCGGTACGTCCTCCCTCAATAGGCGCCCCGCGCCGTCTAAATCAAAGAACAAAATGGTCTTGGTTTTATATTGAATTTTGTCATTTCATAAAATATTTGTTTACACTATTATTTTACTTTTAAATGAACTCATTATTTTTTTGATGCAAGGTAAGATAGTAACCTTAGTTATTCAGTACTTTCTAATTAAATACCCATTAAATATTGATAGATAAAAAAATATAATTTCTGACGAAAATTTGTCAATATCTTCCTGTTTTGCGGAATTACTTTTGGTGTATTTCTGAATGAAAAATAAAGAAATATTGTCTATGTCTTAAAATAGACTATACTTGCCCACTTTCAGTAGTATTAGGAATATTAAAATTATGTTATTTGTAGAACAAAATATGTTCGCAAACACAACACGATATGGTAAACATGGCAACGGCAGATCGATTTTAAAGTATTTAAACCTATCATTTTCAAGAAAAGCTTGTCTATCCTGGGAAGATAAAGAACCAATCTGTTTGTATTCGTTATTAGTTTTATTCGATTTGATTCAGTTTAGTAAGAATCGGTACCGAAAAAAGGCATAATTTTGCGTCAATTGTAAACGCGTCCTTAAACCTCATGAATTTATACAACATTTAGCGAGATTACCAACGAACCTATTACCCCAAACAAACGCTTTACTGTAGCTATGTGGGTAGCTATGGGTAATAATCTTCCCTACGTGGACATCGTCGCACTTAGTGGACGCGTATTTAGCCAACTAATGCACTAATGCATCGTAGAACACACTGTGCTAGATAACGTGAACTGAATCAACACACCAGGTGTGTGTGGTGATATACAGGCTGAATATTAATTTGTGTACCTTGACACTGCCATGGTCGTATGTATTAAGCAGATTGGAGCTTCGATGAGAAATCCTAGAAGTTAGGTCACGAAGGATACCTACATATTTTATTGAAACTCAATTTATAGATGGTTGGCACGCAAATTACGTAATATGGTTTAGAGCTCTGGAAAATGGTTAGGTACTCGTATAAAAGAGAAACTATTATTGATGTTTCTGTAATATTTTGGGTGAATTTGATAAAGGTCGCGGGACTATCTAAAGACGGTACTGCAGCCCTGTAACGTAAAGGGCAATCGAAGAATCAGGGTGGTTTCAAGTTAATTTATTTATTTATTTATTCCTTTATTTCAGGCATCTAAAGGCCCATAACATACAATACACATATAGATATAAAACAATAACTATAAACTAATACATATAATATTATTCTATAAAACTACTGTACACGAAGTCACGGCGGCGTCGTGTTTCGCTGCGAGGTGTCACGTAGCCGGCCTCTGAATCGCCGATACAGCACACCTTTCGGCCAAAACTCTTCCTTGAGAAAGGTCGCCAAATCTTGGGTCGGAACGCGCACCACAAACGAATTAAAATTGGTGTTGTGGCGTACAAGGGCTATCAAACTGTAATAGACTAAAAACCTATTCCTATACACATGGGCTTCCAGAAGCCATTCCATTATTTTATACCTCAAAAAAGGCATTTGATTTGACAAATTGCCATCTGTATAGCTCTCATAAGTTTGATATAAAAAGGTAATTTGAAATAAAATATGCTAATATCACGTTTTCAAAAGGGTTAGATTGCGTATTCTCCGAAAATATGATGGTTTGCGAAAAAAAGCAATAATGTTTAATTTTATAATAAATTTAGTCTTCAACATAAAACCGCAACTAATACCACGAAAATACCTTTTGAAAATAAATAACAGTACAATATCTATAAACAAGCACAGTCGGTGACGTCTCCTCTGAAAGATTTGAATAACTCGAAACAAACGGAATGGATTTAATATCTGCTATTGTTTTCTATTGTCAACCTTAATACTTCGATTCATTTCTATTCTGAAATGGAGACCGATAAAAATACTATACAGCCAATTTTTCACTTAAAACTTAAAGTTGAATGGACCCGTCGTGATAAGTCTTCGAAATTGTTTGAAGAGCTCCTCGACTGAATTTATGACATTCATTAGTCTAGTTGAATACGACACTTCTTTGAAAGACGCGAAGATGGCACTAATTGTAAGGATCCCCCAATTTGTCACAAAAATTGTTCCTCGTAATATCTGCGCTGTATGGAAGCGGAACATTTATTGTAATAAAAATCACTCACAATTTAATCTACCGGTATTAATATAATAACTCGCATTATTATTGTGTTGTTATGTTTCATTAATATGGAGAGAATATGATAAAATTCGGTGCAATCAAGGCTTTATTGAGGCACAAAATGATTTATTGATAAACAAATAATAATTTGTTAGTATTTCAATAAGAGTACCATCGATAAAACAATAGTATTATTTACGTTTTGTGATCAAACTCCACAACACAATCACTATGTAAATCCAGCAGGGATTGGTAAAAAAAATCGCATCCGCATAAAAACAGGGAAAACATATTTTGGCGAAATAATTTGATCCTTCAAAAATGTTTGCACCAAAAATACATGGTGCTGGATAATTAGCGGCGTCGACGTCGCATCTGTTGAGAAACGTAAGTAATTGTGGCCGAGTTATGGGCCTCGTTTATTTTAACTAGACAAAACCCGGCCTTCATTTCCTTACATTTATTTAAAGTTTGCTGACCCTCGAGACCTAAGGAAAGTTTTGGTTTGGTACCTTCTAGGTATACCTTAGAGGGCCGAGGCACCTTCCTTGATATTTCTCAGTAAGGAAAACATCAGATTCAGAGCAAGGTACAAATACAATCATGTTTATAATTAATAGATCTGTAAAATACTCTAAATCTACCCCTGAACGGCTGAATTATTACCACAAGATTAAGCTTTCCCCTTTTATCTAAATTATATAAACTGCATACAATTATAACCGGTATAACTAGCAAAAAGGCTAATAGAATAGGATAGCCACAGATAATAAGCTATTAAAATAATACTTTGTAAGAAGGCTTATAATGCAATTTGTTAACGGAACGATTTTAGCCCGAGCAGAGGAGATAAATCCCGACTAATTATACCAAAGCCCCAGTCTGTCGGAGCGGATTGAACTATACATAAAATATAGATATAACTTCGAGTTAATTAAGCACTGATTTAAAACAACTTAAGAAGCGACGATTTCTGCTTATCATTATTAATTTGTTATGATCAGAGATCAGAATTAGGTAGAGTTATTTAAGTACTTGCATCGAAATGTTACTATTAATAATTATGGATCTCTCGGGATTTCTAATAGACAATCTCGTGTGCAAAATAGTATTACCAGAGTAAATGGTATTATATCAGAGATAGATTCGACAAAAACATTGCAAAAAGTAAATCACTTTTTATTTAAACAAATCACGGGACTTTTGGGCTCTTTAATAGCAATTCCGGGATTTGAGGCATATCTATTTTATTCTTTCATTGTATGAAACCAGTGTAAGTATATGACTAACTCTACTGAATTAAAAAATTCAGACCTGTGGTTATATGTATAAAATCAGTTCAAAATAATAAGCAAATAAGTATAAGATTAATAACTATTTGTTCTATTTTAAATCTATGGGGGCCTATGTCCAGCAGTGGAGGTCCTACGGCTGCTACGATGATGATGATGATGATGATGAAAACTGACATGTGAGTTTGAAACGGTAGGAAATTGACTCTAGATAGGACAATTTTAAACCGCAAAAGTATTTTATTAAATACAAAAATTCTAAAAGTATTATTTTGTACAAAAGTTATAGGAAAAAAAATCATCCATGATAGAGGAGTAACTCTGTTGCAACGCTTTAAACATCAAAAAGTATTTTTGTATCACGGTTCGCGTTATTCCAATAAATTAACATCAAGTGTGGATGAAATAGAGGAGTACTACGGAGAATTAATATTTTTATATATTTCAGTGTAACGTTACCGAAAAATATTTTATTTTGAGCAAACTTTCGTAGACGAAAAACATAATTTCAGTGAACGGCAAACAGTTTGGCATCTTGCTACGAATTTTGTTAATTTTCTATGCAAGGTACTCGGACGTACAAAACTTTTTTATGTTTAAGATTAACTAAAACTTTAGCACTGCACAAAGCAACTCACTTTATACAAGTTTGTGAGCATAGATGGATGGATGTATAGATGTAGGTACCTAGTCATAGGTATGTTTTTTTTTGTTACATACATGAAAACTACTGAACGGGGTAGATGATCACATCATATTTATAACCGAAACTAGCTCATGAAGTTCAACGCCAGAAGTTCAGTAATTATCCCACGGAAAAATCAAAGTGGGGTAAAAAGTATCCTACATGTTTATCCAGGTTAATACTATCTCTCTCTCTCTATATGTTTCAAACACGTTCCGTAGTTTCTGTGTGTACTAGTAATAAACATCAACAAGCTGGCATCATCAATCTAATAAATAATAATAAGATTAACACAAATATACGGATATAAACTAGTAGTAACTAGTAACATACGAGTATTTGATAAATAACTAGTAAATAGTAATAGTTCCGCACCTATTACTGTTTGCAATACGACTATTCCATTATGCTAAGATCAAAGGCAATTCCAATGAATGATATGTTGCTGAACTTGCTACAAATAGATTTGAACTACACTACAATATACAGAAATAATCAAACATGAACCCTGGATCAATATAACACACGAATCATAATAATATAACAAAACTTTGAATAGAATTAACAAAATAGTTAACCCATAATTGATTGGGTCTGAAAAGTTAACGATCCTGTCACGATTATGTTCGATAAATAATTGATCACGAGGGACAAGTGTTTATATGAAGCTGACTGGAAATTTCAGAGCCCAAAATTCGAAACCCTAAAAATACGCTGGGGTGTGTCACGCCCCACGCGGCCAATTTGGGGTTAAAAACTTCAAGCCGATTTTTTCGCCAATGACACCGAAATCACAGCGGTCATCAGCCTAACAAATCGCATCGAACGAATTAATTTAATCAGAGTAATGTTAAAAACCACTCCTTTTTACGAGTGTTTTTCATGTCAAAGCCACGGACTACTGGCTGCCATGACGGTTGAGATAGGTCTGAAGCACCGGGCCTCGGCTCTTCTCGTTAAATTTTCACATGCACTTGACGGCTCGACCTGGCTTACGTTAATTATGAAATCTCATTTGTGAGTGAACCTACACGTTTGAGTAATGGCTCCTGAAATGAGAAGTTCGAACGTAAAAGTTTTAATTTAAATAACGACACGTAATTATGACGGAGATTGTGCTTTGATTATAATAATTGAAATGTTTTATAATTAACTCGGATTATTGCCGAGATTTAACGTTGCCGGGGCTTATGCTGTGTTATTAGAATATTTTGTTTGGTTTACTGCCTGGAGTAAAATGAACTGTTATAATATTTTAGTTTCATACTAAGTCGAGCCGTCATAAGCAGGCGTTCTTTCTCAACTGACCTTGACATCCGGGCATTTCGCCAGTCGTGAATACAGAGTATTATACCGTTTTAAGCTTCGTAATATTGACACAGTTTTCCTAATACAAGATTTTTCCAATTTTTTCGTGCCATTTCATTATATCTACAGATTTTCTGTTGTATGATTATCACGTTCATATACCTACTCTACATATTCCATATTTACTGAAATTTGTTGTGCAAAATCTCTGTATAATTATAACAGCTTACCTGATGGTGAAAAACGTGTGTTTAACTTACGCGTGTACTCTAAACATACATAAATACGTAACCATACCAATGTCATTTGTGTCTTTAAAAGCAATTCCAGGAAGCAATTTCATTGTGAAAGTTTCCTGAAATGTGAACTCTCCAAATAGTTAATCACCGGACAAAAGTTAGTTTATGAATTATTTATTTAACTTTAACATTAACGTATTCAAGAACTCCTTTTTAAAATGTAAATTTAACAAAGGACATCAGTTTCAAATTTTCTCAGTATATTTGAAACTCATCCAGGTATGCTTACGTTAAATAATGTAATAGAATAACCCTTCTCTTTGCGTTCCCCGCAGCCTTCTAAGCAGAAGCGAAACCTTATTAGTTCTTTACATGAAAGACCTTTCAGGGTAATGCGGGCTGAATAAAAAGAGAAAACGGGCAAAGTGATAGATCGGTAACGAAAATTTCTTTCTTTTCACTCTTTTACCGTTTTTACTGAACTGTTTGAAGAGCTCTTTATATTCATGAAAAAAAAGAAATTACGTAAAAAAATAGCAATACTATAACTAATGAGTACGTGTCTATTGACAAACAAACGGCTACATTATTTTATTTTTATTAGTCGTTGTCAATGATAAATAGGTACGATTTAGTAGAATATCAACTCACAGCCAATAATTGCTCTTACACGTGGCGTGGGTTTAGCGTAGGTGTAAGGTTAACATTTATACGGCTTGTCAATACCGTTGATCGTACGTGACGCTAACGCGTCTTCAACTACGGGACTTCTACGTAGCATCTACCTGGCGACTACTTGATGTATACGCAGCGTTATTGTAGTGGACGCAGAGTCAATGTGATAAGCTAAAGATGTAGATGGCACACTAAAGGCGCGTTTCCATTAGGCAAGTCTTGGATGGCGTCACATTTGCATGTATGTAGCTTCTTTGAATTGAAAACATGTTTTCTAGAATGCACATTGCATGCAGGTTTTACTTACGTGGTTCCCAATTAAACAGGTTGACTGTTACTTGAAAAAAATGTAAGTAGTATTTTTAACTACCCACATGCAACTTGTAGCTTGTATGCAGGTTTGTTCAAGTTGCAATGTATATATGTAGATGTATGTACAAATGACTTGTATGTGTATAATGGAAACGCGCCTTAAGTGTTTTTCTAACATTATCTTTCAAACGTAAATGCAAAAGTATTTTCGCCTCATATAATTAAAACTGATGTAGGTGCTTAGGTATAATATGAAGGTTTTATAATGAATGGTATTTATTAACGGCATCCATTGTTCTCGCTCACGCGTCACTCGGCGCTGCCCGTCTGCTAATTAATTTTTGCAAGATTAATCGATGTATCATCTAATATCGTTGTAAAGGTTCCTGCAGACGAACAACTTCGATCACTCATCGGTTAGAGGGGCCAGTCTAGCGTTTTGGTACCTAATTGAAGACCGTGTAGATGAAATGTAGAAATTAGGTTTGTGTGTTTAATCGAAGTCTGTTATAAGTATTGAAGTTGTGAACAAATATTTTACCAGCCCGTCCTTCTAATTTTTATGTTGTTATGCCCGATAGCGCCCACAATGCTCCAAAACTGTTGTATGTATCTTTATGTACTTACCACCTAAGTTCACATTGTGGAATGCAAGCAATAAACGTATTGAGTCTAATTCGAAGAAAACGTGTCTTTGAGACCTTCAAAATTATATTAGGCTCAAACTCCAATGTTCCAAACTTTTCAATATTGTGATTTACACAGGGACTGAAAGCGGTTAAGGTTAAAGGTTAAGATACCTCAAAAATATAACGGTACCGATTCAAAATAGAGGTTGAGCTATACCGGTACCCATATAAATAAAGGTTAGGATAAATTGTTATTTAACCTTTATACGATTTCGGTACCGAAAAACATGCGAACATGCGAGACGGCACGGCGGCGCGGGTACAAGGGCGGGGGTATCTAACGCGTTGCAACTTGATGTTGTGTTTGCTTGCTGTGCAATTCTTATTTTAATACATGCGTGCGAGCGAGATAGCGCGGGGCAGGACGACGCGCGACCGGCGGTGGTGTGTAGGTAACGCATACTAATGCGTAATAATTATTATTTGAAAAATAATTTGTATACAGTGTAACACATGTACTAATACTAATTAGTACATGTGTTACACTGTATACAAATTATTTTTTCTCTTTCCCTGTATTTGTTTTGCTACCGACTGTGTGACGGGTAATACGTGTTAAAGTCGACCGCTGATAGTTCGTCAACGTAATAAGTATTATAAATAAACAAAATGGAAAGAAAGCGTAGAAACGCAGTTTACTTGGTAATTTCCCTATTTTTAAGACATAATAGGCTAGTTGCCTAAAAAAATGTAATTAGTCCGACTTTTAGATTATTCAAAAATAAGGGACACGTATTTTTTTATTTGTAAATTAGACCAAAAATGACAAAGATATAGCCTATTAAAGTTACGTGTGACGTCACGATGCGTGGCATTTTTCGCGCAGAGTGACGTCACAGGTAACTTAAATAGGCTATTATCTTTGTTATTTTTTGTTTAATCGAAAAAAGAAAAAATACGTGTCCAATATTTTTTTATAATCTAAAATACGGACTAAATAGAATGTAATTATTTTGACCCTGGAAACTACTCTATTTATAAGTAGGTCGGTGTTTCTCAGTTCATTGTTCATAAGGTATATCCCTTATGAACAATGAAATAATCTACGAATAGGAGGCGCGCCGCCTGTCCCGCTAGGAAAGTCCCTACGTCGCCCATTATAAAATCAACATTAGAACATAGGTACCTACCAGGTGAATGTGAAGCGTTTGATTACGCAAGATACAAATAAATGTTATCTATTGAACGTTTTTCTGTAAATATTTAATTTATTATGGCAAGTTTATAAAGATCTAGCCTAGAAAAGAAACATGTTCGAACTAATTTGAAATAATGCCCTAAACTAAAAAAAAAAAACTAAAAAAAAACGCTTATTTAAACATTTTAAAAACTAAAACTGCTTGTTACTTTTTTAATTTTTTTTATTACTTACAAAAGCTCTTTTTAAAACAACATATTATGTCTTTGATTTCATCACCATCATCATCATCTCAGCCATCGGACGTCCACTGCTGAACATAGGCCTGCCCTTGAGATTTCCACATAATTATACCAGTTGGAAGCGACTTGCATCCGGCGACCTTTATAAGGTCGCCTGTCCATCTTGTTGGTAGACGTCCTACGCTGCGCTGGCTACTGCTCTGCGAGCAATATGGCCTGCCCATTGCCACTTCAGCTTGCTAATCCGATGGGATATATCGGTGACTTTAGTTCGTCTACGGATCTTCTCATTTCGGATTCGATCACGTAGAACAACACCGAGCATAGCCCTCTCCATAGCTCGTTGGGCGACTTACAGCTTTGCGATGAGGCTGATAGTGAAAGACCACGTTTCGGTGCCGTAAGTCGTCACTGGTAACACATATTTTTGAAGACTTTCGTCTTGAGGCACTAAGTTAACTGTCACGAAATATCAAACATTATTATGGATTAATATCTAATAGTTGGGGAGCCCAGGAAAGGATTTTTGCTGTGACTTCAGCGCGTGAGATTATTATAAGGGAGAATCCTTGCACCCTTTAATGTACCTGTAACAAGTTTCAACCCTTCATCTGGTGGGGTTTTGCTTGGGACAACCCGTCAGAATAGTAAAAAAAAATCGATCCGCAGAAATACTCGAGCGAGTACTGAACTGATATACTCGAGCGCGTTTCATTTTTTTTTAATTGAAGATAACACTGTAAAAATCATACCCACTAATAATCTGACGTTTTGCATGGGGCGATGTCGGTAGAATCTTGGAGTAAAGGTGAACTACCAGTAAGTTCGCAACTATCGGTCGTGATTTAATGTCCGCCATCTTCGATGGCGATCATTGGGCGCTTTTATAATTTACCGTGCCACGGCACGGCACGGCACGTTTTTATCGTCACGGTAAAGTAGGAAAGCAAAATGTATGCATTTGTATGCAAACGCTTTTAATTTACCGTCCACGGCAACGGCACGCCGTGAACGTCAACGATCTACCGTGCCGTTGCCGTAGCATACCGCGCTCCCTATGAAATCGTCGCGGCATTTTTGAGAGTGTAGTGTGTGCGTACAAGAAATTTGTATGTGTGCGTGCGTAGCCAAGAGGCGCGGGTGGCAGGGCGAGAGTATGTAAGGGAGAAAGTATGTGATAAAACGATTTTGTTGACATCCGAAAATAATTGAAAAACTTATTTAGGTCTTCCTTGAGCTTATCAAATAGCGTGTAGTATGACCCTTGTAAACATTTTACTTTTAAAAGCGGATGTTGCCAATACTTTCTAGTAATATGTCTTTTTTTACGTCTTAGATATAACAAATAGAGCAAAAGTAGTCGCTGTCTCTTCGAGAACATGTCTGCACTTTGAAGACGCGCAAACCGTAATAATTTCACGGCGAATTATAAAAGCACCCTACGGCACGGCATGCCGTCCACGGCTACAAAATTCTTCTTCACGTCCACGGTAATATCGTGCCGTGCCGTGAAACGGCAAATTATAAAAGCGCCCATTGTCAAAATGATCCGCCATTTATTGAATTAATTTGTTACAAAAATTGTGATAAATGAAGAACCGCTCTACTAATTTTGTGCAAATTTCACATGAACCATCTACTATGTAGTCCAAACAAAGCCTAAACATTTGGTTTGGATAGGTGAGCCCGTTCCTCAGTTATAAAATTACAACGAAAAGTGGCATTGATTTCGTGTTATGTGAGGATCATTTCATTGTACGGGCAACAGAAGTGTGAAAATAAATAGTAAATCTAATGAAGTACTGACTACTACAAATAAACTTCATGCTGTTAGAAGAAACTTTACTGTACTTTTGACCAACTTCTTCTGTCCAGATATTTTCCTTCCCATACAATGAAATAATCCTCACATAACACGAAATCAAATAACATCATAAAAAATATAAGTAACTAATTTTGTCATTCATACAATTTGTATGAAAAAATATTTTGCATTTGACCAACTTCCGCCGCTCCGATTATTTTCTTCCCATACAATGAAAATAATGATCCTTACATGAAACAGAGTCGAACGGCATTAAAAAAAATGGCCAATAACACTAATTTCTGTGGACAGCTCACACTTGATGAAAAAATAAAAAATGCTTAAATAGTCAACATTAGTGATGTTGTGAATGTTTATGACATTCGCGAATGCGAATATTCAATTTCAATATTCGCGATTGCGAATGCGAATATTGACTTTTCTATAAAACGCACGAAAAATGATAGATAGGTTTGATATTTCATGTCAGACATTAAAGTTTAAACCAAACATTGGCCAAGTCTATAATATTTGAATTAATATCACGTCTTATAAAAACAATTTTTTTTTTTATTGTTTTTCTCTATATTCTCATACACACATCAACACGGTCTAGGGATATTTTTAAAAAGGCGAATTACTATCAATGTGTTAATTATTTAAATGTCATTTTTTAATAATGGTTAAGGTATAGATTAAAATTTCAGGATTTTATGGAAAAGAAATGAAGCATAGACGGAAACCGTATATGAAATTATGAATGAACTTTTAATTTGTGAGTAAAAACTTCTACAAATAAAAAAATCATTTAATTTGTGTTTATAAACTTAAAGTTAGTAGTCTGAGAAAGCGCCCATGATGTTCATAACACATCGACAACGATTCGGCATGCTCAGAACAAGGTTGTCAATGTCTTGCTGCGGAATATTGTTCCATGTCCTTCTGAGGTGCGCAAAAAGTTGATCCTCTGTAGCCAGATTTTCAGGAACTTCCTTCAGAGCTCTTCTTTGCAGCATGGCGATTGAGCAGGCCAGTCTAAGGCCCTAACATTATGTGTATGTAACCAAGCTGCTACCGTTCTCGCCGTGTCCCGGGCACACACGGCGAGAACGGTAGCAGCTTGGTTACATACACATAATGTTAGGGCCTTTGTGTTCTGTGGGGCAAGATTACGGGCCCCAGCACCTGTTGGACGTATCGTTCTGCCGTCATATTGCCCCGCACCCAAACGAGATCCGTCCGTCCTCCAAGACGAATTCCTGCCCAAACCATAATTGGTCCTCCTTGGTATGGGTGAACTTCCTGAGGGTTCTGGAGACGGCTCCATCGTCCAGGAATTCGCCAAACACGCGTCCTTCGTGAATCTGGACTGGATGGAAGCCGAACCTGGATTCATCCGTGAACAGCACATTGGACCATTGCTCATGGCCCCAGTCCACGTGGTTCCGAACCCATTCTAATCGTCGTCCACGATTGCCTCTCCTTAAAGGTGGGACCCGGAGTGGTCTACGAGAGCGTAGATTGCTTTCATGCAGTCGCCTTCTTACAGTTTGGTCACTCACAAGCACTTGGTGTTCCACTCGCAGCCTTTGGACCTATTGAGTCGCCGTTGCATTTGGTTGTGCTCGCGCAGTAATTTGCAAAAATCGGTCTTGTCTGGGGGTAGTGATGCGACTTGGCCCCCGGTGCCTTTCCGCTAGCTGTGGTACGATAGCGTGTCCACAATCTTGAAATTACATTTTGATGGGTCCCTATGGCCTCAGCAGCATTACGCTGAACTGATCCAGCTTCCAGCATTCCCACAGCTCGTAACATCTCCGCCCTCGTCAAATGCCGGCGTTGCATGGCTACAATACCTCAATTTTAACTTTATCTTTCGTTTAAAAATGAAAAAAAAAAACTGTAACTAAACGTAATTCGTATTGTTTTCTAAATTTCGCACAAATGAAAACTCCCTCTCATATACATCAAGATATTTTTATGCCACCGAAACAAAAGAATTTTCAAAATTTGAATTTGGAATTAGTCTGAGATAAATTACAAACAAATCGGTGTATAAAAGATTCCAATGCGGCCAGTACAGTAGAGCGTCGATTAAATTATCCGAACTAATTGGGGGACATGGGTGTTCGGAAAACCGAATTTTTCGGATAATCGAACTTCCTATAATGTACAGCTTGGCCAGAACGGATTGAAACGGAACTAATCTTTTTGTTTATGACAACGTTTTAAAATCTTGGATATTTGATGTAAACAAAGACCGCAGGTTTATTAGATTTATTATTGTGCCATAAAAACTAACGTAATAAGTGAAAAAAATTAAAATAAAATCATTCAAAGTGCTGGTAGCGCGAAGACAGTGGTGACTTCCGGTTTTCTACATTTTTATGTCAAGCTGTATGTAGTTATATAAGTTTACGTACAGTTTTTTCTTTATTTTTTTATATGAGATGGGTTTGCTCTTGACTCTAGTCCAGGTCAAAAGTGACAGAGACAAAGCTTACAATCGAGCGAGATTACCAGACTGAAGACATTTGTTCACTATAACTGTTTAACGACGCAGGAAGTGAGTTGTGGTCCTTTGCTGTGGGCATAATATGTGCAAGCGCTTAGTGCAAATTGGTGGAATGGCAACTAAGTATGGATGATAATAAATAAAATAAGCATTACTCAGGAATTCCAATGGTATAAAGGAGCCGAAGGTAGTTCGGTTAAGCGGTCGTTCGGTTAACCGACGTTCGGATAATCGACGCTCCACTGTACTTTTCGAGTTATTTAATTGAGAATGAAATATTCCTATACCCTAGACCGTGTTGATGTGTGTATATGCAAAATCACTACATAGTATAAAACAAAGTCGCTTTCTCTGTCCCTATGTCCCTTTGTACGCTTAAATCTTTGAAACTACGCAACGGAATTTGATGCGGTTTTTTTTAATAGATAGAGTGATTCAAGAGGAAGGTTTATATGTATAATAACATCCATTAAATAGTGGAGAAGTACTGTTATTTTTGAGGTTTCTAATGTGATGTCGTAAATAATTACATTTTTTCCGCTTACATTGCAAACGCAGGTTGAACCCTACGAGTTTTATCAAAATAATGTACTAAGTATCGTACACATTGAAAAGGTCTACAGAAAGTCCGCGATGGTATATGTCTATCTCTTATGGATAACCCACAATAACTTTTTTTTGTCATTTACTTTTTACGACAAATAATGGCTAATTTTCGAAGCGATTTTAACCAATACAGCATTAATCCTTAACCAATTAAATACCTTGAATACATTGTTCATTTAATATAGATCTATATGGCCCTTTACACCGTATGATTTAAGTGAATATTTTCGAAGATATTACAGATTTAAAAATTGCGGGACGTAGCGTTTGCGGCGGTACCGGCCGGTCGCCCGGTGCGGCAAGAGCGAATTTGTTTTATACTATGTAGTGATTCTGTAATATGTTGTAAAAATAAAATAAATAGTTAAAAATGTAAAAAGTAAATAAGTAAAAATTTATACCCGTGCGAAGCCGGAGCGGGCCGCTATGTTTTTATATACAACGTTCACAGTTTTTCTGTAGTGTATTTTATATCAGCATTGCACCCGTGCGAAGCCGGGGCGGGTCGCTAGTTATGTATATAGTAGATAATTTTGCATAACTGGGTGAAAGGACTCATTTGATGATTTTATCACGATAAAAAGGATTTTTGTTGCGATTCTGTTAATATTTTAATACAACCGGATTAACAGAAATAGTTCAATATAGGTGTCTTCTTTAAGACTATTCCATTACATGCAGTTTTCATATTCAAATCATAGTGATAAATTAAAAAATAGTGTTTTAAAAATACTCGCAAACATTCGCATCGATTTATGCGGATGCGAATGCGAATATCAAAAAACTTGCGAATATTTGCGAATGCGAATATTCGTAACATCACTAGTCAACATCATAAAAGAGCTAAAGTTTCCTAAGAAAGTTTTCCCGTATCTCTTATGGATTCGGATTTCCCCCTTTTGGCCAATTTAAAAGAAACACCCAGTATATAGATAAATAAATTTCAGGACTGACCACTGACCTTGGCGCCCATTTAGATTTTACTTATTTTGTCCGTGAAGTCACCAACCAACCAACCATAAATCGTAATTGAACTTGGCTCTCATTCCACATTTATGTTTTTGATGGGATTTTAAGGATGTAGATGGTTTTCTATTCGTAATTAATTCATTTTATTTTATACATTTTTTATACGTGAATGCAGTTATATTGTTTATAAATTTCCTTTAAGATGCTCTTTTTTTACAGATAGAAATATGAATTAATGCTTTGTGCCACATCCAAATCGTCAGACATTTTAACCTTCTACTGGTGACGTCAGATTGAGTAACAGTATTGGTGACGTACCGTCATTTTGACGTACTTCTGCAAAGCCGAATTTCAGGACAATTAAGTGCATGGAGATAAAACAAATGGCTTTGTTTACAAGTAGATATCTTACTTTCTTATATTAAAAACTTTTTATATATATTATTACAATAGAAAATTTTACGTATATTATTAACACAAACTTAGTATTAATATTCACGTTGCATTTTTGTAGATATTGAAATCAATGAAGATAAAATTAAATAAATAAATCAAAATGAAATCCAACGATCAGTTCTTATTGATACTTTAATAAGTAACGAAAAAAAAATGTTTTAGCATACTACTACAGTAGAAAAAAAAATAATGATTAATTTTGGTGAGAAGTGGGTTTTTTTAGCTAATAAAGGCAGGATTATTGCACTACTTGTATAGATGTGATGTTCTTTTTTTATTTTTTGCGGCACTTATTGAGCAACAAAACCCTATCATTTTTCAAATTACTAAAAAACTCATCCTCGGGGTCAGTGTCAGGTTCTGGACTTTCTGGTCACTTTTCGTGTTACGATCAGATTCCACTCAGTGATTCTGATCAAACTCATTACTGCTACTTTGTTTTAAAATCTCAGTGTTAATACTCGTAATCTTCGTCATTTGGATTAATTTTCAATGAAAAATTGCAACTTGATAATAGTATAAATTACGGACACTATTGGTGACGTGACGTCAAATTGACGTCGGGTATCCTATATCTCATCATCTGTGCGTTTGCAATGACCAATTTTTGCGAAATCGGACGCCAAACTGAGCTAAATGCAGCTACTGAGAACTGCAGGTGAGGGGAAACAGTTGTTCGACACATATTCAGTGGTTTTAGTTAATAGGTGTCAAATTGACGGCACGTCACCAATAGCAGGTTAATACGACACTTTTTAGGGTTTACTTTACAATTTTACATACACCTTGAATATCTGACGAGCTCAAGTAACTTTTTTTTTTGATTTTCAACCGCTTGCCACGGACAGCCCCCTCGAGTTAATCGTCAGATTAATATGTATTGGTTATCAGAATTATAAAGCGCGTTTACACTATAAATATCTGACGCGCTCGAGTACTTCTGTACAACTGATATTTTTACAGTTTCAAAACTGTTACACGCTCTCTCCCCCCCCCACTAAAATAGAAAACTTGTCAGAAACTTTTTTCTTTTCAGAAAATAATCTTTCAAATCCAATAGGTCGCCATGACTCTCGAGTAACTGCAAATTGAGAATCCTCGGCTGCTACTATAAGTGGTCGCTTGCAAAGCGCACGTGCCGTCTAAGCAGCGGGCAAGCTACTTGGAGCCCGCTGACGCGCGCGATAATATCAAACACGTGAGATATCTGCGTGTGTTCAAGTCAAACAAGCGGGAAGTGCGCGATTCACTCTCGACGTTAGGTAGGTAAGTTTAATCTGTCTGAACTTGTCGCTCGCACAAACGCCTGGCGGCTAAAGAGACACACACAAACACCTCGCGCCTTTGATACTGCCGCTAGCGCGCCGCGCACGTCAGACGTCAGCTTGCCCGCTACCGTGCGTTTCGTACGTGAACACTTGGATATTACGCCATATTATTATGTTTGTTATTTCGTGACCGCGCCCATCATTGCGCTTGCGAGCCCGCGAGTCAATGTCAACGCACTTAGAAAGATAGACGATAAAAATATTACTCAACTGGGAGTTAATTTGTACAAAGCAGAACAAAATAATGCAGCTCATTCAGCTCATTTTCCATTCTTATTTCAGACGCATAGTAGTAATTAGTACATACCAATAAATACAAAACAAGAAGCGAGCAAGTCTAAACAATTTTCGAATTTAAAAATGATAGTAGATGGTAACCGTAAAACAATATTATAAAAAAATATAACAAAGGACATAACGTTAGAATGTTAGATCGATCCTAAATAAATGCGTATAAAATAATAAGTACGCGACTGCCGCCGCCGCCGCATGAATGCGTGAGGCAGATAGCCCGCGTAAGTACATTGCGTGATTCAACAATCGCGAACGACAGAGACAGATAGAGTGGTGAGGCGGTATATCAAAGAAAACCCTTATTTAAAAAGGTTAAGGTAACGGTACCGATATTATTATAAAGGTTATGGTACCGCTACCGAAATATACCTGTATAAATATTGTACCTTAAAATTCGGCTACTTCAAAAAATAACGGTACCGTTATATATCGGTTATCGTTATTTAACGGTATGACGTCATACCGAAATTTAAAGGTACCTTTATTTTTGGGTAATTCAGTCCCTGGATTTACACAACAACGTTGATAGTGTTGAAATAAAATAAAACATTAAAAACCCAAGAACATTTTCTTGTTTCCGTATAAAAATTAGAACGTTATCACTTACTGAATCCAATATTTTACCTCCCAGATGATGGCGGTATTATTTTGTATCTCGGACGTACAACTTCCTAGGACCGGGATAGCCGACCAACATGATAGATGGCCTCCTCCAACTGATTTTCCTTTCTGCGCTATGAAATTTTTCAACTTAAACGATAAGGGCGCGCCGCGATTTTATGCCCTCCTCTTATAAATATAATAATGATTTATAACACCATTTATACCGTCTGTCAAGGGTTTTCGATATAAAATGTCGCCTTCGATACGCCAACGGTAACTTTAATTCAGAAAGTGGTAACTACTTGCGAACTCAGTCAAGGACTGAATAAAAGGCCCGGTTGGAACAAAGGCCACTTGGGAATAATAATTAATAATCGAACACAAAGGAAAGTCTTGGAATACGAAAACTGCGCAGATTTATAACGAGGTTATGTCTTTTATGTTTAATGTTAGCTCACTATTATGTAGCAATCTTGGCACTTCCTTTCTAAAATGTTTCATTACCGAGCAACTGAGGGGAGGCAAAATTACTTCTGAGTTTAGATCATAAAATTACCTGCCTTGTTTCGCAATGTTAACAAGTTATTTTTCTTTAGGATTTTTTACTTTACGAAGTTTTTTTTTTTACAGTTGCAATTGAATATTGTCAGTTTTACACTTCAAACAATTAATTTTGTAAGATAAGTACCTACCTAACCTCGCCCCGCTCTTATAGCAATACTTTCAAGTCATTTATCCTGGATACTGTCCACCTACTCACTGCTCGCTGCCTACTCTCAAGTCCCGAGCAATTCACGAACTCGGCATTCATGAAGTATAATTAATATACAGTAGCTCAAAATGTACGATGTTTTATTTTAATTGAAGCTCACGCGAACGTATAAAAATTTCAACGTAGTTTGAACCCAAAAATATAATTTGTTTGTGAGCGCTGCCACCTCACTATCTACCTTTTAATAAAAAATATATTTCTGCACAGTACTTTATTTTCAGTGACTGACTACCCGCAGGATGTCAGGATTTCGAAACAAGGAATAATCTATCGTGTTGACGTGATTGCGTATTAAAAATTGTTTCACTGCAATATGTCATTTTCAACGAACATAAATTGTGGATCCAATGAAACACGTAAACGTGTGTCATTTATATGAACCTATAAATAAATTTTGGATGTGCGGATCTCGCTAAAACGTCCCTACACAAATATATAGGGGTCGCGACGCATTAATCTTCCCTTCATTTGTACAATTGTGCCGTGTACCGCAAATATTTAAAAATTCTATTAAAAAGGACCTTGATGTTAGCAGTATTAAAGTCGTAAATGGCTTGAAAGCGTACGAGTTACGACAAAATTTAATCTTGATGTTTCTTTAAAACGAGATAATATAATTAGCCTTTTCAAACAGCCAATGCCAAGTGTGGTTTAAATCGTTTTAATAAAATGGACACCACATTTCGCAACCGAAAAAGGTGATACGAAAAACCGAATTATTTACGCTCAAGCGGACTAAATGCGAAATCCATCCACAGTACTTTTGAATAAATGTTGAACTTTTTTTATGTATAAATTTCACATGCAGCAAAAATGTCAGGGCGGAAATTGTAGAGCAGTGAAATATGGCGCCCAGCTGCAACGGCTAATGAACTCGTTTCATTTTACTAATATTGTGCATCATGTCCGACACATTAAAATGCTCCGGCTCTACAGACGCGGGTTAATTTGTAAATTGACATGCGTATTTGTAAATTACTAGACTATCATGATACCGAGCAGGGATTATGTTCATGTTCACATTTAGATGAAGTATTCAGTTTTGAGTCTTTGTATTCTGTTTGTTTGTACAACATTAAAACTGGTAAAGTAATAGTTAATTAGAAATAATTGTTTTTTCTTTGACGTCGTTCTGTTACAATTTTAATGATGTTTCCCCTCATACTTGTAACCGTTGCATGAATGTAGGACCACTGTAGCATAGTGTACTCGAGTACACAGGTGTGCTTGTGAGCACAGAGGTAACAAAAAAACTTTCCATTTTATTTGCTGAAAGACGGGGATCAAATTCAAGTTAAATGATTGTTTGTTGTTTATGAAAATGTTTCACAGATATTGTTAAAGTCAAACAATTATGGCACTAATGGTCTCTTGTTACCTTTAACCTTTACTAGAGGTGCGGATACGGATGACTCAGCCTCCTACAACGATTGCTTTAGAAAGCAAACGACTTCCAAGGCAAATTGTGAAGTCGTGACTCCAAAAAACTTCCATAAAAATGCATCTTGCCGTCTTCAACTGTCCGCTAAAAGCAATTTATATTTCTAGCCGTCCCACTGGCGATCCCTTACTATTTAAGTAGAAATGGTTTCTAAAAATCATAGTGGTTTGTACCATCGCAACCTTTTGATCTCAGTCGGAGTTCGGACACAAAAGTTCCTCCCGCCGAGTTCAACAATAGGTTTGCGGAAAGATTAATCGTCGGAAGAAACCCTCTAAGCTAGAGAAAACAATTTTTCATCTTTATCAAAACGTTGAGTGCGAACCGTTGCAATTAATGTATAGTTATCTATATCGCTATGCTGCTGTTCGGTCGTTAGATGAATACGTCAAGATAGTCGTAAACAATTTGTGGCATTATTGTCAGCAGCTATCGGGTGACGGTATTTATTTTCTAGAAGGTTGACATGGAGGTCTTTTATGTAACAGTTTCTCTAAAAATTTTGTTTTGTTAAACAGCTACATATTTCCCTGAAGTCGTTTTGAAAAAATGTAAAAAAATACAGACAAATTATTCGATTAAAAAATAGCGTGATTGTGATAACTTTATCTGTAAACTACATTTTGTAAGTTTATCTTTCATGCAATTGATATGATAATAATGAGTATATCTAATCTGCCTTTTCAGGTTTTAGAAGAGAATGGTAAAACGGATTTGTATGTAACTCTATTTCTAAGTGTACATATAACTTCAGAACACCATACAGTATTGGAAACACGCCTCAACCACAGTCAGCTGATAGTTTTACGAGTGAGCCGTATCACTTTCAAGGAAACTACTGCAGTCTGACCACACCGGTACTAAACTAAGGGGAAAGCTACCGATATCTTCAAGTTAGACCATCTAAGTTCTCACTTTACTGGCTTCTGACCGCTTGTAACAACTGCCAAAGATTGTTAGCTAGAATCGACATTTATTTTCTTCAAGTCTTGTGGAAAAATGTCTCAGTATTTTACCTACACCTTTGAAATGAATCCTTCCTCAAATTATTAGCCTCGTAACTCCATCCGTACCTGCTAAATTATATAATTAGCCTGTACAGTCGAACTGCTGAGCAAAAGCCTTCCTCCTCTCGTTCTAATGATCTACAGCTCTGCGCCACCTCCTTCCAGTTCTGAAGAAAAACATCCAGTTCGTCCCGTCATCTCCTTCGCGGTACCAGGGAAACACAGACTGTACCAGTTAACTCAACGTGACATTGTCTTAACTTTTAATCCAATACTGTTCCACATTTAATTGAAACTGTAGGTGTGAGACGAGATCTCGTGACGATTGCAAAATGAGTTAAGTTACAGTTTCGCACAATAACCGCCAACTGATGCCGGACGATAACGAACACCCGTCGCCCAGCTGTTTCGGGGTCATCCATTATATCTACCTATTTATTACTTTAAAACTGTATCGGAAAATATACCGGAGGGATTTATGAACACGGTCTGTATTAAAAACTAAAAGCCAGACTCTGTCATATTAAAAAAAAACCGGCCAAGTGCGTGTCGGGCCACGCACAGTGTAGGGTTCCGTAGTTGCCCATCAAAATACTTATGCGAACTAACTAAACTGATTCGCTGAATTTAATTTTAAAAAGAAGAATTTTCAAAATCGGTCCAGGAGTCTTTGAGAAATCAGGGAAAATACATAAGAAAAAAGATTACGACGAATTTAGAACCCCCTCCTTTTTTTGAACTTAGTTAAAAATTGTTAATGATAAAAACCTACCTATCCCCAAAAACATACCTATTAAAGCTATAAAAATAAAGTTGACAAACTTATATTTCCAGTTAACACCGATAAATTTTGTTTAAGAAAACATATTATACAAGTACATTTTATAAGTTGGTCGACTATTACTCGTAAAGTTGTAAAGCCTACTTAGTCATGATAATTTTCTTTTAAACTTCGTTATAATATACTACTATTGTGAATTTTTTCACACCCCCAAACATAACCATTTAGCTGGTAGAGGGGGGGGACACTCGAATCGAGCAAAATTTAGCACTTTAAAGCTTAATATTTCACAAACGAATTTTTTTATCAAAAAACTGTTAATGAAAACTATCATTATTTATAAAGACCTTTTTAATGATACCCCACACTAAGGGGTTCGCGAGAAAAAAAAAATCCTCACTTTACGTGTAAGTACAGGAGGTACCCTAACAAAAAATATTTTACGAGATTTTATTTTACCACTTTTTCGGCACAAAAAATCCGTACATTTACACTAAATTACAGCTCTCTAGTACTGTGCGTCTCTGAGCTAAACTGCGGACAGACGGACGGACGGACGGACGGACGGACATAGCGAAACTATATGGGGTTCCTTGTTGACTACGGAACCCTAAAAATACATCAGTCAATATTTTGAATCAACAATCCCAATTAATTTTCTTTATTCTTTTTTAGACTCTTGCTTTGTTTTTTACGCGGGCTCTGAGAGCACGGCAACCGAATCAAGAAATTCCGAAACGAAAATAAACCTAACACCCCGCATCGTCGCCGGCATGCGGGCAGGGAGTAAAAGGCAACTCGTTGCCCGACCATGGACCATGCCCGGGTCGACGGCGCGTTGTGTCCCACGCGCGCCTCAAAGAGCGTCAGCATAATTGACTCTCAGAGGGCCAAAGCCTGCCGGGGTCGCAGGACTTATTCCATCACCGTGACCCCGGAACATAAAGGGCTATTAAAGGACACCGTGGATTTTAGTCAGTACAAGTGAACAAGTCTGACAGTCCCTTCCGTCCTGCCCGGTGGTTAGCGCTACAGAGGAAGAAACCTCCTCGCTATGCGCGGCTTGTCCACTAGAACTGCTTTGGGCATCAAGCCCTTGAGCCAGCCGCACAATAAGAGCACTTAGGCAACACTCCCAGTTATTATTATTAATACACGTTAGGATAATTGATATCTGGTTGATTTTGAATAAGTTCATTCAGTGTAACATTGCTGATTTAACACTTAAAAGAAAGGTTCTATGCATTTTATGTGAATGACATTATTTAGGGAAAAAACAACTACCCTCACAAACTCAAAGTAACCAACCTCTTAATAAATAAAAACATCATGTACCAAAACAAAATGTTGAAGTCAAAACAAACGGAGCAATTGCAAATGGCCTCAATTTATTCCTGAAACCAGGAGCAAACACTGAGCGAGCAAGTTCATCATTTACCAGCAACTAGTTTCTCTTAATTGACTATTTAAAGTTCTGAACTAAGAAAAGTAGTTGCTGGAACATTTCGCGTCCTCATTTACGAACCGCAGACGTCGAATATTAAAAGCAATGTAAACTAAAATGCATCGAAAGAGGAAACCGACGCAGTAATCGTAAAAATAAAAATTAATGGAAACATGAAACGAATAATTTTATCGGAACCCAAATGATCGTTTGCGAGTTTATTTCTTTTTGCCAATCATTTGAAATAGATGCACGGTAAAGTTTTCCGTAATACTGGTACGAGTAAATAAGGTTTTGTAACCTCGGCTCGTAATGAGTTCATCGCTTATTTTGAAATTGGTAATTTTATGGAAAGTAATCTATTTATTATTAATGTTTTATCCATTATATTGCCGGACGTTGGCCTCTTCTGAAAATGAAGTAATGCCCTAAGGCACTAAATAAATGAGAGCGTCTCCTCCATTTTTAAACCTATCTATATTTTGTGCTAACGAGTCACGCCCAACTCTCCTGCCAAATGGTACTCGGTCGCAATTACAGCAATTTATTTTTCCGGAAGGACTATTTATTAAATTAACATCCATTTGCCTCCTACAAAGGTTTCTGTTATATTGGTCAAAATGAATAAGGAAAGCTCGCTATTTCATTTAATTCATTAGGTGTTATCATTCACTCCGCTTCATCTTGTTTGGTACAATGTTTTTAACCATGATTAGATCAACTTTTGTATTTAAATAAAGTGAATAATTTAACAAAGAACTCTGGAAATTTTATTTCTATAGGTAACCTTTGTATTGTGTCCACAACAAAGAAAGGGTTAGTCCCACAAACTTCTTTTGTGTCTTGCTGAAAATAAACTTATCGGTTTGAAATACCCTGCGGGAGTGTAACGTAATACAACGAACAGGATGGCACAATAACAACTAGATAGATCAACCGTAGCTTAGTGAAACAAAGTTGACACAATAAAATGAGGTGTTATCAGCTGTTAAGGAAAATGTTACTTCACAAAACGGTGTGATAATGTTGTATCAAGTTGGTCGAAGGATGACCGTAACTATGTATAAGGAGCACACTGACCGTAATTCTGATTGTAAGTTTCTTCAGCGGCAGTCGTTTTAGGGGTGGGAAATGTAAGAAGCCGGCGACACATAGCCGTGCGATCAAAGTTCGCTGTAGGCCGGCCACGCTCTCACGTTTAATTCAATTTGGAATCCCGCCAGATTTCGAATTTGCTGCCGGCGTGTCCTTTAAATAATAGAATAGCCGACTCACATAAAAGTAAAGGTCTCCTTAACATTTTACTACCATAAAAGCCTAACCACATAAAGGATTTCCTTTACAAAACATTACGATACACAGCCGTATTTCTTTAGGGAATTTATCGTCGTTTGTGTAATACGTAAAAGCTTAATTAACGGCTTTTGTGAATCAAATAAAACCACCAGTAATATAATTAAATTATGCTCGGTCGTCGACGAGATAATTAGATGGCCCATTTTATTCACGGAGACAATAACGATACCTGAAAATAAAATAAATCGGCCCTCACAAAGATATTCTCAAGTTTAATGATAAAATCTGTTGAGTGGTCTCAGTTATTATCTGTTTTATTTTCTCATGTTGTTAACTAAAGCCGGCTATAACACTTTGTTACGTCTCCCATTGCTCTCGCCACTACGTGCTGCGGCTTTGTGTAAACTACAATCGGTCTTTTTTTATATAGAGCAGCTTATCCTGTTCGAAGGTAAGATAAAGAGAAACACTCGAGGCTACTTTGTTCGTTCATTTCTAGGTTTACATTTAATTGTACAATTTATAATACGAACATGTCATGTGTAGTAGGTATTTACATTATGGTAATTTTAAACGCACAAGGGTTGACAATAATATCAAATATGACAGTTATTTAAACAGTAAACATTTCTGGAAACAGATGTTACTCAGAAAGTGTTCCAGGTGTTCGGGTAATATCAAGTAGCAACATTAAACCTAGTTTGTGTGTCGGTCACGAATCACAAGATTAAAAAGGCGAGTCTCAACAAAAATAAGACTTAATTAAAAGTGGAAAACATTCTCATTTCCCGCTTCCCGACATATTTTCGCTTGCGACGTGAGAGTAAGAAATCTTGCCGAAACGGACGTTTTCTCAAACAGTACGGTTGTAGATTTCGAGTTAGTAACAAATGTTTTAACGTTTCGATACAAGTGGAAGTGCTAAATCTTAGAACGTAAATCACGTTGCAGTATAGCTTCCAGCAATTTGGAGAATAAATCCGTAGCTCCGTTTGTGTTCGCAACGTCAGGAGGATGTTGCACTTGAATAATTGAAAGATCGTCCTTCTCAGCACCTGCGAGGTTTCACAAATATCTGACATACATACTTAACTATCTATGTATGTACGGTGTATAATGAGGAATACTTTCTTACTGTAAACGTCTCATGATATACTCAAGTCTATTTTACTCCGCGGTATTATATCAATGGAAATTCTAGAAATTCTTTTGTGATTATTGTCTGTATAAATGGCTGCTAACATCGAATTAATGACACTTTTCTTTTCAAAATCATGTCTTTATTTCTGTACTTGTGTTGTCTCTCATCTCTTTTAAAACAGGAAACAAATAAGATAAAAAAATATGTTCATCTGGGGAACACTGTGCTGGCATTCTTATAGCTCGAGGTGTAAAACGATTACCTTCAATAGTACGAGTAGCTGCTTTATTGCATAATAAAATATATGCTTGAACTCGCACTAAAGTTGAACAAAACACCATCAATACATGAACATTTTACTTATTTTTGTAAGGAAAAATATAGATAAAATTCAGCTGATGTAAGCGCACAATGCCAAAAACACTCAATGGGCGCGGACCGTGGTTATTCGCTTTGTTTCCTGAGGCACGTTAAATCTGCTTGCATTGCTATTTGAAGGCAGACTCGCCAAACCGTCGTGTTTGCGTTCACAAGAGATTTTCGTTAAACCCAATTTGATCGGGCGTGTCTGTACTTAAATACTTTACCCGCAATAGCTGCGGATCCATTAAATTTTATAGTGTCTAAGTTATGAGCACAGTGCATAGTGTTTGCGCTAAGCAAACTACTTGCTCTTACGTCTTATGGACTTGAAGTTGAGTATCATGTGTGAACACTATCTGTGTAGCTAAGTATAAGCACATACTCGTTTAGTACAGTAATATTTATAAGTAACAAGACAAAAAAAACGGGAACAGTTTTCCTTGTTAGTTACTGACTAAACGTAATCAAGAACTAAATTTAAAAGTAGCAAGTCTCAAAAAAGCATTAACAAATTCCTACAGCTATCCAATAAAACCAGCTAAAATATAGCGTCAAACGGAGCGACTGAGAGCCAAAGCGTTAAAACTTTGAAATTCACAAACGCTTTGATGTGCCGATCCGACCTCAAATTGTTGACAAAACAGACCTTCTCCGTTCGCGGACATTTTTAGACGCGTTTGTGTTGATTGCGGCCGTCACCAACACAGAATTTTATTTTACACAGTGCACTCAAATGGCTGGTGTTTGCACAAAATATGACTATGAACATTCGCAGCACATAGAGGTGCAAGCGGTTTCTGCCGGAATAGAAAAATGTGGGGCATGTTGAGCGACAGACGGCCTGGCGCATTTTTTGTGTGGAAAAGATTTAGTTTTACTGACGTGGTACCATCTAAAAATCGGGGGCCCGTCAAGAAAACTAGTTGGCAAACAGTAACAAAACTCTTTATTACATTTTGGGGTCCCGTCAAGAAATAGTTGATAACAAAACATTTCCGACAAATTACTTAATAAAGAAGTCAAAAACTCATTAACCGTTGTTTGCAATGTATCGAATGGTACAATTTGAACCGTTTGGCGTACCCAAGAATTTGCGTTGGAAGTTCCGAACTAACATTATACGTTGAATGAAATAGTTTAGACCGACTTAAGTTTGTTAAGCGCTTCGTGTAATAAGCTCTATTTGGTGTAATTAATTTGTACATTGTCCATGTATTATATACAGTGCGTGTATGACTGGTCTGTGGTTAAATATTGTTGTCAATGATTGATTCGGCAGTTGATCAAATACAGATTCGGTTTAGTTTAAATTTATATGTTAATTGACGGGCTTAGCTTTAGTTTCAATTTTGAAAACTGACTGACTAATTTTATTAAACGAATAAAATTAAATCTGTTATAACCATGACATGGTTGAGTCTTTTTCCACTATAAGACCGTCTACTTATACTGTTCATCAGCAGCAAAATCAAAGGCACAGACACAGTTAGCTCTTTTTTGATGTTGACAATTTTGGCGTTTTAATTTTTTTGGCAAGTGTGAGTTGTCACAGAAATGAATGAAATCAGTCAAATTTTTTTTTAGTGCCGTTCGACTCTGTTTCATATAAGGATCATTTTATTGTATTACAAGAAAAAAATCGGGACGGCGGAAGTTGGTCAAAAAAACAAAAAGCTTTTTTATACAAATTGTTTGAACGAAAAAATTATCACTTTTACTATGATGTTATTTGATTTAGTGTCTATTAAGGATCATTTCATTGTATGGGAAGGAAAATGTCTGGGCATTAGAAGTTGGTCAAAAGAACAGTTTTCTTCTAACAGCATAAAGTTTATCAGTAGTAGTCAATATTACATTAGATTTGACCCACTTCTGTTGCCCAGACATTTTCCTTCCTATACAATGAAATGATCCTTAATGACACTAAATCAAATAACATCATAAAAAAGTGAGATTTTTTTCGTTTAAACAATTTTGTATGAAAAAATATTTTAGCAAATTTGAAATTCCGCCGTCCCGAACCAGTTTCATGGATACAATGAAATGATCTCTACATGAAACAGAGGTCGAACGGCAGTAAAAAAAATTGTGACCGATTTCACTCATTTCTGTAGACACTCACAACCAAAAAAATAAAAACGCCAAAATTGTCAACATCAAAAAAGAGCTAAAAGTTTCTAAGAAAGTTTTCCCGTATCTCTTATGGATTCGGATTTCTTCCTTTTGTCCCATTTTAAAGAAACACTCTGTATAGACCGCCTGCTTTCAATCTAAACGGTTGCAACTGAATTTCAGTATTTTGGAAGGAGATTGCGTCTAAAATACCTTTACTGACCTGTTGGTCTAGTGGTTAGTGACCCTGACTGCTATGCCGGAGGTCGTGGGTTCGATTCCCACCCAGGACAAATCGTGAGGGTCGTGTGATGAGCATGATCATTTGTTCTGTGTCTGGGTGTCATTTATCTATAATATGTATGTGTTTCTAGAAATATTGGATAAGTATGTTTATCAGTTGTCTAATACCCATAACACAAGCTCTGCTTAGCTTGGGACTAGATGGTGTTGTGTGATAGTTCTGAAATATTTACTTATTATTATTTACTGCGTAATAAAATACTCCTCCCAAACTGGTCGTCAGCAGCAAACTCAAAGGCACAGGCAACGCAGTTGAGAATCTTGAATAAAAATACCAAAAAGCTTACATTACATTGGCAAAAAAAACACTTTTACAAAGAAGTAGAAGTAACATAACCAGCTCATTTTCTTATTTTATATTATGTCTGTTAAATAATGCAACATATATAAATGGGTATGCAAATAGGGTATTTCTTGAATAAATAACGTGGCTATCCTCACGGGCTGGCCGGACAGTCGCCGGCAAACAAGTGAACAACAAAGCAGAAATGTAAACGGTATTTTATTGCGCAAGATACAGTTACAGCGCTGCTCCAATGCACTTATCTAGAGAAAATGGAAGAGACAAAGCAGAGAGCTAGTTTAAGCAATGTTCAGCTTTTCTATGATAGTCTGGCAAGTCATTTCAATGATATTTATTTTATAAGTTAGTTATAAAAAACACTTTTACACATCACAACCAGGAGGAGCTCGTGGCTAAATAACTACAGCCGCATATTAGGCCGATCTTCCGGGTTAAGCCGCGCTTGCCTCGGAAAGCACGTAAAGCCGTTGGTCCCGGCTGTCATTTGTAGATCTTTGATAGTCGTTACTGTTAGTCAGAAGCTCTAAAATCTGATAACCAGTCTTACCATGGAGTATCGTATTACCCAGTTACTGGGTTATAGAAGTCCGATTGGCAGTCGCTCCACGTAAACTACTGATATTCCCATTATAGTTGGGGAAAGGCTAGGCAGATGTACACGTCACAACCAATATTTTTAAAACTAGATGGGGCCGATGTTTCGTATCTGACTACTCTGAGAAGAAACAGTCCGAAACAAAGTCAAGGTCATATTCAGTCTATGCTTTAAAGTCCAACATTTGTTTAGGAATACGAGGAAATCTAGAATGGTCTTTTTTCCGGCGAAGAACCAAGTTAACACCTGTCCAAGTAAGCTTTGTCGTTAAGTGTAGCTACTCAACAGGCTCAACGATCGACTCGAAAGTAAAACTTTACGACGAATTACAAGACGAGCTTTATCAGGATCGCGTGAGAAAAACCCATTGTAAAAGACAGTGGCAACTTCTTTGGATGGGTTTAGAAAACCACCGTGCTTAGAAAAGCATGCATAGGCTACTCCAGCACATCAGGTGATTTCTTCATTTCATTTCAACATTATCACAACCTACAGGTCGCGGTTTGCACGAATGGAGTTCAAAATCAGCAAGTCCCGAATTGACGTTGGCGGCTGATACATGATGATGTACTTTCTAAATTTTTTTTGGACCACACTGAAATCGGTGACGGAAAACATTGTGAGGAAACCAGGACTTAATACATTTCTAAAGCCATGTCAAAGGCCGACGCAGCCGTAGTGAAAATTTCATAAAAATCGTTTCCCTGAAGTCACTTGAAAATTAATAATACGTAGTCTCATCCCCCGCATCAAAGAAGCACAAGTGAAATAAAATTACCCCTTGCTTCGATAAGTGTTTAATGAAATATACAGAAGTATTTACTTGATTAGGTACCTCATGATCGGATTACCCTTTGTAATCAATTCAATCGTGAACACTTTATAGACAGAGTTAAGTATTCAAGTATTTGTGAAATGAATTGACATGATGTACTTATTTTTGAACAATAAAATTTAATCAAAAATCGGTCAAGTGTGAGCCGGACTCGCGCATCGACTGGATCTGTACCTTGAACATACTTGTAAATATCTAAGGGTATAAGTGTATCAGTCCGTTCATCATTGCCAAATTTAAAGTATGTAAAGTAGGTACCGTGTACAGGCTATAACAAATTTTTATTAAAATAAAATGTTGCAATGGTTTTTTTCTGTGATACGAGTATCTGTCAGGTACATTACGTTTATTACTTTTTCTTTTATATTCACTGTAAATTTTCTCTTTTTGCCGAATTTCATTATTTTACGACAACAGGAAGTAGCCTATTTGTTTGGATTTCACTTAAAGCATCTCAAAATATGCACAGAGCAGAAAAGGAGCATTACCAACCGAATCTTTTCATTGCCTAGGAGAACTTAGATTTTCTCTGCTCTAAGTGATTATAGACCTTAGTAGGCATTTGATATTAATTTCAGCTTGATACCTCCATGTGTTTCTGAAAAAGGGTCTTGACAGACGTATAGATGAACAAAAAAGTGATCTGAAAAGGGTTCCTTTTTCCTTTGAAGTACAAAACCATAATGAACCTAAAGTCAACATATTTAGGTGCGTACTTAACATAAATAAGTAATATTTGTTTATGAAATAACCGGGAAATTCTTCGTAATCGAAATATTTTCCGGCGTAAGCAAGGAAAATTAACGAGAGAAATAACGAGTTTTCGTTAAGTAAACTACCTACAGTTGTAACTTAACCAATATTACATAAAGTATAATAATAATAATAATAATAATGTTTATTATTCAGAAAAAAATACAGATTGATACACTGAAAGTTGTATGCGGATACATCCAGTTACACAAATAAACAATTAGGACTGTCGACAATATTTTGTTACAAAATCTGTAATTAATGGATAACCCTGCCTCCTAAACAATAGGGTACCTTATCTTAGGAGAAAATCAGTGTTCGGCTAAGATAATACAATACATTATTCCAACAAAGACATGAACGGCAGAAAGTGAGTTTATCACATCTATCTGTTTCTAGATAACTTATTATTAAAACAACTCTTTTAACTAAAAATTTTGATCGACCATTTAAATAAAGTAGTGTAGGGTTTAGTGAATGTTGTGCAAAAAAAAAAAACACTATGTGTTAGTCTAATCACTTCTTATTTTGTGTGAATTGCGTTGTGTTATGTTACATGAAGATAATAACTTAAAGCTAAGGTTGCTTGAGAGAGAGATACTCTGGGAAGTTTACCCCTCCCGCTTAGGTGACATACCAGTAAAGACTCCGTGTAAGAGTACCTTCTGGAGTAGCCAAATTGTTACTTTGTTTTTTACTGGAGTGAATTAGAATTAAGTAAACGTTAAGTTGTTTGTGAATTTTTTCGTAGGATGTGCGTACTTAATTAAAATTTGTATTTTCGAAAGAAGTTTTTCGTGCCTAACTACTTCGGAGCAAATTTGTTCGCTTCTTGAGTCCGGTTTTGGATAGGGTATACTTTCGGAATAGATTTGAGCACAAAGAGCTGACGCAATCGTACTAGCACCTTGGTGAAAAATAACAGTTCCTAGTAAAGTATCTGTACAACTTTCTTGTCATGACTTACTCCGAGGTATTGCCTTTGTGCTCTCTACAATCGAAGGTTAGTTTAGTGGCACACCCCAATTGTTAAAAGTACCCAATGATAATTAAAATAACAATTTTTAATGTAACCGATTAGCAAAACAACCACAAAGAAAGTTTAAAAAAACCTACATGAAAAACTTTTCTGTTCAAAGGTGGTGAGAAAAAAAAAGTTTATTTCTTAGGCGAACTTCATTTAATCAGACTCAAAAATATTTAACAGTCTTCGTATAAGTGCAAACAGTACATTCTGAGGCCAATATGTCACCGTAACATGTGTACAATTATGCAAAAATCTTGGGATGGTAAGGAATTTCGTCGGATTGAAAAAGCCATGTATATCGTTTTTACGATCGTAAGCCTAGTAAGCTTTAAATTGAGCAACTTAATATCTTCCGTGATTATTTGATTTTGCTTAACGATTCCCGATAGAACGTAAACAAGGATAGCTGTTGCAAGCAGCATACGCATAGTTCTGCAGTTTGGGAGGCTCAACCTGCAAAGGTCATTAAGTAGACCAAATCTGTGGGACCCAGTATGCTTTGCCTTGAGGGACGCCAAAAGTCGACAGTATAGTCACGGAGAAACACACTTTAACACATTGTGTGCGATTCTGTAGGTAGTCTTTAAATATATTTAGAGTAGTACCCCGAACACCAAGACGTTCCAACTTTGAGGTAAGTATAAGTAAAGTATAAGTAAACACTTTACTACTAAATTACAAAAAAGTAACTTTATCAGTGTTTCAGGAAAGACTATTGTAAACTCACTCCTTTTATTTATTTATACTTCATATACATAGGCGGGTAAATCATTGGTACATAGGCGGACTTAATGCCACAAGGCATTCTCTACCAGTCAATCTTTTATGCAAGGAGGCAGATACAGAAGGCAATCACAGAACAATCCTCATAATTATGTCTACGTTTGATTATTTTAGATCGTCCATGTTTGAAAACTCGGCCTTATGTATAAGCGTACACGCTAATGCGAGTGCATACGACCTTCCTAGTGATATTTGTCACAGCAACCTATATTCCACCATAAGTTGCGTTTTCGACGATAAGTTATAGTTAAATAAAAAAAAATTAGATCCATAACAATCCAGTTTCATTTTCAAACCAAAAAATAAGACTGGCCGGAATTAATAATGTTCTTATAAAGGTGGGCCATGGGTGGGTCTCATTGATGATTTCACAGCGCTAAAAAAAGTTACTGACTGAGTTTAGAAAGTGTTTTAAATACAATTTTCCATAATTTGAGTCAGTTGGTTTTTCTTTACCCTAATACGGCCGAGTTTACCACTACTGTTCCTACTCTGTGTAAACTGGTCCGCGGACCAGAGGCGAGTTTCCTCCTAAGCCAATATTAGCAGTCTCTTCCAGCAGATCTACATCTGAAGCCAGACTACAACATCTGGGCGATGGTCACATCACGATTGCAGCGACTTGTGTGTTTGTTTACTGGAACTAACTATACCCACACGGAGCCACTTGGAAGCGTTCGCCACGGCACACTGGCCGGTAACTTACTTAACTTGTCGCATTACTTGCTTTTATGTATTTACTTGGCTTCATACAGAAATTAGCCGCCTTGAACTTAGCTGGGTAGAGATTGGCCATTGAGCTTTAAATGCTCTAAGTTTTCCCACTGCTGGGACACTGCTCTCCTCTCTAAGAGAGGGAATGTGATATAAATCCACCACGGACTAGTGTAGTATGGTAAATATCAAATGCCTCCGATTTTTTGCTTTTGAGACTCGCCGGATATCTCACGATGTTTCCCTTCACCGTTTTGAGAGCAGCAGTGATGAAATAAATTACACAAAGTAATACACCTGGTTGGATTCGAACTGGCGACTTACACCTGGTCATTCAGGGTAATGCTAAGCACCGCAGCTGGTATAAAACAAGTAAATCGCACTTCCTTCCTCTCACACAGGCTACGCCATGGCTAATACTATTGCCAAAATGATGCAACTCTTGAGAGCCCTAACGAACAGTGGTGACCGGCAGCCAAAGCCGCGAAATAATGATGCTCCACAAATTAATTTCAATTAAGTGTGGATGAGTGTTACCGTCTTGAATCCTGCAACGAAATTAAACCATCAATAAAGGCAAAGCCGAGCAAAAGCTCAAGACATGCCCATTATTTATGGGATTCACATCATTTTCAATATCATTTTGCAATATGATCTTTATGTTTAAGATGCCAAGACTTTACAATTTAGTACAACATATCTTATGAATTTAAAAAGTAAAACTATGTACATTTGTACATCATTATGTTCTGACTGAGTCGACTGTCATCTAGAAATAAGTTTTAAACTTTCTTATTATGCACATAATATTTAAAGGGAAACAACTTGTCTTTACATCCCTAGGTGTTAAACGTAATGCAGTAACTGGGAATGGAAAACTTCAGGTAAAAGGCAATGTTTGAGCTAACTAATGCATGGCTGGGTGAGGAAAACTTAATTAAAAAACGTCCCCCGAGTTATGAGGCTTGTCTCCATTAGCGTTGCTAAGCGGGGCCAAAGGGATTTTTCCCTTTAGATGACCTGAAATCCAATTAAAAAAAAAACAGATGCGAAACGCGCGTGCAGCCTCGCTTTAACGCTTGGATTAAACGAAGTTTAGCGGTACATCTACGAAAAAATACCCGACGGAAAATCGTCGAGTTTCCGTTTACGTACAATATCAGTATTTGAGGAAAGGTTGTCCTCTTGTTTGGGGTAAAGCTTTTCTTAAAGAAAAAAAAACCTTGCCACATACCTGAAAGTTCTTTTGACATGTTTACTCTACACAAACAGCCAGTCTCGGAATCAAACCCAAGTCACGTAGCGAGACAGACAACGCTCAGCCACTGCGCTGGCCTTGTCGTTTAAATCGGATCTTGTGTTCAGTAATGTCCAATTCAAAAAGGAAGTCAACCAGGCCGTCTCGTCATCTTCTCCTCACATCAGTCTACTGCCACCTAGCTGTCACAGGGCTAAAAACTTGCAATAGTATAGCTATGATGGCATCTGGCAGACATCAGCCTGGTTCCATTTAAATCTCGCAGATTTATCAGCTACACCGACGATTTTAAAAAATATACTCCCAAAAAATAAACAACACGGCAACAAAGAAAGGAATTTAATTTAATATTTTATTCGAGCAATTTAATTGATTACCGTGGTTTCCCCGTAGACGTTCCGTCCAGGAACGCCGTTCTCGAGAAATATTTCAAATACGCCGCATATTGAAATCCTCAAGCCATCATATTGGACTAAAATGACCCGTGACGATCCATGCCTCTTATTACGTGAGGGTATTTTTTTAAAAATGCCTGAAGAAGAATCCTAGGTGTTATTATTTCCTTTATTAAAAATTGCTGAGATTTTGCGGAGTATCAATTTCTTAATTGTGTAAGACGATGTTATTATCAAAGTGTTTTTAGTGTTTTCAGGGAAAATATAGGCTTAAAGTACGGGTGCCCTCTATCTGGCAGAAACTTGTTGCTCCGAAACTTATTTGGCAGAACTCACTTGGCAGAAACTTTTTTAAACGAACATTGTTATGGTATAAAAAATGTTTAGTATAATTGTTTTTTGGCCGAATGTTTTTATGTCCGAATTTAAATTGGGATACTTTTAAGATGGCAGAATCTGTATTGGGCATAATTACCTTTGTCAGAGTTATAATTTTGCATATTTTCATTAAGCATAACGTTTATTTAGAGCGCCGATATTTGGAATAATTTGACTTAGTATACTTCGAAGATCACAGAATTTCAGAATAGAAATAATTTAGTCATAATAAAAAAAAAATGTTTTATAAAAGGATAAAATTTAAATGCGCATCAATAGATTCTTTTTGTATACCAAATATAGCTGAATGTGCACCAAATCTAAAATTCGCTTTAGCATGATTTCAGGGACACCCCGAAGTTCGGTTTTTAGTTAGGTTCCTTTAAACCTTGTACACAGAAATAGAAGCCCTGAATCGCTAATTTGCGAAGCGGGGCTTCGTCTACCCTGCTTAGGCAGATTTTTTTACAGCATATTACACTTGTTGCCAAAGATGATTCTGGCTGTGAATTTTCTGCGATATGATGGTTCTACTTTTGATTATATGGATATAAAATATATGCCAAAAGATGATTCTGGTTGTGAACTTTCTACGATATGATGGTTATACTTATTGATTATTATGGAAATGAAATTTATACCTAAAGCTGATTCTGACTTTTAAATTCCTGTTTGATATATGGTTTACGCTAAGGAACCCCAAACTAACTGCAATGGCGGTCCTAGAAGTCGAAAGATGGAATCCGCATTTCCATCTCTCAGCTAAAAAGCCGAGTGAACGCTTTTTGATGATAAGTGAATTGCTAATAATGGCGAATTGAATAAATTATTAAATTAATATTATTTTTAATTCATAATTTACTAAGAATTGTTACGGCCCATGAAAATATTAACTAAAATGTAAGGAATATAGACGAAAAATTTTACCCCGCACATGAAAGTAACACCTTTGAGCTAACTTTAGGTCACGAATATTTAAGACTAAATTGCTATGGCACAAATAAAATGAAAAATTTAATAATTACATTGAATTAAAAAGCACAGATCGCGAGTCGATCGAGATGTCGTAAGAATGCCAGTTGGATATTCACTCGATGAAAGAGTCGAGAGATTGCAACCGCACTGCTATCTTACGATACATTTGTCGAATTTGAAAGCGCTTACTTAACATTAATATGATACTACATAGCTTTCGAGTTGCGATTTTATTACCTCGTACTTACAGGTTTGTTGAGGTTTAAAAGGCATTAGCTCCATTTAAAATACTGGTATTCGGCAGTATCCGAAAAGACTGGAACCCGGCTCCAAAATACATAGTTGGAGAAAGGTTAGACCGATGATAAGGTGAGAGGCTAAACAATTTCATAACAAACATACGAGACTCCTTAAAGCTATTGTCAAACAGACAGCCGTGGCGAACGCGAAGCGAGGCGTTTTTGTTTGTACCTAATGTATGGAATAATTATTTGAAGCCTGACATAGTGACATCAGACATCGACTACAATGCCATCAAAAATAAAGAAAAAAACAGACAGTTGGCGATTGGCACATGCCATAAGTTTTTCAATATGTAAGAAAATAAGCCGGCCACATACAAAAATAACTTAAAACTAAACAATATTATAAAGCAAAAAAAACGATATATTTACACTGTGTGACTCACGACTGCGCCAAATAGGCCCATTTCAGCATAATGTCGGACAACTAAAGGTGCCCGACGATCGCTTTCGCTTTTCTATGTGACTGGATTCAAACAATTCCATACATTACAAATAAAAACGCTTAGTATCGCATCCGCTTCGCCTGTCTGTTTGACAATAGCTTAAAAGATAAGTTATGTTTTCCAATATCAGTGCAAATGATTAACCAGTGACGTAACGTTCCGTTCATTGCAGTAACATATCAAGTTCAGCGCCATCTATTCATTGACTAGGGAAAACATAAAAAGAAAATCCCTCATTAATTCTAATTATGTTTGTGAGATCAATTCATCATTTGTTAATGCAATTACGTTCAAACAAATACGTATCAATTGCAATATAATCACACACCACATCAATCAGTACATAGGAAATCAGTACAAATGGAATAGAAACCGCACATTAATTAACAAAATTGATACTGTTGCATGCTTGATCTACTAATAACTAATATAAACTGATTGCGGTAGTTCTATAGTAGTTCTATACAAATAATTTGATAAAATCATTCACGCTCTATTCACGTCCTCGGGCGTTGCGACTTTCGGGGCGATTTCAGCGATTGCGTCAATTTTCGCTGTAGGACTGTTGTTGCTGATTTCGGTTGCATACGCGTACGGTGCCTACGTAAACAACGTAGCTTACGCATCGCTGACGTCATAGTCGCAGTCAGGTGCTATTATGGAACATAAAGTATATTCGTACGCGCATTTGATTTAAGACGACCGACATCAGCGTAATCAAGCTTTTCAGCTATATCGGTGTGATAAGCAAAATTATCTAGAGTTAAAGTACGCGTAGCTGTCGAAAGCACTAAAGCCTGTATCTTAATAGCTATGTTTTACACTTTTCTTACTACATAACGTAAAAAACATTTTCAAAACAACCTCTCCCAGAATTCCAGCTACACATTGATTACAAAACGAAATATAACATTAACGAAATAAGGAAAATGTGAATATCTTGAAGAAAATATACTTACAGCAGTGTTGGTTGATGAGCATGATTAATGAAGCAGAAAGACTTTGATCGATCGTGGTTTTACCTAATAAATGTCTCAAGATTCCTTGGGGAACAACAAATCCCCGTACAACGTACAAACTCAAACGTTCATGTAACGAAGTTGTCAACTGAACCACAGACTATACCACGAGATAATTACTGCTTCATTGTATAGGTTCATAAAATGGCCGCCTTTTTTGTCGTTGAGTGGGCAATTAAATTGTTTTGTGAATTATTTGTCGTGACTTGCGTCCTTTGTGGGAAATTCTATTTAGATTAATAAGGCATTAATTGGTTGTAGAAATTTTAGGTAGTATTACGAAATGTAAAGAAAATGGGACAAGGTCACATGGAAACATGTCATCATTTCATTGGTTTAAATATGGTTGGTTTTGGATATATGTGTATAATAATGTGACCAAGTTCCATTTCAGTGAAAGAGTTTATGAAATTGGTTAAACTCTGAAACTGCTTAAGTAAAAGTAACAAACTTTAAATCTGCTTAATATCTATACGTAGTACGATACGTAATTAAACTACACATATTTATAATCAACCTACAGGTATTCAAACAGGTTTAACGAATACATAATCATTTTCATAGTAAAATAGGCTTTTATAGCTTTTGTTTAAGCATCATTGTTTCATAGAAGCCTAACCTATAGAGCACATTATTGGCACAATTCAGTAATTATTGTGCGAAATGGAGATATTATGTGGCTTTACAATACCAAAATCTAGCTGTGGCGAATAGGCTAGTTGCCTAAAAAATGTTATTAGTCCGTCTTTTAGATTATTCAAAAATAAGGGTCACGTATTTTATTATTTGTAAATTAGACCAAAAATGACAAAGATATAGCCTATTAAAGTTACGTGTGACGTCACAATGCGTGGCATTTTTCGCGCAGATTGACGTCACAGGTAACTTAAATAGGCTATTATATTTGTTCTTTTTTGTTTAATAGAAAAAAGAAAAAATACGTGTCCAATATTTTTTATAATAAAATAGAATGTAATTATTTTGACCCTGGAAACTACCCTATTATGTTCCAATGTATGAGATAAAAAAAACTGGCAAATTAACTTTCTGGTAAATGTACAATAACCCAAAAATACCTAAGTATACAGACAGCGATCAGTTGCTATATATATATATATATAAATTATGCACCAGAAATGCCCGATTGCTCGCACGTTAATACGTCCTACGTTGTTCATTAAGCCCACGTCGAATGAGCAATTAATTAGAAATTTCAATCATGTTCAATTAATAACCGTATTATATCATGGTCTCGTAATTATATTAGTACTGTCTCTGAAGTGTAGGTATTGAGGCTGGTAATTGATAAGTAGATTTTTTACTGGTAGAAATTGTTGCGGGTAAGTTCAATTATAAATAACTATATTTTCCCAGCGGCTTCGCTTGAAACCACTCCTTATTGCCTATATCAATTCAGGACCAAAGCAGCATTCAACTGTGAAAGAATTTTTGAAATCGGACCAGTGCTTTTTGAGCCTATTCATTCAAAACAAAGTTTTCCTCTTTTTATTATTACACATAGTACAGAGTATAAATTAACTAGACAATTAAAATAACATACTTTTTCGAATTCAAGCATTTTGGAATCTTATGTACTAACAACGAATTCCAATAGAAATACTCTTTAGATTGTGGTGAAAAAGCACTACGATATTTTTTTTAATACGCTATCCTACACTAGTAATTTGTATCGAGGCAAACGAGGGTTCGTTTACTGACAATTAAACTTTTCATATATAGGGATTATGTTCCGGGTCAGCCAAACCCGGATAATGCACATACAGATCATGCAAAAATATTTATTCCGTCCAAAATCGAACCTGCAACGTCGATCGCTCGGCTACTGTGCCAATCATGCTGTCAAATTGCAGATTTAAATTGCTAAATAAAACTTAGCAGAGCACTTGTCAAACGATTTCTGAATTTTACTGACTGCATATTTGAAGTGCTTGCTGCGTTTATTGTATTTCAAATTGCTATAAGCTCCTCTGATTTACGAATGAGGAACATTTTTTTTCATGAAATGTCCACAACATATTTGTGTGTGCATGCTAGGGTTACTATTATCAAACTTTTAACCAAGTCAGTAACTATCAAATGGTCGCTGCGTCTGATTAGTTTACGATAATGGACTTAAGACACGATAATGAAGCTATTAAACGCACACAATCGCCCGTCGCCTTGCATGCATTGATTCTCAATTACCCTGTACTAACCAAAGCCAATTCAAACAGTGGATAGTACAGACACGTCCGTTGTGTTTAACCGCTTTAAGTTTCTTGACAAATGGCTTGTTTAAATTATTCTTTTTTTTAATGCAACAAAACCTAAAAGAAAACCTGGCCACATGTTAGTCTGACACGCGCAGGAAGGTTCCTGTATCACATTTTCTACAAAAACAGGAAAAGGTCATGTCAGTTGTGCCTAATACATTTTCCCTTACAATATACGTTTGTTGTATGTGAGGCCCTTCAATATTTATTTTATTCTGTTTTTAGTATTTGTTGATATAACGGTAACAGAAATACATCATCTGTAAATTCAACAGTCTTCCTATCACGGTTCTTGTGGTGGACGGACAAACCGGTGTCTTACTAAGAGGGTCCCTTGGGTTTGGGTAGGTACGGAACCCTAAAGAATTAAAATTAATATACGAAGTCTGGCTCCAGTCATCAGAAGCTTGCTTTAGGGTGTTTACAAACCAATCGATCGACATTGGTCGATGTTGACCGATTGGTGTGGTAGCTTTAATTGATCGATGCATACCGGTCGACTAACCAATGGATCGATTGTCGGTTGATGGCATCGGTCGACAGATACCGCACGGTCGACTAACCAATTGATCGATTGCTCTAGTAGAAACTATCGATCGATGTCGACCTATCCATTCTTCCATCGATCTGTTATATTCATAACTTTGCGCAATTGCTGACAACACATAATATTTTCTATTAAACCGTTTACGCCCATGCAGACAGTTTAGTAGCAAATTAACAACCAATCCACATTCCCGCGTTTTAAATTCTATTTCGTATACCTAAAGAAAAGTGAGGTTCAAAAACGTGACTGTAGTTTTTGAAGTGAAAACTTCTTTAGCGGCGTTGTACACTTTTTCTGTAATGGGTAAAAAATTTAAAACTCGCGTCAGGGTCACGTGACCCTGATCGAAAATGAGTAAGACGTCATTCAAATTAAAAATAAAACATAGTAACAAAAAAGTTTTCACTTCTACCGGCACTCCTGGAGTGCAACCTTTTTTTTTTTACAATAAACTCTGTGAAAACAACTTGGTGCAGTTTTCCTAAAAAGACATTCAGCGGCTGCCGCCTAACATTGGTGTCAGAAGTAAAGGATTTCGAAAAGTGGTTTACGCTATAAACCCCGAAATTTGAACCCGTGGTCGTCGCTTTTGTCAAATTGATCGACGGTCAGTCTCAGCCCCTCGAGTTGAGCCCGCATCAGCAACCTGCCATTATAGTGGTCGACAGTAAGTCTCCTCCTGCATCGAGCCTGCACCACTGCCGGACCTGCACCTGTGGTCGACGATAAGCCTCCGCCTGCGTTGTGAGCCCGCACCACTGCCACACCTGGACCTCTACTTTCTCCTCTCCATCTTCTCTTCGGGTCAAGCTCTGCTACTGCTACTCACCACCTATCATCATCTGCCTGCGCCTGCGTCTCTGTCCAGGCACCGCCTGCAAGAAAGCCACGTAGTCGTATTCGCCACCCGCCACGTCACCCTCCTTGGTCGCGCCAACGTGTCGTGTCCACCCAGAACCACATCCCAGGACTTTAATATTAACTCGTTAATGAACTTAAAAATGCTCCTGATTGTGCTAATTCTGTAAGTAGTCTAACTTTTTACCCTCTTATTATTTTTGTATATTTTGATTGTGTGTGCAAATCTGTGTATCCTCTCATCCTACCTACCAGCATCATGTCATTAAAACAAGAATCTTTAGAAAAAGTCACCTTAAATGTCCTCACAAAATTCATAAAGCCATACTCAGGTGACCGAGAGACTCTTCCAGCATTTTTAACAAATTGCGACAATGCTTTATCACTAGCAGCACCTGAACAGCATGGTATATTATGCAAATATATAATCTCTCAATTAGAGGGAAAAGCACTACTAGCATGCAGTCTTAAAACATTTACGACATGGACCGAATTAAAAAGTTTTCTAAAAACCACATTTGGTGAAAGAAAACACAGTTCCCATTTATTAGTAGATTTACAAAGCTGCAAACAGCAAACATCAGAATCCGTAACGCAATTTGCTCTTAGAGTTGAAGCCTGCCTAACACGTATTCAGGCAGACATTCACTACTCATGTTCAAACCAAACTGAGCTTATTGGCAGAATAGCTGCTATGGAAGACCTCGCTTTAAACACATTTATATTAGGACTTAATTCCAACATTTCCAATATAGTGCGATGTCGGAATCCTTCTTCACTAAACGATGCCGTGACTCACGCGGTGGAAGAAGAGAAATTATTCAACTTAACGCGTATATCTCAACGAACTGGCAAATTCTGTTCTCACTGTAACAAGCAAGGTCATACCTCTAATGAATGCTTTAAGAAAAAGCCTAATTCTAATAATCATTCCAACCCACTATCCCAAAAATCTTATCATGTTCCCAATCCATCATCCTCTTCATCCTCAGGTAACGGAGAAGGTCAACAAAATTCTAATTATAATTCGAAAATTTGTGCATATTGCAAAAATAAGGGACACGTGATTAATGAATGTCGCAAGCGTCAATATAATAATCAACATCGTTTTCGTAATTTGCCTGATGAAGACTCCATTCAAGGACAAAGAAGTTCCGTCAATTCTAACACATCGAATAACGATGCACGTGTTCATTGTTGCGAATGTGATTGCATTAACAAGTCTAAAGATGATCAGAAAAACGATTTAAACGAAGAATGATTTCGGATTCGTGCCTGCCGAAATCTAAAAGTAAAAACGGCACAATTCCACCTACTAAATCTTCTCCATCTCAGGAACCTTGTAACCAAGGACTGAGTCATACTAAATCCTATTCATCTCGACTGTCCAATAAACAATCGAGTCTTACTAAATCTTATAAAACATCTCAGGATAACCTGAGTCTTTCTAAAAATAAAATATACTCTACTAAATCTTGTAATACATCTCAGAACAACCTGAGTCATAATACTATTTCAAATAAAATACCACTCCCTTCTACTAAATCTACACGGCCTCAAAATGAGACTCAAAATCATTTTCAATCGCCTGCTATCTCAAAAGTTACAATGCCTATTTTCGAAACAAGCATACATAAATACAAGGTGTCTCTGCCTTTTACAAATCTCATTACAAAATTTTCAAAAAAACCTCTCAGTTTCCTCATCGATACCGGTTCTAGTGTCAGTATTGTGAAACAATCGAGTTTGTCGTGTAAACCCCAACGCAGCAATGAAATAATTCAGCTAAAAGGCATAAACAATGCTGATTCTTATAACGAAACCTTGGGCACATTTCAATTCGAGTTTCAAATATGTAAAGATGCCTTTCAACACAAATTCCACATCATTACAGATGAACTAAATCTTAAATATGATGGCATAATCGGTACAGACTTTTTACGATTTTTTAACGCCAATATAGACTATAATTCTAAATACATGAATCTATGCGGTCATAATGTACCTATTTTATTCGATAAACCAACATACATCATACCGGCACGTTCTGAAGCCGTAATTGAATGTATGGTGTCCAATGACCCCTCGGAATTGCACAATCTACACGAAGCGCTTGTTTTAGATCACGTTGTAAGCGAAGGTGTCTACTTAGCAAATTGCATTGTGACACTAAAACAAAATAATCGGGTCAACATTTCCGTTTTAAACACTACTGAATCTGATTTACAAATTCACGATTTTAAAGTCAAACTTACTCCTATAGATTTTTCTAAATCACGTCAGTTTCAAGAAACAATTCACACAGTCTCTTTATCTGCGTCTGATCGACGTGATCGCGTCCTTAACCAAATCAGATACGATCATCTTAACTCTGAGGAGAGACAAGCCTTATTAGAATGCTGTGCTGATTTCAGTGACATATTCTACCTCGAGGGCGACCCTCTCACCTGCACTAATGCTATTCAGCACTCAATTAATACGGGTAATGCACCGCCTATTAATGTAAAATCCTACCGCTTTCCAGAGTGTCATAAACACGAAGTGGATAAGCAAATAAAAAAGATGCTTGATCAAAAATTATAAGGCCTTCTAATTCCCCTTGGAGTGCACCAGTTTGGGTGGTACCTAAAAAAATGGACGCATCGGGTCAAAGAAAATGGCGAATCGTCATCGATTACAGGCGACTTAATGACGTCACTGTAAACGAAATCTATCCTATTCCTCTAATCTCAGATATCTTAGACCAGTTAGGTCACTCCAAATATTTTTGTGTTCTTGACTTGGTATCAGGCTTTCATCAAATTAATATAAATCCAGCTGACTCAGAAAAAACTGGTTTCACTGTTATTAATACAAACGGCACCTCGGGACATTACGAATTTACTCGCATGCCATTTGGGTTAAAAAATGCCCCTTCAACCTTCCAACGTCTTATGAATACAGTTTTATCCGGTCTTCAAGGTCTTCATTGCTATGTTTATTTAGATGACTGTATTGTCTATGGAAGTTCCCTTACTACAGTGATAGAAAAACTAAGACTCGTGTTTGATAGACTTCGTCAATTTAACTTAAAACTTCAGCCCGATAAATGTGAATTCCTAAGACGTGAAGTGAATTATTTAGGTCATACTATCACTGATAAAGGGGTTTCTCCAAACCCTGACAAAGTGAAAGCTGTCTCCGAGTACCCTGTTCCTAGAAATCCGAAAGATATCAAATCTTTCTTAGGTCTCATCGGCTATTACCGTCGATTTATTGAAAACTTCTCAAAGCTTACTAAACCTCTAACTTCCCTTTTAAAAAGGGACACAGCCTTTCATTGGAATGTAGAACAACAAAATGCGTTCAATATTTTAAAAGAAAAATTAACTACAGCTCCTTTGCTCCAACACCCCTCAGTTATTACTCCAACTAACCTGTTAACTGAGCTATCAAAACAAAGTCATGTTATGAATAAAAGGTTAGATTTTCCAGTTCCTCTTAATATTGAAACTATTCACACAATAATGGACGTTTCCACACTAACTGCTTATTATTATAAGAAACGAGTTGTGTTTGTCATGAAAATTCCTCTTATCTCAACGATCAAATATAATGTTTACAAATTGATTCCCTTACCTACTCCACCTGATCATTCTAATCCAAATACTTTTGCCCTTATTCACCCAACAAACCCTTATCTTGCTATCACAGATGATAGACTGAACTATGCAATGTTATCTAGTATCAATGTCAAAGAATGTGTTAAAATAAGTAGCGATTATTCAATTTGTCAATTGTCAACTATTTATTCTAGTAATTCTAATCCGTCCTGTGAAACTAAGTTGTTAACGGAAGTAGTATTGACATTACCCAGCGAGTGCGATTATAAATTATTGTATGGTCAAATTGACATTTGGCATAGATTGCATAGTGATGAATGGATTTATGTACAATCAAATCCAAATAAATTAACTGTAAAATGTAAAACAGATATGAAAGATTATTCTATTCTTGGAACTGGATTGTTAAAGTTAACTCCTGATTGTATTGGTTATTCTAAAACTCTACAGTTTATACCATCAACTACTTCTACTTCTGAATATAAAAATAAATTTATAATTGACTTTGATATAACAAAGGATGACTGTTGTAATAAAGGTATAGTTAATAAAACTATTCCTTTACTCTCACCACTATCTTTAAGTAATATAGATTTAGATTCGTTGAAACACACGTCTCATAAATTAGACCACCTGGAATTAGAGATAGATGAATTTCAAGAGCAATCACATTTTGTTAAATATGCAACTTATTATTCTGGTTTCACGTATTTTATTGTTATTGCTATATTTTTGTTAATTGTGTATAAGCTATTTAATTGTTATTTACATAATAAAACCCGAAAATCATGTTGCATCCAAATCTTTAATCAATGTAACACAAAAGGGTCAGTACAACATAAAACAAGAGTAAACAATTCTATTGAAATGACGGAACATTCCATAACTGATAATGATCAATATTCATCAAATAGAAATCTGAATAATTAATGATTGTAATAACTATTTTAAGTTTAGTTTGTAAAATATTTTATTGCATTTCCATGTTTTTATGATTTATGGTTATGGGTATTTTAAGAAGAATCCTTGTGTTTTTAGTCTTCTATGGTTATTTCATAATTTTAATAAGTATTTTAATATTAAACCATATCGTGTCTTAATTTTAATGATTATTTTTTTAATGGGCTATTCTATTTCTCTTTGGGTTAAGTATATGTTTTTATTTTGTACTAGGTTCAATATTTAATTTTAATTCTTCAAATTTTGTAAAACCTCATTTTTCTTTTTCTTGATTCCGCTTAATCTTTTAGGATAAAGCTCCATCTTAAGGGGGGAGATGTTATATTCATAACTTTGCGCAATTGCTGACAACACATAATATTTTCTATTAAACCGTTTACGCCCATGCAGACAGTTTAGTAGCAAATTAACAACCAATCCACATTCCCGCGTTTTAAATTCTATTTCGTATACCTAAAGAAAAGTGAGGTTCAAAAACGTGACTGTAGTTTTTTTTTACAATAAACTCTGTGAAAACAACTTGGTGCAGTTTTCCTAAAAAGACATTCAGCGGCTGCCGCCTAACAGATCGATGGCATCAATCGGCTATCAATCGATTAATGTGAAACAAACTCAAGGTTTGCCAAAGAGCGTTCGAGCGATCGAAATACCACAATACGCTTCAAAACTGGATTTGCTGATGTGGGCACTAAGAATGCCAGGTTGAAGTGGAATTGGGCGGGCCATGTGTATAGAATGCATAGGGATCGGTGGGCCAGAGTCGTTACGCAGTGGGTGCCGGGTGGGCGTCGTTGCCGAGGGAAGCCTAGAAAACCTTGGCGATGACGTGACGATCTAGACGCATTCCATAAGAGGTGATCCGGAGAAAACCGCACAAAGCGAAGAGTGGAACCTTTGCCTTTGCCCAGCAGTGGGACAATACAGGTTAATAAACAAAAAGGTAACATACATAGTAGCTGTTGGATTGATATTAATATTGTGATTTATGGTATCTTATCACAAACCTTATAACGCAGAAGAAATAAAGAAATAACCTTTATTGGTACAGTACAGACCCTACTAAAGAACGATTACTAAAGTATTACTAGCAAGTAGCAACCTAAGTCTTAAACATTTTGTTTGGAATTATTATTGATTAATTAAAGACTATCTCTATTTTATTTTTGATCACAAACTAAATTGTTATTAGTCTATCGATAGGCCGACATTAATGTCAAAGGAGGTGCTTAATAACGTCCATTGATCTCGGTCGTAGTTTGCGATTTAATATCTATTAACCGTAGTGATTGCGATCCTGATTCCGGGAACTGGGATAGGGTGTACCCAGGTACTAAGCAATTTCACCGAAAACAATCTTCAAAGCGTTCAATTACCAAACTCACATTACGAATTGCTCTCCGCTTTACGTATAGGCCAGTGTAGCCCGCCAACTCGTATGGTGGTTTAGGCAAACATCAAAGGAAGTTAGGCATTTAACAGCTTCGATTACCGCAGCAAAATTGTGTTATTTTCCTCTTATATAATATGGTGGTTCTTTGATAATTTGGTTTTGTTTACATTTTCTATAAGATAAACATATTTCAGAATTCGACGAAGTCTGTGTTTTCTATGTATTTCGCAAAACAAACATAGGGTTTCATAAAACACATAAGTAATTATTACTATTAAAATATAAACTAAAAAAGGTTGCACTCCAGGAGTGCCGGTAGAAGTGAAAACTTTTTTGTTACTATGTTTTATTTTTAATTTGAATGACGTCTTACTCATTTTCGATCAGGGTCACGTGACCCTGACGCGAGTTTTGGTCACGTGACCCTGACGCGAGTTTTAAATTTTTTACCCATTACAGAAAAAGTGTACAACGCCGCTAAAGAAGTTTTCACTTCAAAAACCATTGAGTGTATGTTTACCAAACATTGAAAACAAACTATTAGAAGTACTAATTAACATTTCCATTATTCGAATGATTTATGAAATTAATATTAATACAAGGGAATCTTTCAAAAGATAGGTAATGTAAATTATATATAACATTTAGTGTTTCATACTTGAACGATACACGCTTCATGGTTCACGTATTCAACATAAATATATTATTAACGTTTATTTAGTTAGCATGTGTTTCTACAAAATTTAATGAATTTACAGTTAACGTAATATGAATTCACATCACTATTGATCTAAACGTCAAGAAAATGTTTTGATTTTGAAAATGGTTATTTCTCATATATTCTGAATTGGTTTAAGCCTATGAGAGATAAAAAATACTTTTTTGCCTAAAAATAGACAAAATACTAAATCAAAATAAAATTTGAGTGTCTTATTATTGAAAAACCCGTTTTTTACTACATGTATACAAATTGTAATTTGTCTGTTTGTAATGGCTACTCTCTAAAATGACTGGGCCAATTTTGACCGGATTTCTATTGGCAGGTAGCTGATGTTATAAGGAGTAACTAGTTCGCTACTATTATTTTAGAAAAAATCCTTAAATTAAAAAAAAAAAATTGTTGAGTTCCAACATTCACGCAAACGAAGTACTACTGTCTCGAGTATTCCAGACCTACCAATACCAACCAATAGGTCTTTTTGTCCACACGACGTCACCACGATCCTTAAATATACTTAAGCGCCATTTAGACGGAGCAAGAACTCGTATGCGAGTTTCACTACAATGCAGCATTTGTTTCATTAACTGAATTTGTTTTACCTATAAATTCCGCAATGTACCGCAACTCGCGTTCGAGTTCTTGCATAGTCTAAATGAGGCTTTACTCCTTTCACTCCGCCCACTTTCATACATATTCTGGTCATACACCTGATACACGCAAGCAAAAGCAATAAAAATACAGTTATTATAATAACGCAATTATCACACACGATGCCGACAACGACAAAGTTATGAACAAGTAAAACCGACAGACCACAGGTTCCATTACGCAAAACATAGTTTATCACCGATATAAACATCAGGTAAACACGTTATAAAGCCGTGACAAACTTGCAAATTAACTCACGTAATATTTTAACAAGTTATGTCCCCGGTTTAGTTCGGGAACATTATTAATTAAAGTTGTTAGTGAGATTGGTTACCTATTTGAGTACTATGAGTCTATGATGGCGTATCAGATGTGAGGAGCCGGCTTATGTCTAGGGAATGTGTTTGAAGGGACGCGCGTGATAAGCTTGGTGCCTAAGTTTGCAATTTGATGAGGTAACCACGAAATCTTAGCGAGGAAATTAGAAAGTGGATCCTATGAGCTTAGCAACGAACGTCGTAGTGGTATCGATTTTGTATGAAATAAGTTCATTGTGAATATGCTAAACTGAGATATTTACAGGGGTTTTTTTTTAACGTGGTAAAATCATCAAATGAGTCCTCTCACCCCTACTGTCAGACTTGTAGGTACTGACTAAAATCCACGGTGTCCTTCAATAGCCCTTTATGTTCCTGGGTCACGGTAAGGTAAGGTGCGTCTCTATGATGCGCTCGTGGAACACGACGCGCCGTCGACTCGAGACGCGCAGGAGGGCAGTCGCCTCCAGATCCCAGGGCAGCAATCCGGCAAGGAGGTTGGCTAATTCATATTTACAGGGGTTGGAATAAAACATTACTCTTATTTTATTTAAAGTTCTCGTTACATAACAAGTGACATTATTGGTCTAAATATTGGATCAGAAAGTGATTATATGTTTTGATAATCTGACTCTCGGTTAAAATGTTAATTTTTGTATAATTATGTAATTAATTTGTACTAAAAACGTCCATTCATAGATACGAGTTTTAAATCATACAACTATCACAATGTCCAATAAATTCAAGCCATAGTTCTGTAACTTGTAGTTTTCTGACCTCTGAGTTCCGGACTGTCCTCTTGGCATTACTCCGGACCGGAGTCACCTTTACAACTTTGTGGAGCGATGCATCGCGGCGGGGTAGCCATTATTTCCCGGGAATATACGACGTAGGTCAATGTTACGGGATTGTAGGCACAGGTGATAGTTGTGATTCCCAACGGGCTAAGTTGTATAGTCTACAGAAACACAACAAAAACAAACGAACGTCATTACTATACTAGTAATGACGTATAGGGTATATTTGTAAATTTTTAATAACCGTTCATGGGCTAAAAGTACTTTTGGTTATAAACAACTTTTACCATAAAATCAAACGTGATAAGTAAAAAAACAGATTAATACATTTTCAATGAAAAATATGCCATTTTGTATGCAACATCTATTTTTTTCAGGGTTTGTTTCATAGTGAAAGTTTTTTATAACCTTAAGGACTTTCTGCCCATGAAAAGTTGTTAATATTTTACAAATAATCTGTATATTTTTAAATGGACTCGTTGATCTGGTTCCAGCTGTATGTCGTTTATCTGCATGCCTGCGGAGCATGGAGTCTTTGGTTCAATTCCCAAATCGGGTAAAGTGTTATTGGGTTTCTCCACTAGGATTTTCTCAGTGGCTGCCGTTGTATTTTAAATTGTGCTTGTTCTTTGGCCCTAGGTTCACCCCCATCGAGGATGTGGCTTAACAGGCAGTTCGATGCAATATTTTGCAATTGACCATGTTTTCTAACTTAGCGATATAACTCGGCCGCACTTAGTGCGCCAGCTCAGTGTATCGCGGAAAGCACAACCGGGTGTATTCAATTCATCAATTTAGCGGTAACTTAGCCTAAACTGCTTGCAATAAACTTTTACGTAAGGCTGTAAAAGTTTATTGCAAGCAGTTTAGGCTAAGTACAAAAACTTAAACGGCTGTTGAACACACAAACGTGTGGTTGCTAAACAGACGTTATTTCAACGTCTATCATTTTTTTAGACAAGTGTTCAACAGTATAAAAGTTTTTGTGGTACGATGGTTTATAGTTATCCGAGTGTTTAACTTAATAGCTTACCTCCCACCAGGTACCACTTAGGTCACGACCTTACCCAGGCGTTACACAAGAGAGTTCTGAAAGTGGTATTTTAAGAGATCCCGGTTCGCTCCTCCATGTGCTGTTGGTGATCACCGGGAAGGTTTTAATGAGGTATTTACAAATCTCCCACTCTCCGGTCTTATCCACAACGACTGCGGGCCTTTTTTTGGATGGCCCACGACTAAAAAAAGGTTCGCCCCCTTAATTATGTTAGGACTTAAACATGACTCAAAAACTAAAAGGTGCACCTGGGTAGCCACTGGAGGATTACTGTCTCACCTACATCCACCGATGGGCTAAAATATCCCCCAGATCTCACTCACCATTCTGGCTCCGCTTTCGTGGACATTTTTAAACCAGTTAATAATTTGATACTTTCAAAACAGAAATAAAATATGTCTTTTAAACTTGCAAGTAAAATTCCTCATAACAAGACGCCCGTCGCCCACCAACGCTGTCCTTAAAGTAAACAAGCAATCTCGGTATTTTTAATTATGACTTTTTTTTTAATATCCGCCAAATACAAAACATCCGCTCCACGTTATATACGGCGCTGTTAAATTTTCCGCCTAAAGTCATGTTTTCGTAATGCGTTTTTAATGTTCTCATATTGCTATAAATCACCATGGCTACTCCTGGTCCAGATAGCTTTAATGGCTTATTAAATTAGTTTATGAATCCAGGTTCATTTTCCCCGTGCCATGTTTAAGGCAAGTTACAAATTATTACGCATTAGCAATATCTCCGGGGACCCATTGAATAATATTAGCTGTAGACTTTATTAACTAACCATAATGTGTTCTTTAATCATTTTCAAGTTTAACTTTATAAACAAATTTTTGATATCGATACCGAAATTAAATGAAACTATCGGTTTAATGGTTGCTAAGAAAGTATACATCAAGTAGATTTAGCAACTTTAAATAATTATGTTATATTAAAAATTACAACATAACCTACGAAAGTTCAGAAAATATACCTCCTGAAAGTATCCACAAAACAACCGTTCATAAAATCAGCTCACAATTCTACAGTTCGTCGATGCTATCACCTCACACTGCGTGATGGTGAAGAGTCCATTCTAATTTATTGGTTACTACCAATTTCAGATCGCTCTTTACTCGCACAAAACTTAGGGTAAAGGGAGATTATTAGGTGAGACAGGCAACTCAGTGATAGAGTCTTAAAAGTCTCTCAAAAAGTTCACCACTAAAGTGGACAAGATGTAGTGGCGCAACATGAGTGGAGTATCTACTGAGCTTGATACAGAAACACGACTCGCAAAAGTAAAGTACGTACAAAAGTACCTACGCTCGCTCTTTCAACCTCACCATAATTTACATAACTAACTTTGAACGACGTATATTATATTCTGCATTTTGATAATTATTTACATCAGCTTTAATATAATGCAATCTGTACAAAAAATGACATAACTATGTGTAATTATAATAAAATTAAATTATTATTGAAGATCCGATCCGATTGCCCGGGTTCTGCAATAATCACTCATTAAGCTATCACAAATTATAGAAATATAAAACCATCAGCATTCAATATTCCATCTTGAAAATTAAATAGCTTCTTACTGTTTACTTGTAACTTTGAATATTAGAATTATCTCATCATATCGTTAAACATTCGGAAATACAAATAAAATCGCGGTTCATATTTTTTAATTTAGCTGACATCTGTGCCATTCTAAGCCGTATACTGAAAACGTACTTAATAATCTTCGACAATCAACAGAATAGAAAAGGCAGCGTCCTTTTCCATATTCATTAATGAGACGGTATGGATTTCATATAAAAAAAGAAATAGAAAATACGTAAATTCTTTTAAACTGAAAGCCGGAGATCTGTTTGCTAACAGGGGGAGCAAGAAGCATTCTTTCCAGAATATGAAAGAAAAGTTGAATGGATTTCAGCGACAGTTTTCGGCTTCGTAGCGTCTAGAGATACAACTCCTAAATTGAATCACGTATTAGGTTTAAAAGTTAAGCGGTTACGTTCCCCGTTCGAAACCACTTTTTTATGTAAGTGCTACGTGATTTCTTTGAGAAAGCACTTACTTTTGTTTCCGATATCTTCTTTCTCGTCGTGATTAATACTTTTACTTGTTAACTTAAATTGTTTTTCCACGGCTAAGCAGAAAAACGGGAAAACAGGGAGCTTATTTCTTCGGTAACGTCCGTGTTTCTGTAAACATTGTGTTCTATGTTTAAGCTAATTAACTTTGCATGTTTACTTAATACTGGTACAATCCATATAATGGTTGGAATAAAGAATCGTTTTACTTGATGCCATTTGCCCTCGTTTTCCTTATGAGCTGTAAAGGAAAATAGAGCAAAACTATTTAAATCTTACTCATGTTTCAGATTATGCTACAAAATAAGTAAGAAAAATCAATTTAATAAAGAAACGTAATTTCCTTTTTTTCTGTAATAGGTGCGGAACACGCTAGTTGAAAACTTAATGAGTACATTGACCTCACTCTGGCTTGCTACAACGATAGAACTGTGACGAGCCAATCAAAAATTCATTAACATGGCAGTAGATGATTGTTTGGTATGATGAAATTTATCTGTTTCAATACAATCTGTAACCGCAGCTGCGTGTGGTCGCGAGGGCTTGCGGTCGCTAGTTGTGGCTTATCGACTCGCGCATCTCGCGAACATCCCAATTTAGTTAATCAAAAAATTTACATTGAACAGTTGAGATTTGTATTTGTTTACCAAATATTCAATCTTATTTATAAACAATAAAAGCCGGACACCTCAGAATATCAAACAACAGACCATATTGAATTTCTGCGTTCCGGATTTTTTATTAATGTAAAGGATACATATAACATCGAAAACACTCTTTCAGCGATTTTCAATTATATTTGCCGATACAATATCTCGCAACTTCTGACTGAAAATTCAGATAAAATAAGAACAATTTCTACTTTTGTGGTACGTAAAACACTGTCGAAACGTGTTTGAGATTATACGTCAAAGTAACAAAAATAAATCTGTATTTAACATTTTCCGATCTTTTTTGTTAGGATTACTGGAACCTGAAAAGATTTTCTATTGCGAAATATAAGATTTAGCAACTCAAACTCCTTTCACACCACAGACAGGTATTACTTTATAAAGCTTCTGTCATGCGAAATAATACATTTATAATGTGTCGCGACAGAAGATTTATGGAAAATCTTAGAACTCCTGAAGCAATAATCTTAGTATCATGATTTGGTTATGTAAATACGAGTAATCTACCAAAATTTTAGCACCTGACATCCTAATGCGATGACCAAATATACCTTCTAAATCAATCAATTTGCAATTAACCATGTTCTATAACTTTATTATAAATATGTCGTCCAGCTCCAAGTGACGCTCCGCCTTTTTTTTCCTGGTAAAATCATCAAATGTAGTCCTCCCACCCAGGGCGGAACGGGGGAGACTGTCTGTTACGTCCCTTCTGTGTGGCCTGCGTCTTAGATCGAAGTCGTGAAGGCGCCTTTAGGCGCGGGACACATAGAAAAGACGTAAGGTACAGACGCACGGTGGGCTGAAAATCGGCTTTCATAGACTAAGGCATTTTATTTTGCAAGTGCCAGTTTTTATGCCGGATATCGCTTCAATTAGTAATAACAATATACAAAAATGACACAAGAATTGATAATAGTAGATTATTAACCAAGGGGATAAAGCAGTGTCTTCTGTCGCGGGTGACGATTTAAATCGCGAGCATAACGAAGGACTCGAGGCTTACTCCCGAGCGTAGCGAGGGTGTTAGAAACTTAAATCACGAGCGAAGCGAGGGATTTAAGACGATTCCTGAGTGTAGCGAGGGATTTAAGTCCACCCAAGACTAAGACAGCTTTATCACCGAGGAAAATACTCTACTTTTCGTACCACTTGCGAAAAAATTAACATAATAATAATAATAATTCTCTGGAACCCTAACCACCGTAGCTTGGACCCTGCTCCCACACCGGCGGACTACTATTTTTATATTTTTAAATGTTTTTTTATTGTTTTGTATTTTTTTTTAAAGAAATATTTAAAAATGTAATAGTATGTATGAAAAATGAATAAACGGAATAATAATAATAAACAGGTATAACCGCCGGTTAGAGCCCCATTTCATTTAAAAATGCGTAATGGGCCTCTGCAAGATGGCTTCGGCTCCTGGCACGCCCTTCAAAAGTCCGGGATCCCATGATCCCGAGATGTTTAAAAACGTATAAAAATAATAATAATATAATAATATTCCACAACTATCACACAACGCCATCTAGTCCCAAGCTAAGCAGAGCTTGTGTTATGGGTACTACACAACTGATAAACATACTTATATATTTCTAAATACATACATATTATAGATAAATTACACCCAGACACAGAACAAATGATCGTGCTCATCACACAAACATTTGTCCTGGGTGGGAATCGAACCCACGACCTCCGGCATAGCAGTCAGGGTCACTAACCACTAGACCAACAGGCCAGTCAAATATATATAATAATAATATGAGATAAGCATTAATTAAACATTTAAATTTAACAATAACCTTTCTTAAAAAAATAAATTAAACTCAACGTTTATGTATTTGAAGAAAACAAAACGCGGCAAATTCCTAGATTAATATTGTATTCTCGGAAAAGCTAGGGCATCAAGCTCATACGGCCTCTTCGATTTTCGTAATTTAAAATCGAAATATCTCTAAAACTGCAGGGATAACCGTAATATAGGGGGTTATAGTACTAATTATTTATGATTTTTTGACATACGTAACATAATGGTCGTAGATGCCGTTTTTTTTAAAAAAATCGTCTAAATATTTTTATTAATTTTTACATATGAAACGTTCTGTTTAAGTTGAAGAATTCAGAGCTTTAACAACTCTAAACATAAAATAGCATCACCCCTAGAGACCTGAAGGACTAGACAGAGGTGTGTCTAGTCCTTCACTAGAAATTGTAAAATGAATTATTTTTGTTATTTATGTTAATTTATTGTACCAATATGTTTAGTTAGTAATTTCATAAATTATTGTATCAAATATTTTTTATACTTGAATTTATAGCACAGATATTATTTTTGTTACTTGTGTTTTATTTTAATTACCTATCAATAAACAGTATAAATATACAGTCTATTTTTTCACATATCCTTAATATTTAGGGAAAAAGCATGCTTCCTAACGATGTTCTTAACTTTGACACAGTTCATGGATCGCTTTGAACAGTTTAATATATAAAAATAAATAATATTAGTTCTTTAACCCACTATTAGGATATTATTATGTGCCCGGTTATGTTATAATTATATGGATATGATCAATTAACAATTTAATTCCCCTATCTTTCAAAAAGAAGCGACAGCATGGGCACTTTGACACTGATATTCAACTTTTTGGTATAGTTGGAAATCTTACAAGATCAAGAGGATACTACACAACTCTGTCTAGTCCTTCAGGTCTCTAGGGGTGATGCTATTTTATGTTTAGAGTTGTTAAAGCTCTGAATTCTTCAACTTAAACACTAAAACGAACGTTTCATATGTAAAAATTAATAAAAATATTTTGACGATTTTTTTTTAAAAAACGGCATCTACGACCGTTATGTAACGTATGTCAAAAAATCATAAATAATTAGTACTATAACCCCCTATAAGAACATTACGGTTATCCCTGCCGTTTTAGAGATATTTCGATTTTTCATACTAGCTCCATACAAAATTTTCATAAAAAAATTATAATTCCTTCGTTTTTGTGCAGAATCAATTCTGGTGTCATTTTTGTATATTGTTATTACTAATAGAAGCGATAACCGGCATAAAAACTGGCACTTGCAAAATAAAATGCCCAAGTCTATGAAAGCCGATTTTCAGCCCACCGTGAGACGGGGCGGAGACATTATGTCTCTTTAGCGTCTCTTTCATTAAAAATGTTTAAAAGCGTCGCGACGTAAAACATACATTTTCGCCCGCCCGCGACGCGTCCTCGTCTTACGTATTTTCTATGTGACCCGTGCCTTAGACTTTCGGGGCACTGACTGGCTGTAACAACGACAACCTGTCAGATGCACATTTGACAGCCGGAATAATGAACGGCATAACGTACTTTGCAAAAGAACAGAGGCAGCTAAAAGGAAATACTCTACCTATAAAACACCTACCTTCGGAAGTTACCATCTGCCTTGTAAATAAGGAAGTCACTGAAACAAACAACTGTAGTTACGTTTGCAGATAACAAACACTTGCAAATAAGAAAATATTATGCTCATGAAGGTTGTAAAGAAAAATAAAATATTTCTAATTTTATTTCTTTTCGCTTATTTTTTTAAGCATTCATATTCCATTTTTAGTTGAATCTAAACATACCCTTTTTCTGTTTATTTTTATAAAAAAAGGAGAAAGTTTCTTCCTTGAAAAAATCTTACCTACCCTCACAATGCTCGTTCAAGTTTTGCTTTACTACGTCAACCCGTGATAATTATATTGAGTTGAACTCTATTTGCTCTCTTTCTCAAAAACCGAAAACTGTTAATCAACTTAAAATAATTGTGAAAATACCTTCCAAATAAATAAACATCAGGCTAAAACAGACTTCATAGTCATAAAATCGATACAAAAAAAACAGATACAGACATGTTCTGCTAACGTTAATACATCACAAGTAGGTAACGTGTTTGATACATACATAGTTACTAATAGCTCCTTTGCATTGGCGCGCGGCGGGCTAGCAAAACATCAGGACATGATTGCGCCTGAACCATCCGGCAACAGCGTATCGCATTGATTAATTCGGACATACTCGCAAGTAAAACGGATGAAAACGTTTCGATGGATATTTTGTATGAATACCGTCATAATACATCGCCAATAAGAGGATTTTAGGGCGAATGAAAGGCATGTCTGGCATTCACAATTTTTTTGTAATAGCTAACTGTTAAATGGTATTACTTTTTGCGATATTGAACACAAGTCTACACGGAAGCACAAAAGCCCCTTTTGTTTAAAATGCCTTCCTTTATACGGACTTGGCAGTATTGACACATAAACGTGTCAATACTGCCAAGTCTGTTTTGTGAACAGCTCGATGGTGGACACGAAATTTCTTGTCGCCAATTATTGTCGGATTAGTTCAATTGTTCCAAACAACCAAACTCTTATTACACGAATTGAAGTTGTCATCCTAAATTCAATTTAAATGCTTCACTTACTGTAAGCGGACAACTTGGCAAGGAATTAAGTAAAAACGACTCCGTTAAACGTATCGCCCAGAACAGAAATCATAATGAATTTTGCAATGTGACCGAACATTTTCTGCGTATAATTTAATTTGGAATGGCTCCAGCCTCCACGGACAAATAATTTAAAAGCTACGGAAGTTTAAGCTGAAATAAAGTATTAAAACGAGTTTTATGAAGCTCACTTATTTTGAATGATAGCTGGAGCTTAACCACTTACACATTAATTTCTTTTATGAATAGCCCCATTTCTGTTCACGCGGGCCGCGCTGGAGCGAACGGCCACGACGTTAGCTGTAAAACCGAATCCAACATGGCGTTAAACAAATGGAAAAAAAAGCTGCTCGCTCACGAAACACACATACGTTACAAAGCAGCGTCTGTCCTATTACAAACAATGCAAACGTTGAAGGGAAGTAAACGAAAAACGAGCGTTGAATTGCAAACCACTGTGTACACTGAAGAAAAAAAGTGTGTATAGCGGACTAGCGGCCAGTGGCGGCGGCACAGCAACCGGGAAACATCGCAGCGTGAGTGCGCTCCTGTCAGCACTTCTTGACACGCCGCCACGCGCCAAAACTCCTAACAAACTGCCGCGGATTTTTATCATGCACTCCGCCCAGCTCCACTCTACCGAGAATGTACAAACATTTGTCTATTATGCATTTTTTATCCAGTCCATATTTCAAAAACTATCAAGCCCGACAAAAACAAACCCTGCTGTTGGATTGCTCGGTGCAGTGAACTTTAAAAAAATCTTTTCATTGTACCAACAGTGTTTCAATTTTTATGCGATGTAATTTCGCGATAGATAAATGTGCACGTTTAACGGTTTTTATGTTTACGGAAAACGCGCACAAAAACCGTTAACAAAAAATGTTTGAATGCTTTATGGTCAGTAAAGCCTTTACAAAGTTAGTGCTAGCTTTCGGTATTCAGTCATAATAATATTGTGGTTTGGGAAATTCTGTTGGATTGCGGTTACTCGACGAGTGACGTCAGCAGACGTTTGTGAAAATCTCCATTTACTTTTACGTCTGATACTACACTGGTAAGATTATATCATATAAAGATAGACGGCTGCCACAAATAGTTAATAAGCAAATCTGTAGTACAAGAAAACTCCGTCTGAAGCAATCAAGGAAATTATATTTGACGGGGACATAAAGAGTCCATTTGTAGCAAGTGACGTGTTAGGGGACCCTTGTTTATGGGTGGTACTTAACACGGAGCTTAGCCGCCAGTCGCCGCTAGTCGCCCGAACATTCCGTAACACTTGCATGTACAATTTGTACACTAGTTCATCATTTTTATAGCGTCAGGCTGAAATTGTTATCTGGATACACTTGAGAAAAAGTACACGTAATAAATATCGCAATATTTTTCTTTTCTTGAGATAAGCGCCAAGCTATTATTGCCTGTCATGGAGTCTCATGGCGAAAATGGCTTGGTTTAGGAAATGTTTACGAATTATGATGCTAACTTACATTTCTCTTTGACATTACTGTTATCAGATTTGTAATTTAGTGCAGCATAGGGTGATTCAAACGAAAAGATTGTGAAGTCCATGGAAAAAATATCAGGCACTTTATTTTTAATAGATGAAACGATCTAAATAACGAGTTCTAAATTTTTAGCTTTCAATAAAAGTTCTTAATTGGTCGCACAACCATCATCCAAGGCGTTCCGAGAGTTTCATATCTAAGAACAAATTCATCAAAGTTTACTGTTTGATCTCACTGACGTATAAAATAAAACTACTTTTTCCGAGAACGAATAAAATCACAGTTCCGATCAGTTGAATTATGTCTACCGGACATTGAACATTGGAAGCGCAAATAGTCGTCCTAAGCATAAAAGACTGTATTGGTCGAAGCATGTGTCAGCTGCAGCTACAATCTAATTTTCAGGTTGTCCGAAGGTCGAAGTTAGTGCATGGAACACTGGGTTCTACGGCCGAACGACGAGAGCTGAATCGACGTCAAGAGCCGAAATCCGAACGTAGGTACCCGCCATATCAGATTTTCCTCTTAACTCAGCGAGGAAATTGATTTCAAGAGTTCTCTTAAATGTAACGTAGGCTGTCAATAAGGCTCAGTATTTAATGATTTATCGCGTTTCTGTGACCGCTTCCAACTTCTGATAGAGATTATGAGTTTCAAGTTACGATGTTACGGCTTCAACTTGATTCGGTATTAATTGTGCTTAACTTTTAATTGGAGTGTTTCATTATTGTGGATATTTTAATTTGACTTTATGTTGCAATTACAGATTAAGAGGTTGTTTAAGTAAAGGGTGGTCCTATCAGTTGCCTGTTTTAATGTTTTTCACGGTTCCGCCAAATGGCATAAAACGGAACCTTTATAGATTCGTTATGTCTGTCCGTCCGTATGTCACAGCCACTATTCTTTGAAAGTATAAGAGCTATCCTGTTGAAACTTGGTATGTAGTTGTAGATGTATTATGTGAACCGAATTAGGATTTTCACACAAAAATAAAACAAAAACTTATTTTGGGGGTAGGTACCCCCCATATTAAGAATTGAAATTCAAAAAATGTCGAAACCTGAACAAAGCGCTTTGAATTAAAAGAAAAATTTACAAAAAGTGAAACTGAGTTTTCAAGATTTTAGTGCATTTGAAAGTAAATAAATTGAAAAATAGCCAATTCTAAGTTGGTTCCCCTTATATTCATGATATAGCGCCCTTAATAACATTTATTGATAAGTTGCCTAACAAACTCATTCACACTCAGCTAACCACGAGTCCACGACCTTTTCATCTCTTATAACATGTACAAAAACGCGCGGCATTCGTCATAGAAGACGAAAAAAGCCCAATATCGACGGTCTACCAAAGCGAAAACACGACACAGAAAACGAATGAAAAAAGCAATATGTCGCAGGACACACATGTTTGCGAATCTCGCGTTAAAAAACAGTGTCGTCTCAAAGAGACTCCTTCAGGAAATCAATTCGTAGTTTAACATATCGGGACGTGTGACTGGTTTTTGTCAGTGCGGCTGATAACATATGGACCTAATATGTAAGTTACACGATCGGTGTTCAGTGATCTATCGCCCTGACAGCGCGCCTGTTTACGATTCACTCCGCCCAGGCGCACAACGGAACTGATATTTTTATGTCCGAGGTGCTTTACAAGGGGAGCGATTAGATTTGGGTCGTGCAAGCTTCCTTGGGATAAACACGAGGTTTTATTTTTAACATTATGTTGCTTTCTTTATACATCATATTTTATTATTTATTTTTAACATCGTAGTGTCCTTTTTTTACGTAGATAATCCAATTGTTTAGGTAAGCTAAAGTTTTCACAAAATAATTACTTATTTTCTTATCGTAAGTAAGCACTAAAGTAAGCTCTTAAGTTTCAAATGGATTTAATTTCGTTAGATTGCATTAATATAGCTCTAAAAATAATTTTGTGAACGTCGAGAACGATTAGACGGGATACTGCTAGCAAGATATTCGGAATTAATTTAAAGTACCCACTCAACATTGCAAATAAATTATATTGAGCTCTACCATTATCATCAAAAGTTAATTCAAAAATATCACAGGACAGGAATCGAAGACACAGACAAATTGACTGTTCATATTTTATTAATCATCGTCATCATTGACAGCTTTGTTTCACTCTTTGCCCAGCCAAGGCCTTCTCTCCATTTTTTTTGTGAAAAATCATGAAATGACACGTCCCGCTCTCGGTGGAGGGGAAGGGACTGTTAGACTTGTACTGACTTAAAACCACTCCTTTTCTTCAATTTCCTTTTACAGCCAGGACCACAGTTACCTTTAAAATATTCCCGCAAGCCTCTAGTAGGAGTTGTTTTTTTGAAAACCAGAATTAATTTAACGAGAGGAGGTAAAAAAACATCAATCTCCACTTGTGAGCATTTCTGGAATATAGACCACAGACATAGCCCTCCAGTCCTGTGTGTCATATTTCCCAGACATACGTAAGGACCTCCAGGGATCTGCCAGCACTTCTTCTACCTGATACTAGATGGTAGTACATTTACTCGTAAATTATCAATCAGTGCACCATTGACTATCCAAGTACTTCCATGGATATCCATGTGTCTAGTTTCGGAGTTTCTTGCACGTTCTTCTCCATAGAGATCTACTTCTTGGAACGGGCATCTACGGTACTTTCACAGTTTTTATGTCTTGTGACTGGGACTGTAGCACCATAACTTTTGTAGTGTTTGATAATATTCCTTTGATTGTCTATGATAATTCAAAAGTGCCTGTAACTGGCCTACTTGAAATAAATGCCTTGATTTTGATTTCTACGGACAGACAAAATTTGCTCAATGGATGAGCATTGAAAATTTTCGGTTTTTCGAAGGTTCACTCTATATGTAACCTCGTAGGCTTTAGGCATTCAGTGAGCGTCAAAGCGTCAAAGTGCGCTGTAAATAATTTTCATGCCGGGCCCAGGTTTGAGTTTTTTCAGTCATTTTTTATATGCTGCAACTAAGAGTAGATACACTGGTTTATTGGCGTTGCGCATGTTTAAGTATTTACACGTAAATAAATAAACGCGGATATTTCCCATGAGGTACAAGCTATAAGAGACTCTACTACGACCCTAATATACATACCGTATCGCCATACACATACATATAGTACATTATGGTTTCGTCTAAGTTTAGTCGCTTTTTTTGTGGGGTTGTTATAATAATGTAATATTAATGGAATGCCAGATTATGTTAATATAAGATGTCACACATATCGATTTCTGCTCCTCAAGCTATTTTCCTGCTTTTTTTTTATTTCAATGAATTCATACATAAAACTATCTAACGGTGCGTACAGACTATATGACATAACATGTTGTATAACATTGTTATATGTATAACATTTTTCATAGTGCGGTCATGTTATATAATATTGTTTATTTTACATAGAGTTGTAGTGTTATATAACACATGTTTTATTACGTCATGTTACATGGTCTGTACGGACCTTAAAATAGCATCATATAAAATAGGTACTTCCCATACAATGAAATGATCCTAACATGAAACAGAGTCGAATTGCATTAAAAAAAATGGTTTATTTCATTCAATTTTGCGGACAACCAGACTTTGCTCAAAAAAATTATACTGCCAAAATTGTTAACATCGATAAAGAGCTAAAGTCTTCTAACAAAGTTTTTTGTACCTTTTACAGATTCAGATATCGGCCCCATTTTCGGGCAATTTCAAAGAAAGACCCTGTATATTATCAAAATGTTTATGTTCAACCAATATCAATCAATAAATAATTCATACGCTTAACAAAGTAATACCATCAATCATTAACAACAATATTAATTAGGTAACGGATTATACGGTCTGATGCGTTGCTCATGAATACGAGAATAAAGGTATTGAAGCACAAATACTCGTATTATAACACCATCTGCATAGCCTAATCCGAATTTGTTTGAAAGTATTGCATCTGACAAACCCAGTTAGTATGACCACTTGTATCGAGCTACCAACTGGATTTGTTAATTTTTTTTGTTATTTAAACTCATTTATGACCCCAACTCATCAAATGAAAAACCTACCTACCGAACGTCACGGTAATTCGTAACCACCCCGTTCACTTGCGGTCAGGGAAAATGATACAGCGTATTTTATATGATATCAAACATCTGTTTGACCGAACTTCGCTTTTTTAAAATGTCTATATCTTGGGAACCGAGCATTTTCGAACCTGGGAATAAACATTCCTTGAGCCGAAAAAGGCCTAACCTGTAACTTTCATGAAAATCTTTAGAGCCGTTTCCGAGATCAGAGCTATTCAAGTCATCTAACGCCATCTCTTTCCCACAGCCCAAAGAATCACGCTTTAAGAGTTCATGGTGGGCCACCTGGTCAGACTTTTGAACCACGTCAACGATGTATTAATGACAGCTGGATAGTAATCTCTCTTTTTGAGGCCTGGAGGAAACCCCATGTGCAATTTCCTAATCTAATCTATCAAAGGACCAACATAGGTCATCATGATCTGCCTAATCTTTTCCCAACTATGTTGAGTAGACTTCATGCTCGTGTCTCGCATAGCGTATTAAGCGCCATTTAGACGGAGCAAGAACTCGTATGCGACTTTCACATTGCGGCATTTGTTTCATAAACTGAATTTGTTCTATAGTTGGTGCCAGTTAAGATGGCAATAGCGGACATTGACCCCTACCTAATAAGTCCTACTATAATGAAATTAGCTCAGAATTAGCATTTTTACAAAATACCGAATAAATTAGTACAGTATATTGTAAGGATTACGTATCTAAGTATTCATAAAATATCAAAATGGTAAAAATATTTCACCTATATCGGGATTTTATATTATTTTTTTATTTAAGACCAAGTAAACACTATTATTTTTCATAGAAAAATGCTAATTCTGATCTTATGTCATTATACAAGGACTTATTAGGTAAAGGTCAATGACCGCTATTGCCATCTTAACTGGCACCAAGTATACCTATAAATTCCGCAATGTAACGGAACTCGCGTTCGAGTTCTGGCATCGTCTAAATGAGGCTTTACCAGTCAGGGGTACTGACTACTCTCTAAGCACGAATTTTATTTCGGACGTTTCTTATACTTTATCACTTGCGGACATTTTTTTTTATCTTGGTGAAATCATCAAATCAGTCCTCCCTCCCAAGGCACAGCGAAAGGGACTGTCAGACTCGTACTGACTAAAATCCACGGTGTCCTTCAATAGCCCTTACGTTCCGGAGTCCCGGTAATTCGTAAGTCCCGCGACCCCGGCAGGATCACTTGCGGACATAAGATTAGTTTAATGACGACCTTAAAATTGGTGACAAAATGATTGACAGTTGTTCCAACTCCCGATGTGTTGTCAGAACTTATGAATTAGAACTTATTGAGAGAAGGATTCACTCAAAAGTCTCAAGTTACTGAAGTTACTTTCGTTGTGGCCCGTATTTTCGATGACAGATTAAAAGAATATACCCCCTATTTTCAGGGATAACCCACGCGCTCGACCAAGCTTAGTTTAATTGTATTTTGTGTAAAATAATAAAAGGTGCCTACTTAATTACTAATGCGTGTTTTCACATTAACCAGCACGACAACGCGGTCGCGACGACACGATACGATACTTACGTTGTGGGCTTGCAAAAATTACTACGGTCATTTTATACGGGCTTGTTACTTTTAAAGCCCGAGAGAAATTATTACATTTTCCTCTGACGGAAAATTTGGAAGGCACAACGACATAATTACTGTAATAGATCATGCGTTCATGAATTTGCTCCTTGCCTCGTAAAGCACATAAAGTCACAACTGTTAAAGATTTACAATTTACAGCCGGATACTTTCATTTGAAGATCTTTTACATCATCATCTGCCTAGCCTTTTCCCAACTATATTGGGGTCGGCTTGCAGTCGAACTAGATGCAGCTGAATATTAGTATTTTACATGGAGCGACTGCCTGTCGGACCTCCACAACCCACTAACTGGGTAATACTATAATTATATACCCCATGGTAAGACTGGTTGTCAGACTTTGGAGCTTCTGACTAACAGTAACGACTGTCAAAGATCTACAAATGACAGCCGGGACCAACGGCTTTACGTGCTTTCCGAGGCACGTAGGAAACTCGCTATGATAGATGGTCACCCATCCACAGACCTACCTTGGCAAGCGCGGCTTAACCCCGAAGACAGGCCTGTGCGGCTGTAATTATTTAGCCACGAGCTCCTCAGAATTGATGATCTTTTACAGTTAGTCAGATATCTAAAAGTCTGATAATAAAGTCGGCAGTAGGAACGACCTAGGTTTTGGAAGCCAGATGGCAGTCGGCCCATATAAAACCCTAGCTGTTTCTGGATCGACTGGAAGCTGATCTGGACATAATTTTGACGAAACTCTGTGGATTTAAGTCAGTTCATAGTAGTCTGATCGTCTTTTCCGCTCTACCCAAGGAGGGAGGAAATTTTACCAAAAAAAAAAGATGATTTTCGTAATATTTTTCATAATATATATAATTCTTGTAAATCCCATCGAACCTTTACAACTTCAATTTAAAATTTCAATTTACAATCTGTTGTAACAAACATCGATCAGAATTAATTTATTCAAATTGTTTTAACTCTGATTACAATCAAAATAATGTTGTGTTAACTAACTTTAATTTTCGTAATAAAATTGGAGCATTTGTGTTGATATTCAAATTCAAATTAGGTCTATCACAAAAGATCCATTTTCTCCTCACATCGGACCTTCCAATCGTGAGTTTTATGCCTACTACTTTCCCTTATCGTAAAGAAGTCGCAAAAAACTTATACGTGTATCTAAGATTTTGAAATTGTTATCAACTAGGGATTTTGACCAAAGTTATGAACACAGTTTTTTAATTCCGTATCGGACAGCATTTTGTACCTTTCTTCTAATTTCTCCGAATCGACTGATTCCATGATCTGGGATTTCAATCCTTATCAACATCCATTCTCATCGGACAGCACATAAATAACCGTTTCAATTCACTATCCTAAAAACACGAACGGAATAGAACTAACCAAATACATTACCAATGTACCTGCGTATTTGTAAACGACACAAACTTTTATTAAAGCCTCATCCCCTATTTCGGTTTTAAACCCTCGTATATTAATAAAGTTATTAGTAGTGTGAAATAATTCGAAAGTTTACGAGTGGTGCGTACCAATTTCAATTCTAAATTAACGTTGTACATAATTAAGACTATCCCTTTTAATCGGTTGTGGATTAGTTGGAGCATATCATTAAATTTAATGCAGGGCTCGGTGTTAAACCTTGTGATATTACACATTTAGAGTTCTAATGGCATTACACAGCAGGCACGTAAGTACAGGTCATCGATCCACACGCCACCGCAGCAATAATGTGACTAGCGAGTACATACATTCACACTAATAGAGCAAATCGGTAGGTCGTTACCACAATCGAAACGGCTTAATAGGCGGCGTTAGGCTAACGCACCATTTAAAAAGTCAACAGAAACTCATTCAAAGTACTTTTCTTTCATTGTTTCCGGCCGTGCGGAGTGCCCTCAAGACTCGGGGAAATTGACAATGAAGGTAAAGTTTATCTTCCACCGTCAGCCGTTTGAGGGTCGAAGACGTGACCCGACCCCTTGATTCCATTACGAGCTCGCCGCGACCGACAATAGAGAATTAAAAGTCGAATTTTTACAGAGCCAACGAGCCGCTTATTCAATTGAAAAATCAATATTCGCTATTCTCATAAATGAACTTATTCCGGAGTATTATTTTCATGCTGAGATTCTGTTGAATACTTCAGCACTCATTTCAATTCGTGGAACATAATTGATGTGGATCAGTTACAATTTCTCTTTGTTTTGACCATAGTTTTCGTCTGTTAATGCCCCATTGCTGTGACAGCCGTCATGGGGTCTTAACGTACAGTGCATGTTTAAAGAAATAAACCCAAGCCCATATTTATTTCCCAACATTATTCTGAGAACCAAATAATACTTGAACTATTATGTACCGTAATGAGGTTTATTGCACGTGTGCATATGCATGAGGGTGGGAGGGTGGTTTTCCTTTGCTGCATGTGCATATGCATGATTGCATAGGGTGGGATTGCATCCTGCAACAGACCTGGATTTTTGTCGCGGAATTAAAGCTAGATATTTTTCATAACATTTAATGTGTTGGATTTCCGCAAAGTAACGCCTGATTCAGTAATTTATTGTAATGGTAGTAACAGTACTCTTCATTTCATCAAAGAACTTGAGACGTAATTACAAAAAGGCATAGAATTTAACTTAATTCGGGAAAATCCTTTTCAAATAAGCTACACAAATTCTCATGTCGAGTCCGTGTGCCTACACACCTTTAATCTTTGCAATACGCTGGGCACCTAAGTACCTGCTTGAATGTGAATGGCGGTCCCTGGAATGTTCCATTTGCATAATTATTCCAAAGATTTTGCATACTTTTATAGCTGCTCTCGAGGTTATCACTGCGATAAGTTACCGACATTACCGAAAAACTACGGATATAGGCAATCGGTATTTGCAAATAACGACTATGATAATCACAACGTCATGATAATTTCTTGTTTGTTTTAGTGCCTGAAGGTTTTGCGGAATAGTTGGCAACTAGGTATTTTGACAAAACTATATGAACGAAATTTAAAAGCTTTTTTTTACAACTTGAAACCACCGTCTCGGAGAACATGCTCTTTAACTGAAATGTAAGTTTGTCAACTTTTTTACAGTTTTATAGTAAATGACTGACTAACTTCAAAAAAAGAGGTTCTAAATGGTTTTCTCAAATATTATTTTGCCGAGCTTTCTTCATACTATGCTATGTGCGTGGGACACGCCTTTGTTTCCAGAAAACCGTCTGACTTTACAGTGTAAAATGGAGACTCTCAAATATTATTTAGTCTAACTAAGGGCCTGCTTCCAGTTGAACCAGTACTTTACATGGAGCGACTGCCTGTCTGACCTCCACAACCCAGCAACTGGGAAATATGTGCTTGTCGAGGTCGCCCACCTCCAGAACAACTGAAGACACTAGTTTGTATAACACGGAACTGAAATCACATAAATGATCTGCAAATAGTTGTTCCGGGTCTAGGTCTTTGTAAATGTGAAAACAGCTATAAATTCTTGTAAATTCATCCATCATACCGCAGAAATTCAACTTAGTGTGGGTCCCATCATACAAAAAATCCAAATATTTCATGACACTGGCGAATTATGTTTCATACAGACAGGCAATTTCGGCTCTCTCTAAACGGCTAGCTATAAATTATGCTTATTAGTAACTGGCCATAAATATAACGCTAGTGACCCAAATGATACGCAAGCATTTGAATTTGGGTCACACCCTGCCGAACTTACAGATATTGGACATTTCACTCGAATGTGACTGTGTAGATATTTGTATTGCATAGATGTTCGCTCAAAACTGTCCGGACTGATTGCTAACAGATACTTTGTAATCCAATAGAGTCCGGTGTCCGGAGCTGCGCTTGTAATTTTGCCGTACGGTTTTCGCCAAACCTTGTAGTGTGGTTTTTGAAATCAATTGAACTGAATGGCTCAAAACCACGCTATGAGATTTATTGAGAAAATTCGAATTGATGATTTCTTTAATTGGTACACCACATTCAGATCTTAATATTAAACAGACCATAAAATATTATTTTTATTAGCCTATTCTGTGTCCAACTGCTGGGCAGAGGCCGGGAGGCCTTTCAAGATTTTACATTTTAGGCAATTTCTGGACATGTCTGCCCTGCGAACATGATCAGATCGTCACACCGCCATGTCATTCAAACCTACTTACTTCTTTCAGGGAATTTTTCTGCTCTTATTTCTGCCGTAGAATCTTCGACCAAGAAAACAGTTTTGTCGTTAAACCGGGCTTCTCACAAGTTTCTTTCAAGATTGCTGCTGGTCGTTCGATAAACCGTGGTTATGGCCGACTAGTGTACAAAGACTTTGATATTCCACGATTTATCTGAACTACACTAGCGAACTAACTTGCAGCACTTAGAATTTATGCTACATAGCTCCATAAGACATGGCGTGATTTGAATGAATCTAAACCAATTTAAAGTAAAAAATTAAACTTTTAAAATGCACTTTTAATATTCTTAATTATTAAGTAGTTCATGATCGCGTGGAATTGGACGAAAGCTATTGTCAAACTGACAGGCGTGACGAACGGAAAGCGGAGCGTTTTTGTTTGTGGTGTATGGAATTGTTTGCAGCCAGTCACATAGACTATTGGATTGCTTTCGCTTTTCTATGTGACTGGATTCAAACAATTCCATATAATTATTACAAAGTACAAATAAAAATACGCTTCGGATCGCATTCGCTTCGCCTGCCTGTTTGACAATAGGTTAAGTAATTTGCCCGCGAGTGTCTCAGTCTCACTTCTCGCAAGTTTCTATGATACAAATCATTGTTTCCGTTTTCATCCTGAAGTCTCAAAAACTGATTCATTCGCTCAGTATTGAATAAAAATTATCCATTTAACTTAACTTAGTAACAACAATAGATATCGTAAAGAAAGTTATACTTATAGGAAAGAAACCGCATCACTTTCACTTGAACTGAGTTTAACCAAGTTTTAAAAATAAGATGAAATTTTATTTCCCTTACAACAAATTGAGCTTCTGAATTTTGTATTGGCAGCCAAATTGTTAAAACTGAGTAGATTTATAAATTAATGGAAATCGTTTCCAGGGAAATATTTCAATTTGGTGAAGGAAAAATAGGTTTATCAATATTTTAAAAAAGGCGACTTTAATGAGCTTTGGTGAGCTTTTAACCTATGAATGAGCACGTAATTTTGATATTTTTTTTAATTATGTGAAGAGATTCACATTATGATTGATGATATAATTCTTATTATAAGTAGGCAGACATCATCAATGTCACGAGTATAGTGTTCATAACAATATTGCATTTTTAGTAAACGTTTAAAAAAATACCAGAACATTTTTCACATCCCGACCATTTTCCGATGGCTTTGTTCGGCTCAATGAGAATGTTCACATCGATACAAATAAATAAAATAATTTGTATTTTCCTTCATGGTGAAGAATAATATAATATTCTCATGTGGCTTGCGCGATTCAGGTAGTCATATATCTACGTAAACGTGTTTAAACAACTCGCCTCGACTTCACGGCTTTCAAGCTATATGAAGACCTACAGGAAAAAATAATAAAATGTATCAATTAATGAGTTATTTAATTCTTGTATTATCTAAATATATATAACTAAAAGGTGACTGACTGACATAGTGATCTATCAACGCACAGCCCAAACCACTGGACGGATCAGGCTGAAATTTGGCATGCAGTTAGATGTTATGACGTAGGCATCCGCTAAGAAAGGATTTTGATCAAATCTACCCCCAAAGGGATAAAATAGGGGATGGAAGTTTGTATGACACTTTGTCAATTTAAAAGAAAATACATTGTTAAGTTCCGACATCCACGCGAACGAAGTCGCGGGCACAGCTAGTTAAGATATAAAGAGCGACTTTAATTTAAGCTGATTTATTTACATATTCAATTATTTGTAAAGGCTCTCTTTTCGGAGATCATTTAAAAGTATTAAAAATAAAACTTAACCATTTTAAACTTCACTTTTAATTACGTTAATCATTTTATTTTGAAACTCGAAGTGCATTCGGAGCGAACTATTTGGTTTTCATGTCGGCTTTTGCTGCAATCTCCTTTGGGATCTCAACACGGGCGACATCTCTAGTCCCCAGACCTCTGAACAACATGGCAAACCGTTTCAAGCTTAGTCTTGTTATAAATTGAAAGTACAGCTTCGTGTAAACTGTATAGTGGTGGCTAAAAATAAATAAAATCAAAGAATGATATTGGGCAAGTTTAGTGTCTTTTTCTATTTCTTTTTTTTTTGCGGGTTATGTCTCGCACTAGATAATACACATTTCATCCAAAAACCGCTGTGTCCCATATCTGAAAAAATGTACCGCTTCCAACAACTTGCACTGGACGGATTAAGCCAATGCAAGTCATTCGCAAAATGACTAATTGGAATTTCGAAATATATCAAGTTTCTAAACAACACTTTTCTTCTTCCGTTCTCCCGTATTCTACGTCACAGCATCGTTCACTCCTTTTTTCATTCATATCATTTCTTACACAATCAAATTTTCAAAACATCACATCGTGAAAAAAGTTAATGGTGGGGTCTGGAAAACCCTGGCATCCGCTACGAGGTTATTTTTTTTTTTGATACCATTAATATCATTATTGCTGGGAATAGGAGCCCCGCTGAGCCGGGCTCCGTTGACCGGTTTGACCTTTATTACTACTTGAAAGTGTGGTGTTTTGTTAGTATTTTGAGAAAAGACATTTTGAAATTTAGTGTCATTTTGCATTGATATGTCATTTTGCAAATATAGCACTGTACGCCTGATTCCACTTGTCCCTTTTGTCTTTCAATCTTCACAAACTCCGATTAGTAGGAAGAAAGAAAGTTTAACCTCCAGCTTAACTGTTATTCCTATTCACAGGAATGAAAATTCAACTGAACCAGCTCATTTTTATGCAATAAAAAAAACTCATCACATGCCGAAACACAAAAACACCGTATCCATTGAAATAGCTTTCCCAATAATTTTCCTTTGTAAAAAAAGGTAGACACCTACAGTCCTACACTTCATCCACTGAAACCCAGACCCATTGTTCCGTACTCAATGAAGATACTGGAAATGTACACAATTTATTGCTGTACCAGTGTACCCTGTCTACTCATCCGCCTTCAAACAAAAGTAGGTACTACCGTACCACTGGCGCTCTTTCACATGCAAATAAGCATGGAACCGTGGGTCTGTGAAGTGTAGACCGGAGAAACTCCGCCGCTAAATGGAGGGACATGGAACACGTTTTAGGTATCGAATACGATTTGATTTTATTAAATCTTTGAGTTTAATCGAACTGATTTATCGCCTAGTTATTTGTTTAGAGGTGAAATTAATAAGTTCTGTTATAGAAGTCATGACAACGTTTTTATTAGTGTTTACCAATATCCGAAAAAAAAACATAAATGTAATTCAAACCTAAGTGACTTTTTCATCTATGTAATGAATTTATCTGATAGTTTTATTATCTTTTCATTCATTCATCGTAGGAAGCTCAAAGGCGGCAGATGGGAATAAAGGGAATTTATCATTTTCCAACCAAGCTCAGCACATGGTTATAAACTTCAGCATGAAAAGATACGCACGAAATATAATCACCGAAAGTATACCTATTCTTCAAAATATTTTCCTGTAACATTATTTTACCATCATTTTGAAAAATCTTTTTAAAATAAAAGCAAGGAAGAAAAAACCACTCCATCGATCAAATTAATTATGTTACAAGATACTTTCTTTGAGGAAGTTGTAATATCTAATTAAGATCATTAAAGGAAAGTATTCTGAGACTGATAAATAAAGTGGAATTCTCCTAATATTTTTTATAAAAGTTTAAAATGAGTGTTGTGCAAATTGTTCTTGTAACTTAAAACCGGTCTGCTCGAACTATTCGCTAAGTATTTGAATTAAATAGGTTTCTAAGAAGTTAATTCTAGGTTCTTTAATTCGTACTTAATTACGCTTAAGTTATTAACTATGGGTCGACCACGGCCTTTGGTCTTTGGTCCTTATTGGTATATTTCGTCGAAACTTATGAAACAGCTGGCTTTGAAAAGTGTTTTCATAGAACTGATTTTCTTAAATTGATTGAAAAACTTATATCAGAGGCGCCAGAACGAATGCGCTGTTCGATTTTTATTGTGAAAATATTCGTTCCTCGTGATATTTAAATAATCGTGATAATACACACATCAACAGAATCTAAGGATATTTTAAATTTCATCAAATATCTAAAAATCTATCAAGAATTTTCTGACATAGTAAATGGAAGAATGATAGGTTATTTTAAGGTCTATAGTAAAAAACAAAAAAAACATTTCGTGATTCTTTTGTTTTATAGAAAAATGTTTATTTTTTTAATCGCCGTAGCAAATTTATGTGGTAAAAAACTTCATTTCTTCTTATAAAATTAATAATTTTAATGAAAATTGCAAAATTCTTATAAAATCTTATTATTAATAATCAGTGTTGCCACCTCTTACATTAATTATACATCGACATCGATTGTTCATGCTTAAAATTAGATTTTGAATGTCTTGCTGCGGTATGAGGTCCCATGTTCTTTGCAAGTGTTCGTAAAGTTGTTGTTCTTTCGTCTAATTTGGCGGGAAATCTCTCAAAGCTTTTCGTTGTAACATGTCCCAGGCATGCTCGATAGGATTTAAGACGGGCGACTGTGCAGGCCAATGGAAAACTTAAATATCGTGGTCTCGGAGAGCGGCCGACACCAGCCGCGCCGTATGGGGAGGAGCATTATCGTGCATGAGTATAAATTGCTGGCCCATCTGAATTCTGTGTGGGACAATAACAGGCTCTACTACCTCCTCGTGGTATTTTTGTGCAGTCAGGCTACCCTGGATCCAAATGAGCTGGGTTCGTCCGCCAAGACAAATTCCTGCCCACACCATGATTGTCCCGCATTGGTATGAGTGGACCTCCTGAGGGTGCTGTAGACGGCTAACTCTCCCTGGAGTTCTCCAAACGCGTGTTCTTCGTGAATCCAGATGAAACCCAAACCGGGACTCGCCGGTGAACAGCACCAAAGACCATTGTTCGTCACTCCATGGTAAATGCTCCCGAGCCCACGAAAGCCCCCGACCGCGATTGCCACGTCGCAATGCTGGAATACGTAGCTGTGTTCGAGTATGAAGACCAACTTCATACAACCTCCTTCGCACGGTTTGGTCGCTTACCAGCAGCTGGTGGTCCTCCTGGAGCCTTTGTACTAGTTGCATCGCTGTGATATTGGGTTGTCTTCTAGCGGTCATTTGGAGAAATCGATCCTGTCTCTGCATAGTAATGCGATATCTACTCGTGTGCCGTTCAGCTACATCCCCAACGAAAAGCTTTGAGAGATTTCCCGCCAAATTAGACGAAAGAACAACAACTTTACGAACACTTGCAAAGAACATGGGACCTCATACCGCAGCAAGACATTGAAAATCTAATTTTAAGCATGAACAATCGATGTCGATGTATAATTAATGTAAGAGGTGGCAACACTGATTATTAATAATAAGATTTTATAAGAATTTTTAAATTTTCATTAAAATTATTAGTTTTATAAGAAGAAATGAAGTTTTTTACCACATTAATTTGCTACGACGATTAAAAAAATAAATATTTTTATATAAAACAAAAGAATCACGAAATGTTTTTTTTATTTTTTACTATAGACCTTAAAATAACCTATCATTCTTCCATTTACTACATCAGAAAATTCTTTATAGATTTTTAGATATTTGATGAAATATAAAATATCCCTAGATTCTGTTGATGTGTGTATGTGAGACATGTAAAATATTTTAGAGATACATTTCAACGTGTTGTTGAATTATTCCAACGTAAGATAAAACCTTGTGCTCACTGCTTCACATTTGTCGAAACATGTTTTCAGCAACAGAATCGATATCATTCCTCCATAGATTGGTTTCGTTAAGTGTCTGCTCAAAATTCAACGGAGATACAGTCAGTTACAAGAGCTGAAAAATATTTCAGAACGAAAGAAATAAAGAAAGAAAAACCGCGTTTCAACCATTTGCATGACTGAAAATGGACCTTAGGCATGAATGGTTTTTTTATCCGTATTAATTTGGTAAACATAATGATTTGCGCAACCGTGGCACAAACGTTAAAAACCACAAGCTGAAACCTATGTAGGTATTTAATTTGTTTTATGTGATTGCTGCAGGATGATGAAAGATTTACTGGCTCAAATCGAATTTTTTGATTTATACTACTTATAACCTTCTAATAACCTACCTTCCACTTTTTTGGTCATCTTGAATTTCGGTTAAGTTAAAACCGATAATCAGAAAAACATCCTTACTTAAATTGTTTTCTGTTATCATACTGGTATTTTAAATGAAATTGTGAAAATGGATAGATATATGGATTTTTAGCAAACATAATATTATAGTTGCTATGCCGGAGGTCGTGGGTTCGATAACCATTCAGGACAAATGTTTGTGTGATGAGCACGACCATTTGTTCTGTGTCTGGGTGTAATTTATCTTTAATTGTATTTAGAAATATATACCTAACTATGTTTATCAGTTGTCTAGTACCCATAACACAAGCTCTGCTTAGCTTGGCATTAGATGGCGTTGTGTGATAGTTGTGGAATATTATTATTATTCTCTTTATTTATTTTTTCACATATTAATTACATTTTTAAATATTTTTATAAAAAAGAAACAAAAAACATTTAAAAATATAAAAAATAGCATTCCCCAGCGTCGGGAACAGGGTCCCTGACCGGTGGTCAGGGCCCCTGAGAGAGGAACCTCCTAACAATACGCGCCGTGTCCAGAAGTACTGCCTTCTTATTATTATAATCCACATAGGATACATTTTATCTCGGTATTATCTTGTGAAATAATTAAAGATTTTTACATAGCCTAAACCTATTACCTATTTTAATAATATAAGTCTTATGGTTTATGAATCAACAAAACGGCAAGACAAAAGCCATTAATAACAAAGAACAAGTAAGTATGTTAGTACGCCATTTTCAGCCACTTAAGTTACAAAGTTACGTAATGCAAGTCAATTTACTCAATAAAAAGTTTACGATCTACGAGTACACACTCATAACAGAAAGTTATAATTGTTCCAATATACATTTAAAACACTAAGGCTTAACTGTGGAACAAGAACACAATGAATAAAAGCGTAAACTACTAGCAAAAAGTAAAGCCACATGGCAGCGTGACAAAGTTCATTTTCCAAAAGTTAAATTAAATTTAAAAGGATACATAAAACCTAACGTAGGACATATTACAAGTTTGGAAACTCAATAACAACTTGTGTTAAGCCAACATTGCAACTAATTGATTTTGTAAACTTGTTTTATTTAATTGGTCTCGAGAGGCTGTGTCCCAAGTTTTTATTGACTGACGTGCCATTCCAATTATTTTGATCGAATTCTAACTTTAAACGAATCAAGATTCGCTTTCTAATCCGAAATAAACAACCGATGTCTCTTGTCACGAAGACTACAAGCTTAGAAAGCGTTTTAATGCTTTCTTCAGAAATAAGACGGTATCGAGTGTACAATTCCTTGAAAAAATGCATCAAAAGTTTTGTACATAGAATGTGAACTAATATGAGTAAGCACTAAAATATCTATGTTACAAAATGTAATTTTCACTAGTCTGTGACACCTCGAGACCCGCCGCCCGCTCTCCGCAAACGCACTCGTGCCGTGCTTTGAAGTTATACTCGTATATCCGACATTTAGACTCCTTTTAAGGGCGGGCACATACATTAGTTTTCCTGATAAGGAATCCTGATGCGTTTTCCATCCGCACGCAGTAAATTCATACAAATCTATGCGTATGTTTTGTGTGTGTTGTTCACATTCGATAACTTCCCGTACAGATTTCGAAAAACGGATCAGTATGTGGCCGACCTAAATGACACGCGGCGCGTCAGGCGGTGCATTCAATTCTTCGCTTCTCTGTTATAAATATCGCCGTGTGTTTGGTTATCCACCAGCCCGCTACGCACAACGCGCCGCTAGTCCTTTAACGTGGCCTTACGGATTGGATTTTAAAAAGGCGCGTTCCGCAAACGGGCACGGTGGCGTGGTGGCGGCGGCGTGTCTCGCGATATTACGCGCTTGTAAAGATAGCTTAACTTGTACATATATTACGTCAAAAAACTAAAAGCATTTATTTCAATTAGACTTTACGTTCACATTTAATTCTTTATCTTATAAAAGTCAAACTAATTAATTAATTACTAAGAAAATCTTATCCATTATTTGAAGATGATGATTAATACCTAACTCATAGGCACCTGCATAGTTAGTAAATGGGGTACAATTAGTAACCACTTCAATGTTAGCCACACTCAGTGGTTCTAACCATAGCCGACATTAGCATAATATATTGCAGTCGCATAGTGAAACTGTTGTTTCCCTTAACGAACCTTCATGGCTAATGAAAATAAAACACTTCATGAATTTTACAGTCTTTGGTGTTCATTATAAACCTACACCGTCTTATTACAAAAGTTTGAGTTAGTACTGGTTTAAACCTGGACTAAATAGTCTAGGATTGTTACGATATTAAAGTTAGTACCAGGCTTAAAATGTGATCATATTACAAATCTAAGACCAACTGAAGATCAGTTAGTCCAAAGATCATCCATGGTTTACACAGATAAAAAATGAAAAAAGGACAATCATTCATTCTTTTACACTGGCTTCATTCAATATGACATTCCGTTTTTGCTAATGTTGATATTAAATACTTGAAATGTATAATAACTCTTTATTCCTAAGTCCTAACAAACAAACCATTTAATTTCATGTCCAAGTTCCATCCTCTTGAACGAGCGCAACAAACACACATATCGCGTTTTTTTATCAAGTTATATTTTTATCAAAGAACGTGAAACGGAGTACATAGTAAAAACTATATGGACTTCCTATGTTGCTAGGCAACACTCTTGTTTATAACTTTGAAGTTTGTGGCGTAAAATAAAACTATCTTTTTTCTTCATGTATTTCTATTATATTTAACAATCAAGTCAATCATTTTAATATCCATTTTTTAACGCTATAAAAACAATAAACACAGAAATTTACAGCCACGATACCCTCAACTTTTTGTAGAAATTGACATTTGACAGTAGTACCAAAGTTAGACCATGGATAAACTAGGGGTCTCGCGGGTTTATCTTTAGTACCATAGATAGTACAAGGATTAGTGATAAACTTCATTTTATAATAAGGTTTTTCTTAGTCCATGGTTTAAACCTAGAACTAATCCCAGTACTATATTTAGTCGGCGTTTTGGAATAAGACGGATAATGTTCAGGGCTTATTTTACCAGTCAATCAAAAAGAAAAACAGAAACGAACACAAAATTAATAATTCAATTATAATTAGCTGGTGAATAGTTACGTGTCTACGTGTTACTGTGTTCGTACACACTAAACTCTATAACCACCCAACTGAACAGGATTGGTTTGATTAGTTCTAGCTTGAAAGATAGGATACGTGGTTGCCCAACCCTTTTTTTTTCACAACTATCACACGACGCCATCTAGTCCCATGCTAAGCAGAGCTTGTGTTATGGATACTAGACAACTGATAAACATACTTATATATTTCTAAATACGAGTGCATACAAATTATAGATAAATTACATCCAGACACAGAACAAAATAATGATCGTGCTCATCACACAAACATTTGTCCTGGGTGGGAATCGAACCCACGACCTCCGGCAGTAACAGTCAGGGTCACTAAATACTTTTTATTAAGGAAAATCATCAAACGTCGCCCTGGGTATATATACCTTTCAGAACTAACCGACTGAAAACCACCCTGTTCCTTCAGTTGCTCTTTACATGCTAGGTCCACAGTTACCTGTAAAGATAATACCTACCTACACCTCTAACGCGGTGCTGTAAATAGCAAATTAATAATCATGCGATTATTTGCATCAGTGCAATTTGCTAGTATTACTAATTTTATCTCTTTCTCTTTTATTTTTTCTTTTAATCATAATCAAAGATTTTGTATTGAAAGAAAAATTCGAACGGCGAGTGTGATTTGAAACTGCGATCAGCGGATTCAGTACATCGGAAGATCTTACCAACCGAGCCATCGAGGTTCTTACCTACTAGCGTCAAATTTTTCCTTTCATAACGACATACGGTAAATTTTTGTTTCCATTAAAAATCTATGCGTATCATATTTAAAAATCATAGCCTTCTTTTTCTTCTTCTTCTCACTGTGGTCGGGTATAAAATAAGTTGTTCATACAATTTTCTTAACTTCCATTACATACAACTTTTGAAACTGCTTCCCACATACAGGTTACGCGGAGAAAACCCTTGCAAAACTTTTTCATAAATTCTTAATTAGTAAATATATTAAATCGAACTGTTGTTAAGAGACTTTAACGGCGAAAGCTTGCTTATTGAAAGTTATATCAAACAAATCACAGCCTGTTGATTCTGCTCTTAAATCGAATTACGTTTATTTAATCGAACACTCCTTAGTTAACGATGTCGGTGACTCCGTTCCTAGAAACGTGACAATTTAAAAAGTTTAAAGTTATAGAGGGTTGTATTTTTATCCGGAGATTCAACTGTGGGCGGATTAGAGATTTATCTTTCATTTCACAGAATTAAGTGAGTCCATAATAACATGTTTTTAAAGTATTAATACTAATACAGGACATTTTTTCAAATTTCAATATCCTAGTTGTGCTAATAATAGCTGGCTTTCTATAAAAAAACATCAGAAAAACAAAGTAAAACCACAGCGTCTGTCCCTCTACATGTATGCGATGAACTATACCGAACAAATCATACGGTTTCTACCAATGAATGGAGTGATTCATGAGGAAAATTCAATTTTTATCTGTTTATTCCTCGACAGGTGCTGATAGACTTCAGCATTCACTTGTAACTGAACATTGAACTGAGCCAAACATCGCTACGAACTTTTTGTCGATCCTTCTAGCAAGTGTTCTAGACGTGCCTATCAAAAAATTTTCAGCATGAAAATCAAACTTGAAGGGCTTCACACACAGCAGCTATAATGTATATTTTTACATCTTCGAATCTCTATGGAAAGATGTAATGAGATGTATCGTGCTATTATGTACATCTTTACATTATAGCCGCTGTGTGTAAAGCCCTTTACAGTCAACTCGACAAAAAGCTCGCCAGAATACTCGTTACAATGCTTTCTAAAATGCTCTCGTATATTTTTCTGTTAATATAACATTCTCAACAATGCTCATTACAAGTAAATGCTCAAGCACCTTAAGAAACTAGAGCTAAAACCGACATCTTATGCGAAGGAACACATGTCCACAGTCGCCTTTACAGTAACTTCAATACGTAGCTAATGAGCTGGTCACAGAGTGATGTAACAGTGTCCTACACAAACATACAAATAAGCACCCACACAGCCACAGATCGTTAACTGTCGGCCGCTAACTATGAGTACTGTGACCCATATCTGGCCGGCGCATAGCAGACGTGATAAGCCGTGAGTTGTTACTTCAAACTTATGACTTGCTTCGTGTTTGGTGCAAAATGTAACTTTTGCCCGCTTGCTTAGAATGTACAAAATATAATAATAATAATAATAAATAAATAAAGAGAATAATAATAATATTCCTAATAGTCCTACTATTTTTTATATTTTTAAATGTTTTTAATATATATTTTTTTAATCATATTTAAAAATGTAAAACGTATGTAAAATGATGAATAAATGATAATAATAATAATAATATTCCACAACTATCACACAACGCCATCTAGTCCCAAGCTAAGCAGAGCTTGTGTTATGGGTACTAGACAACTGATAAACATACTTATATATTTCTAAATACATACATATTATAGATAAATTACACCCAGACACAGAACAAATGATCATGCTCATCACACAAACATTTGTCCTGGGTGGGAATCGAACCCACGACCTCCGGCATAGCAGTCAGGGTCACTAACCACTAGACCAACAGGCCAGTCAAAAAATGGTAATTAATTTGTCAGATGGGAAACAGGTAACACACTTAACCACCTGGCCACGGCACGATTCTCTACAGTGATAATTCGCGGCGAATGGTCTTGCAAATTAAATAAGTGTATGGAAATGTTACACACATACATTCATTTAAACTTATATACATTTGTTTTGCAAGTTGCAATTGCAAGATAATTCGCCGTTCCCGCAACGCGAATTTTCCCTGCAACGAAGGTGGACTTACCGTCGTACACCTCTGTCTAAGCCTTTGGCTGCAACAGGCGTGAAGTTATGTGTCATAACTCATACCTGTGGTCATACCTAAAGAGGAAAAAGGGGTTAAGGCTATTGTCTCAAAAGCAGATCAAAGGAGAAGCACAATATGTGGAGTTGTATATAGAATGACGGAGCCAAGGCAGAATCAATCAGGATCCTCTATGATACCCTATGATATCATAGAAACATGAATTCGGACCCGTGGCATTAGGTCCGCCTTGTGTGCCTTAATTGTTCGTTAAACTGTTAAAAAATTAATGTAATTAATACCAGAAACCACCCAAAGTTTAATATATTACCAATGTTCTTAAAAAAGAACAGTTAAGTATTTGCTATTTGTTTTTTTTACAAACGATAATAGTTACAATCTGCTGCGGTTCGCATATTAAACTATACCTTTAAAACACAAGCCTGTAGCTAAAATTAAGTCTGAAAAGCATAAAACCTAAGACGAAATAAAAAGCGAAGAATAAGTATTAAAAAAGCTGCTAATGACAAAAAAACAGCGCTAACGAATACGATTCCCTCGTAGTGGACTGCCTGAGGCGGCCATATTTGCTCTTCTATTTGTCGGAGTAGTTACGTGTGAGCCGCATGAAGACTTTTAAGAAAGAAACTTTTTAATACAAATGGCAAAACAGATCATGATTGTTGTAATGAATAAAGTGTTTAAAAAAAAAACCAAATCATACCTGTTCTTTTGTAACACTTTGAAATTACCTTACGGGGTATCAACCCGCACTGCGGGTTTTCTTTTCACTTTTTTTTTTAGGTAAACCATCAGATTCGTACTGACTAAAATTCACGGTGTTCCTTAATAGTTCTTTACGTTAGGGGATCACAGTTTCCTGATGTCATTCCTCGCAGTGGCGACACCCAGGAGTTACTTCCTGCCCAAACCGGCACAGGAACCTCCCGAAATACTCATGTCCAGTGAGGACCTGCATCAGGTGGAAGTTGTAGACGCCGTAACGCCTCTCCAGCTACTCCTCAAACAGAGGTCTTACCACCGCGATTGCGTGACCGTACATCAGTTGCGACAGTTGTTATTTCTTCCGTCGACTATAAACTACGCTGTCATGCTACGCGTGCAACTCATGATAGCACACGATACCCATAAGTAGGTAATCATCTTAGGTCTGGATTAAGTAGAATTATTCATTTACTTACACTGATTTCATAGTCTCCAGAGCTCCCTCTCATAGATGTAAGATATGCCTTCAAACATCCGTTTTGGCCCTATTTTAATTTCTCCTTCAAAACACAGAGCATTGAAACATCACGTGATATAATCCAAAAATATTGTCATCAGTGAACAAACGATCCTTAAGATCACAGTAAGTCTAAACAAATTATTTTTACCAGATCTACATGAGCAAATGCCTCGCAAAAAGGAGGATTTATGATTTCTTACCACTCCACACTTCCTCTGGTAATTTACAGAAAGTCTCGAGCTTGGCGATCTTGATCAGAATTGCCGCATGTATACAGCCTCTGATATTTTTGTTATTATTTGTACTGTTTTCCACACAAGATTGTCTATTAGAAACCCCGGGTATCCATATTAATCTAAACATTTCGATGCAAGGACTAAAGTAACGATTCCGACCTCTGGTAATCATCAACCTCCCAATTCTCATTTCAGACCTCAGTAATAAATAATATCGCTCCCATACAGAGCGGCAACAGTGTAAGCGGTCATGTTGAATGTTGAACATTTATGTTCAAACACGACAGTGCAATGTGCAACGTTCGTGTTCCCCGACAGGTGGCGCTGGTAACACGTTCTCAGTACACGATCATTATTTATTATTAAACGATAAGGTTTCATTACGTCATGGACTCCTAGTACAACTGTTCGTAGTTAAAATCAAAAGCCTGAATACCCAGACATCTGAAATACATTTAATTTGTATGAATTATGTTTTATTATTAAACAAAAATATTTCAATTTGACAAGTACATTAATTAATCTGTAATATAAAATATAATACACTAAATACTAACTTATTAAACCTACAAATATATGTACACTATTAAAAACTATATACCTACTTACTTAAATTGAAAGTAAAATATTTACAAAAATAACTAAATTAAAATTAAGATACATACGTTGAGTTTCAATTCATTCAGGGAGTGAAAACTACTACTCCTGAATATAACATTTTGACTGAAATTGTGGAACAAGCATCTCCCTAAATGTGGACTATCCTTTGCCGTTTATTTTTCCGTTAGTAACTATGAGCATCCGTCTGACAGAAACTGTTTGTCTTTTGTACATACTAAGCTATCATACGAGTATATATTACACCTCTTGAATACACCTCTTTCGAACAAAAAAAGTTTTTTTTTTTTTATCGGTATGTTGCCCAACAAACATAAATTCCATCGAATTCAGAATCTCCTCCTCTTTGTGAAGTCCTTTTAAAATACGAAAGCTAAAAACCTCGCTATTCGCATTCCACTTTTTTTACAGGTTTTTGGAGCAGCTTTCAGTGTAACTAGAGGCTTTAATTCAAGTTTTGTGTGTATCTAGTTTGATCCGACTACTGCAATTCTGTGAATAGATACATCACCACGATACCATCCTTCAGTGTTTTCGTGATTTTTTTTATTTCTGACTTCACCCTCCCTAAAAACTCGTAATGGAAACAATTTTTTTTTTGTTTTTTCGTCTACTATGAATTTTCTTTTGAAGAAAGAAAAACTACTCCAGAACGCTTATCGGTTAGTACTTATCTAGAAGGACAGTTTCCGAAATTGTTCTAGAAGTTTTCGCAATTGTTCCAGTCAGAATTGTCCGACAGCGATGTCCCTACCTAGAAAAAAATGAAATAAATAAATAGATAATAACTAGGTCCGACTCAATCCGTTAAGACTTGAAAAATTAACAAAACCTAGGGAACTAGTTTTGCTAATTTTTCAGGTCTTTATCATCAGTACATAATATTATTATTAGCGTTAGCATTACAATTTTGGAAATTCTTTCACCAGTTAGAAAACTACATTATTTTTGAATGACATAAAATATTCCCTTTTTATTTTCAAATTGCACTTGTGCGAAAGTAGGGCGGAACAGTCAAAAATATTGATTTAAATCTAAATTCAAATCAATACTTTTGATTTTGATGACTTATCTGAATATGAAGAATAATTAATTGTTTTACACGGAAACAGCTAATTTGTTATTCGGGATGTAAGATACCTTTTATTGTCTAGACTCCATGATCAACGTCATATAAAAAAACTTTTTAGACGATACAATTCAGTAATTATAGTAATACGTGTAAAAGGTAAAAAACAAACATACGAGCCGCATTCCAATTTTAGTTGTTTTGGTTTTACGACGAAAACATCACAGTCTTAACAATGTCGCAAGTTCGGGTGCAGCCGTCAGGAATACCCCTTGAGCTACCTTCAATTTCAAGGCAATACTTTTAAATAGACAGAATTATAGGAAGTCCATGACAAATTGAAACTTTGCAATTATTAGAGGACCAAAGCCTGCCTTGGTCCCTTTGCAGGTCGCGAGACTAACGAGCTACCTGACCCATAAACTGAATTCGTACTGACTATTGAGGGACAATAGTTCTTTACGTTCTGGATCACGGTTTAGAAAGTCACTATGGTGACAGGCGTTATCCAGCACCGGCACAGGAACGTGGGAAATACTAATTTGATGATTTTACTCGTTAAAAAAATAGTTTGTAAATCGAAGTGGAACAGGATTGGTCAGATTTGACTAATGAGCACACTACAAACCCTTTTTTTGGATGAGTCACCAAAGTTAAGCATCTCTTACTGAGGTTTTGCACATTTAACATTACACGTTGCATATGCGCCTATGTGGAAGGCTGGTTGGTATTTAAGAATCAGGTGCTCCAGTAGTAGCTACAGTCAGGTTTTATGCTGTATTCAAACTTGCCATTCAGGTTAAATAATCTTCAAAAAGTACAAAAAAAAGGTGCTTATTTGAAGGGCCCTCGCTTGCATTTGAAAACCAATTCCATCCATCAATGTGTCATTCATTGACAGACGGTATCAAAGAGACGTGCACAAATTTCGATCGGAATCCATGGAAATTCAAAACAAGCCTTCCGAACAATGGATTCCTCACTGCACTTTTGCGATTGATTTTGCATATTTTTATTAGTGTGGTATATTTAAACGAAACCCTACCCAGGGCAAATTGAGTAAAATAACGGTGTCCTTCAATAGCCCTTTACGTTCCGAGGCAATCAACAAACTTCTTAGTCCCGCAACTTCAAAGGGCTTTGCTCATCTAAGGCCCTTAGCGTACATTATGCGACATCGGGTATCCGATAAGTGCAGTCGATTATTACCCAAGTCGCGGACTTTAGTAGCGCATTATCCGTACACAGCGGCGACTCGAGTCGTAAGACTCAAAAAAAATATTCGGCCACCATTCTATATTCAACCTTAATAACACACTGTACAAAATCAAAATGTACATTATCTCGATAACATAAATACAAAATGCTTCTATTTTAAAAATGTACAGCGCATGACCTATTTCAAATTTTTGGATATTAAAGATAAAATTGGCGCGTAAAGATAAAAAGACAACTTGTGCGAAAGGGCGGAACATGGTTCAAAATTTCGCCGCGCCAACCGGCTCAATACTTTTGATTTTGTTGAAGCTTTGAATGTCTAAGGTGGTTACATTTCAATACCCCATATTGTTAATATTGAAAAATGTTTTTTTTCGTTTTCATTGTCAATAAAAAAATTCGCTTCGACCTCAATTTTTTTCTATACTTTTTTTTTATAGTTTTCTTTTATTACATTTACCAACGCTCGAGCCGCATTCCAATAATTTAGTTGTTTTGGTTTTACGACGAAAAAATCACAGTCTTAACAATGTCGCGTGTTCGGGTTGACAGCCGTCACGCAATACCCTGCAGCTACCAATTTTCTTGGCAATACTTTTAATAGTACAGAATTATAGGAAGTCCATGACAAATTGAAACAAGCATATTAATTAGAGGACCATAGCCTGCTGGGGCTGTCGCGAGAAAAATGAGCTACCGTGACCCCAGAATGAAAAGTGCTATTGAGGGACACCGAGGATTTTAGAAAGTCACTATTCTGACAGTCCCTCCAGCCCAGCCGTGTTTACTAATTTGATGATTTTACCACTTAAAAAAAAAAGCTTATTCCATGCTAAATCTATTAGAATAGGATTTTGAATTTGACCAATGAACCACTGACATGGTCTAGTCGTTAGTGACTTGAAAAATGGATGAGTCATGCCAAACGTCGTATGCGAGTTTTACACATTGCGGACAAATGTTTCATAGCACTGATCATTTGTTCTGTATAAATTCCGTGTAACGCATCTATTCGATTCTTGCATCGTCTAGAATGAGGCTACCTATGAGGTCTGTTTATCAGAAATGTCTATGTACCAAATAAAAGTTTAAAGTCACAAATTCGTGTTCGTCTTGTTAAAAATCGCGTGACTGTGTAGACGGACATGATCTAATGATACAACGTGAATGTTAAATGCGACTAAACCTCGGCGACGCATTTGTCGGCAGTACATGGACTGAGTGTACGAGCCTCTATATGAGAGGTTTTGCGATTTAACCATACACGTTGTATATGCGGACTATTTGCGTAAGGCTGTGTATGTAAAATTAGGTACTCCAGTAGCAGCTACAGTCAGGTTTTATGCTGTATTCAAACTTGCCATCCAGATTAAAAATAATCTTCACAAAGTACAATTTTAAGGTCTTATTTGAAGGGCCCTCGCTTATTTGAAAACCAATTCTATCCATCAATCATTCATTGACAGGCGGTATCAAAGAGACGTGCAAAATTTCGATCGGAATCCATAAATTCTTTCAAGCCTTCCGAACAATGGATTCCTCACTGCACTTTTGCGATTGATTTTGCAGGTATTTTTTGTGCGTGGTATATTCATCAAATGAATCCCTACCCAGGGCACGGCAACAGTGTGACAGTCAGTCCTTCACTGAGTTAAATTCCTGGGAACCTAACTTAATAGCCAAACTCCAGGGTGGCTAGTCTGTTGGCCCAATCGAACTAGATGCAGCTGGATATCAGTATTTTACAAGCAACCATCTGTCGGACCTCCAAAGCCCAGTACCTGCATACAATTACTCATGGTAAGACTGGATTGTAAATAGACTTCTATAGTTTCTGACTAATAAACGACTGTCAAAAATGATCTCAAGTGAATAGCTACGGAACCAACCTTTAGGTCTTTGAATAAAAACGCGCTATAAAAATGGTCAGGTAATTGTTCACAGCCATCCTCGGCAAACTCGGCTTAACCCGGAAGATCGGCCTGTTGCGGCTGCCATTGTTTAGCCACGAGCTCCTCTAAATAAGGAGCTGTTTCCATACTCCAAAAAGCTCACAACCGTTTTAAACGACACCCCGAGGTCCCGCTACTGAACAAAAAATATTTCACTCAAAATTTTATCAGAAAGCAAACTATTATATTATCTAGAGAAGCCGGCGAATCTTCCGATTCAGCGCGGTATTATTTAATAGGCAGTTGGCTGGCAACATTCCAAATTGAATAACAAAGTGGCGATTAGGGGACAATACAAAAAAAAAGAAAAAAGACGCCAAGAGGCCGACGCTCAGTTCGTTATCGATGGTTTCATAAAAGATAATGACGATTTCAGTTAAGGCTTTCTTTTTAAAAACGAACGCTGTAGATATGGAGAAAGTCTCTATTGGTTTAGCCGCTGTGCTTTTTTATGAGCTTTGCTAGGGAGATCGGCTTTGATCAAACAGATGGGGTTAAATATGACTATCAAAGCGAGGGGCTCTCACATTTTGCTCACAAGGAAAAATGTAGGAAGAATCAAAGATTTCTGTAATAAAATTTAGAATGTAGCCTTCATACTTGAAAATTTTTAATCCACACTAAGTTATAGAGACTGACCGTCTGACTACAAAAAGTTAAACATCTGTTGAACACTTTTCTAAAAAAAAATTGCAAAACGACCCTTATTTCAATGTCAAATGCCGTTTTGCAGTTAACAGTTTTTTTAGACAAGTTAACTTTTTTGTAGTAAGACGGGTAAAGTTTATAAATCTCCTTGTAGAAAATGACTTTCTACAAAAGCTTCAAAATTGGTGCAGTAGCTCCGGAGCTACTGAATCGATTTTGAAGCTATTTTATTCCATAAATCCGGACGGACGTTATCGCGAGGAATTTCTAGTAAGTACATAAAAAAAGATATAAGATACTCTTTATTAGTAATTAAATCAATCCCTTTATTTGATTGGTTAATTATTATTTTCCGTAGTTACAGAATTAAATTATAGTCACAAACCCTTGTAGCCTTTTGACATCTTAAACGTTCAAATCAGCTTTATTCGAGAATAAGCAATTTCATATTACCTCTTGTGATCTAACTGCCTTGTGATTCAGAGCGTATTGCGTATTTAAGTAAGCGCAATTGGATGGTACGGAATGTCTAGAACTGAGGAATTATTTCTGTTAGGGGAACTACGTTATACTAATAAATGAAATTCGAAGTGTATGCTGCAAATGGACGCATAAGTTGGAACAAATATCCTGATGGCAATTTCATGAAACTTCAATAACGAAATAATAATTCCTTTGTGAAGTTCGCTGTTCAGATTCACAAAGAAAGTCGTTATTGGTTTAGCCTTCAGCTTTTTTAACTTCTAGAGAATCGAGGTTTACTATGCAACATGGGGTAAATATTTCAAAGTGCATCGTCCGACAAGCCCTTCAAGTACCTTTACCCTTGAATCAGCGAAGATTAGTTTTCAGATTAACTTTAATGAACATATTAGGTAATAGACTCTATGTTCAAACTTTTTTAATTCGTGGGATTTTTGTTTAGGTAATAGAAATAAAAGGTACAATAAGTACTAATACCTACACTAGCACTTTGAGAACTACCGACGACTTCAATGTCAAATGCCGTTTTCAACTTCGAACAGGTGAATTAAATTCCAGCTCAACCTTTATAGGATTTTTGGAAAGATCAAGTTCAGGGCCTTTCAATACAAACAAACAAAACTAATGCTAGTGGTTGATTTTTTTAAAAAAAGAAATACGTATCCTTTATTCGATTGAGAGATAATTTATGCCCAGTTTAGAATTTAAAGCAAGCAGAACCCTTTTGGAAACATCATTTTATTTCATAATTTAGGACGGATTTTCGAAAACCCAAAATTTCTAGGGTGGTTATAAAAAAAGAATAGAAGACTATCTCTTAATTATTAACTTAAACTCAATTCGTACCGAGTTTCAAGTTCATAATTTTACATTCATAGGTTTTCAATTTTTATTTTAGAGGTAGTTTTCGCAAAATCCTTTCTTATAGTCACAAACCTACATTATAAACTGCATCTTAAACGTTCAAATCAGCTTTATTCGAGAATAAGCAATTTCATATTACCTCTTGTGATCTAACTGCCTTGTGATCCCGAGACGAATTGCGTATTTAAGTCAAGCGTTCAATTTTGATGGTACGGAATGTCTAGAACTGAGGAATTATTTCTGTTAAGGGGAACTACGTTATACTAATAAATGAAATTCGAAGTGTATGCTGCAGAATGGAGCATAAAATGGAGCAAATATCCTGATTGGCAATTTCCCTGAAACTTCAACCATAACAAAATAATAATTCCTTTGTGAAGTTCGCTGTTCAGTTTCACAAAGAAAATCGTTATTATTGTCTTCAGCGAAACTTCTGAGAACGAGGTTTACTATGCAACATTAAATTTTCAAAGTGCATCGTCCGACCGGAAGCCCTTCAAGTACCTTTACCCTTGTCTCAGCGAAGCACGCAGTTTCAGATTAAACAACTGAAATATTCAGGTAATAGACTCTATGTTCCTGCTTTTTTAATGTCGTGGGATTTTTGTTTAGGTAAGGGAAATAAAAAGTAAATAGGTACTTTATACCTACATTTATTAGTATAAAATGTAAATACGTAGCAGGTAAATAGGTACGAAAGGAGCAGTAAGGAGGTCACTCAAGAAAAGTACACAACCGTTTTATAACCATTAACAGGGCGAGGAAACCAGGTCTTTAAAAAATCTAAGTAGTGAAAATATATGAGAAAAAACCCATCATGTGCGACACAGACTTCTACTCTTTTATCAATACAAACGGCAAAAAGTCATGTGTTTTATTTAGGAGCCCCTTTGTTTCATTTTAGGTTTTCTTGTTATAGCGGCAACAGAAATACACAATCTGTGAAAATTTAATTAACTGTGTGACTATCACGGCTCATCGATATCATATCATCGACTCACGATAAAGTTTTGTGACAGACGGACAGTAGAATCTTAGTAATAGGGTCCCCTTATACTCTTTGGATACGGTACCTTACAAAGCTATGCCACAGCCTGTCGAGATCTCAAAAGCAGCTTAATTAACTATGACATCAGAGAGTGGACACTGGACACATCTTTACAAGAAAAAGAAAGCATTAATTTACAAATTAATTTATCTGCGAAGTACTTTATGTACTTACTTAATTTTAGTTCTCTTTTGTGCCGATAAAATATGATGAACTATTGATATACAAATATAAACTCCACAGCTAAAGCCATCATAAATAAATAAATCCATTTCATCTCTATCTATCTGTATAATACATGCTCGCCGATTGCAGTACTTACACTTTCACAATCGAATATTCACCTGGTTTTCATTTTAATATTAATAAAGTACGGACCAACCTACCGCATTGCAAACAATTCTCCAAGGAAAAGCCAGTCGAACAATATTTCCCAATTGTGTAATAAAATATTAAGGGCAAGGAATTCAATTTGCCACAGCACAAAAAAGTTTTATTATCTCCGAATCAAAGTGCATTCATTTCTATCGACTTCATCTAATGCTGTGGCCCGCTGCTCGGAACCAATCCAATTTTCTTTTATCCTGTTCCTACATAAAACAGCTTTAATTTAAAGCTTTCGGCTGCTCTTTTGTGCCTTCTTTATTTTATTTATAGATATAGGTACATGTACTTTCAGTAAATGATTTAGAGCTCATATCGTTATTATTAATACACATTAATATTACCAAAGTACTTTTTTATGAACTATTTCAGTCTAAAATCGCTAACCTCGTGCAGTCGTTGGTGTTTACAAAACTCTCGGATATTAGTCTGTGGTGTACGGCATGAGAGTCTATTTTTGTTTGCATGTGTACACAGTCGCGTGTTGAAATATGCCAACCCCTCCAATTAAGGGGCAGGCAAAGTGCGACGAGTGTACGTAAGCAGGTCGGGCGATATCATAACGTTTACACACGACTTTTAAACGAGACTGCCGTGGGGTTTATGAAGCTTTTCGTTTCAGAACGCACGCGATACATTCTGCATCGATGCACTCTCGCTACGCCCCAAAAATTTCTACTCCTATGTAAGAAAAAGAATATAGTCGCAAAAAAGCTGGTACCGGATTTTATACCGCTTTTTCGACGTGTGGGCTTTTCCTTATACCGTAGCAAACTTTCCGGTCCAAAACTACTTCATAAAAGTTACCTAACTATTTTCGCGACGAGACGTTACTTATCCTCTTATTTCTACACGCCAAAAAACCACGCCATTTTTGAGACGCGGCTTCAAACTTTCTCATTCACAGTTCCTCGTTTATGAAACGCCAGAGAGTCAGAATATAGTGTCTGTCAGGAACTATCGCGGAGTAAGTTTTACTGCATATCATAACACAAGTATACGGTCAGGGATATCTCAATCTTGAAGCGCGGATTATGTGCAATTAGCAGATAAATAAACGAGTCCATTAGCTTTAGAACAGTGGACCGTAATTACTCGGGCGAGGTTTCTGTTAGATTCACGGAATGCCAGATTAGGGGTAATTAAGTCTTGTGGGAGTGCAACCTAGCGACGACCATTATATGGGATAATGAGGTGTCCAGTCAGCCGGCTCTTGTAATATGTAAATTGAATTTTCTATGCCCTCCCGAAAGGACGACTAGTTTTAAACGAGTTAGACGGACGGTTCGAGCTACGTCGTAAAACCTTTTTATGTCGTCATTACTATACCTAGCACACGAAATTCCAATTAGTTGGCTAGCACACCACAAAACCGCTCTAATAATTAGGTTCAATCACATCAATCAGACGAAGTAGGGCATGTCATTTCCATACACTAAAATATAACTATAACACTGGTTCGCAAAGCTCTATCTCTATCTAATTTATTTAAGGACAACTAGCATAATTTACTGGTGACACTAGTAAATGCTCTAATTGATGATAGTAAGTCACGCTACAAAACATTTTACTCGTGATATACACATTCTGGTCTAATATCACTCAGATATTCAAGTTAATGTTTTATACCATAACATTTTTTCACAAAATATGTCTCTATCAACGTTACCGAAAAGAAAACTATATAATTTTATAGGGCCAGCCAACCATCTGAAAATCCTTTGTGTCGATTTGACGGTATACGGTAACGTTAATAAAAACGGATAGGTGTCGCCCACACACCGCTATAAAAGAGGTCCACAATTATTTCTACGGACAACCCTATCTCCCGTCCTCCTGAAAGAGTCGCACAGAGGGTGGCGAGAAGCGACAAAAATTCCAATACCGTGTGTTAGCACCGGAGCTGTTGCGTGCCGCACGTTTTCGGGTCACACGAACCACTAGCAGAAAAACTAGGCTGAAATCAAATATTCATTCCATCTAAACGAAAAAAATTAAGCACTACAAAAAATAAACAACATTTTTTAACGAATCTAATGAGCTGCTTAGGGATTATTACAAGCACAGTGATTCTACGAAAGCGTAAATATTTGATGAGGTATACTCGGTAGTTGTTTGTAGCGGATGAGCTTGAAGGTTTTAGAGTAATCTTATTAAAATTAACAAACTTGATATTTAATTCAAGATCACTAATTACGAGTACTTAATATTTTTAAGTAGGAGCTTTTATATGAAACGGGATCCTCGAGGGCTTATTACGGTAAAAGAGCCTCCCGTAAAATTTTTAAACAAGAAGATACAAATTAATAAGTAATAAGAATGCTTGATTAAGAAAGGCAGAAGTGGTTCATTGTTTCATTTCTTTAATGCCTTTTGTTCTTTATAATAATTGGCAAATATCTTTGGAACTGAAAAAAAAAATTTACGTCAGTCAGTGGAAAAGTTGAGAGGTTAAAAATATGTACTTGTAACTAGAAAACCCGACTACGAACCAGTTTTATATACCGAAAGTCAATGAGTGTTGTGCGCTCAAACCGTTGTGGTCGCCATCCAATTTACCTTTGAGCTTCACGTGCAAAGCTGAATCAATGAAACCGGCATTGTAGAGGATATCAACTTTGTTGAAAGTTAAAGTTTGCAGAATATTTTGGAAATAATTAGTCTGTTGTTTGCAGGAAAACATTTTGGAACTCAGTAATGCGACATTTTTCATAACGTTGCCCTATTATATGGTAGTAATAAGGTATTGAACTAAAAACATTTAATAAGTCCGCCAGTTAAATCTATTCTCTTCATACATAAGAATCGATTGCTGTTCGTTAGCCTCCCTAAAACTCGAGAACGGCTGGACCGATTTGGCTAATATTGGTTTCGAATTATTTTTGTGAGTCCAGGGAAGGTTTAAAAGGTGTTTTTTTTTTATTCTGAGGCTGTACGAAGTTTGCCGGGTCAGCTAATTATCAATAAATATTTGGCACGTATTTTTCCTTTGGTTACGTAAACCAAAATTGACTTTCAAAGTTGCCACTCTCAAATGATATAGATCTACGTTCTAACTTTGTAAGTATGCATTGAATTAAGAGCGCTTATTCTGAAAGTTTGCAACGTGCGTTGCAAATATTTGTCAAATATTAACGAGTTTTGATTAATTTTACAGATTTTCTGTATGAATATAAGAAATGGCTCTGTAATGCACTAAAAAACGATGAAGGAATGCAACAATTAATATCGTTACACCGAATATTTCGTTGTAGACGTAAAAAAGCATTTGGAAACTTTCCAAATGCCTTTTATACACCTGAAACAGTTACAACATCAAATTCAGGGTTTTAATTGTATTCCTATATCAATTTTCTCCGGGGTCGCGGGATTATTCCCTTACCGTAACCCCGGAACATAACAGGCTATGAAGGACACCGTGGATTTTAGTCAGTAGAAGTCTGACAGTTCCTCCCGCCCTGCCCGGGGTTGGAGGACTCATTTGATGATTTTACCACGCTAAAAAAAAAAAAAAAAAACAATTTTCTAGTGCACTACAGAGCCATAAATAATTTTAGATTTCCATACAGCAACATTGCCAAATTACTCGTAATTAAAACTTCTAAATACTTGAAAGCTATTAACGACGTTGCTAACTTTCTGGTTATGCGCCCTTTTTTTTTTTTTTTAGCGTGGTAAAATCATCAAATGAGTCCTCCAACCCCGGGCAGGGCGGGAGGGACTGTCAGACTTCTAACTAAAATCCACGGTGTCCTTCATAGCCTGTTATGTTCCGGGGTTACGGTAAGGGAATAATCCCGCGACCCCGGCAGGCTTTGGCCCTCTGAGAGGGGGGCCCCGTCATTATGCTGACGCTCTTTGAGGCGCGCGTGGGACACAACGCGCCGTCGACCCGGGCATGGTCCTTGGTCGGGCAGCGAGTTGCCCTTTACTCGCTGCCCGCATGCCCGCGCCTACGGTGGCCGGAGATCATCTAGCGACGTCCGTCGCCGTGGGCGCCTACCACTGCGGCTGGGGCGGAGGGAGGACGCTGTCCTCTCTCGCTCGCGGCCTGCCTCCTCCTTTACGAGCATTACTGCCTCGCAGAAGGAGCTGACCGCTTCCCACTCCGTCTCGCCCCGCAGCATGGCCGCAACCAATGCCGGGCGCGAGAGGTCTCCGCCTATCGCAGCCGTGAGGACACGTCGGTGCTCCGCCCAAGCTGGGCAGTCTTGCACCGTATGCTCCACCGTGTCCTCCGGGCGATCTTCGCAGTGGTGACACCCAGGCGTCTCCTCCTTTCGCATCAGCCACAGGTACCTCCCGAAACTTCCGTGTCCGGTGACGACCTGCGTCAAGCGGCAGGTCAGGACGCCATGACATCTCTCCAGCCACTCCTCAAAGAGGGGTCTTACCGCCGCAATTGCGGCGTGCCCGGCCTTCGGTCGCGACAGTCGTTCCTTCCATACTGCCCTGAGATCGCGCCGGAGGTCTTCGCGCCGCGCCTCGACTTCGCGAGGCTGGTTATTGGACCTTAAGAAAAAAAAAAAAAGTGTCCTTATTTTTTTCTAATCTCTAGCTGAGGGACTAATTCGATTTAACAAAATGTTTTGTTTCTGACCAACTTCCATCATCCCGTTTTTTTCTTGCCATTCAACAACACAAAATAAAACAATTTCGTGATCATTATCTTTAAGAAACCCAATATAGTCCGGTCAATTTAGACATTCGAGGTTACATAAAGTCCCAGCAAGCTGAATTTCTGTAAAGTTGTTCAAAACATAATTATAAACAATGTCTAAAAGTTCCCCATCATTCCCCTGTAAGGAAAAAAAATTTTCAAGGTAAAAGGTAAAAAAAATGAGTTTTTCGCGATTTTCAGCAAAATGGTAAGTTTTATCATACAAGTACCTCAGACAAAAATTGTAGAAGATAAAATTATCTATAAAAATGTATCAATATTTTTTTTCTTACGAGCCACCGTTTCAGAGATATAACGATTCAAAAAGTTATAAAAGTTGTTATCGTCAAGTGCATCTAATGAGGTAGTGTACTTAGCGCGTTTTTTTAACGTGGTTTCCCCAGTAGGCCTACTCGACGGGTCAGTTGTGATCCTGTTTATTGTAAAACTATTGCAAAATGACGGAAATGTTCAAAGATTGGGAAAGGTAAAAGCGATGTAAATGAAAAAAAGTGTTGAAGTTAATTCGTCTCATTCGTAAGTTTCAAATTCTTGTTCTTCTTCTTGATCTTCTTCTCCTGCTTCTTCATCATCTTCATTTTGGATGCAAGTAAATTGAACACAGGGACAGGCACGCTTTTATCTTTCCCAATCTTTGAAAATTTCCGTTATTTTGCAATAGTTTTACAATAAACAGGATCACAACTGACTCGTGGAGTAGGCCTACTGGGGAAACCACGTTAAAAAAAACGCGCTAAGTACACTACCTTATTAGATGCATATGACGATAACAACTTTTATAACTTTTTGAATCGTTATATCTCTGAAAGGGTGGCTCGTAAGAAAAAAAGTATTAACACATTTTTATAGATAATTTTATGATCTACAATTTTTGTCTGAGGTACTTGTATGATAAAACTTACCATTTTGCTGAAAATCGCGAAAAACTCATTTTTTTTACCTTTGACCTTGAATATTTTTTTTTCCTTACAGGGGAATGATGGGGAACTTCTAGACATTGTTTATAATTATGTTTTGAACAACTTCACAAAAATTCAGCTTGCTGGGACTTTATGTAATTTCACTCACATTTTTTTGTCTAAATTGACCGGACTAATATACCACATCAATTACCTTTCATAGCCACATTTCTTTTACCTACAATAACAACAAAATATATTTTTATTCTCTGATATAATGCTGAAGGCTGTAGTTACATGAATTTTGTTGCCATGAACACAGAATGTTCAGTCGTCCCTTATCGCCATTCAATATTTATTAATTCATTTGATATTATAAGATTATTTCAGGAATGTATTTTCAGCATTCTAGGGATCTAATTCTGTCCAATGAGAAGTTTCTTTTTGGAGTTTTTTTTTTATATTTTTGCACAAATCCACGAGGCACAGACTTCTCTTCTTTTTCTCTTGGGACATTTTCTTTCTGGCGTGGAAAACTCATAAATTAAAAAGACTGGTAAAGGAATATTTTTTTCTTTTTCCTTGTTGTTATTTATTTTCAAAATGCCATTTGTGTGATGTGATGTAACTGTCAATGACATGACATGTACGTTTTGTTTTACGAGCTTAAAAAAACATCCAAATGAAAAAATCTAAAAATGACGTAACATTCCGTTCATTGCAGTAACATATCAAGTTCAGCGCTATCTATCCATGCATCGACTAAGGAAGAGTTTAAAAAAAATAAAAATAAAATCCCTCATTCTTAACACAAAAATGTTTCTTTTTCTTAGTGTTACTTCTCAGGCCTCGTAATCTTAAGGTCAGGATCTGATTATAGATCTGATGAGCTCTTCGCTCTTGATCTTCCTCAAAGACTTCTAGATCAAACAATATTTGTTCCCTGCGAGAATCAAACCTGCGACACGCTGGACAGCAGTTCAAATCGCTCAGCCACGGTACTAACCGTGCCGTAAAACGTAAATCATGCAAATACTCACTAGAAAGAGTTAAAAACGTATTAAAAAAAAAAATGTTCCCCATACACCAAGGTGTGCCTACTAGTTTTCAAATAAAATACGAGTATGTATGTACATTTTACAGTTTGAAACCTTCAATGTGTCTATATTCGATGTTGGTCAGTAACAGTGACGAGCGCCACGGTTTTCGTGCCCCCGGCTGTTTTGTTGAACAACCCCAATATTTTCGCTTTATTAAAGTTTATTCTATTTCGTGAAAATACATCAATATTTTGAATAAACACTCGCAGCAAAAACGTAGGTAGTATTTTGTAACTTAATTTAACTTTTTTTTCTACAGGAGTCTGTGCTTCAACATCTGATTCGGATTATACTATGAAACTCGGAATAACTACCATTGTAACAGCCTGTAATAGAGTTAATTGTCGATTATGAATATTAAAACGCTCGAGCCTCTTGCGTCTGTAATGTTATCATCAAAGAATCGATGTTGTTCAGAAACAAGTCAGTGATATAACACCAAACTATCGCACACTGCTTTTATATTAAGCGATGCACCAGGATTAGGTTGTATTGTCGGTGCGTTTACAAATATTTAAACTTACATACATACACTGGCCCTGGATCGTGAAAATTGGAAATAATGGAGAGAGGCCTTTGCCCAGCAGTGGGATGATGTAGGCTAGCAGTATCAGTATCAGTACATACACTAACTCCCTGAGTGTAAGTGTATGTAAGTTAATGTTTGTAACCGGACCTATCAGTCGAGCGAGAAAGATCGCGGCCGCTTATCGCCACCGCGAGGACACGGCGCCGCCCGGCGGTGGGTACACCTCCGTATGCTCTACCGTGTCGTCCGAACGATCTGCACAGTGGTAACACCCAGGTGTTTCTTCTCTCTCAATCTGACACAGGAACCTGCCGAAACATCCGTGTCCGGGTTGGTGTCAGGCGGAATGTCCTCAAAGAAGAAAGGGTGTGACTGACCGCCGCGATTGCAGCGTTGCCGAAATCAAACCAGTGACATGCAGTGCGGTAGTACTTGTCTAAACTACTGCGCCAACCCTTATATACCGCCAAATTAGTAGAAAACACAACACATAACATATGAGATGTTATTGAATACTTGTTAATAATTATATCATAAATAATTCAATGTTAAAATCCCCCTCAAAGTTTTGTCTTGATTCAACCCTGCATTTCTATTCACCCCGTTTTACTGTACCACATAGAAGGTGCCTCAACATAACCCTCCTAATGTTCAAGTAAATACCACTTAAATCACTACTCTCCCAGCAAGTTGCGGGAACGTGACTAACACATAGAAATATCTTTCTAAACTCGTAAAATCTCAACATCGCAGTATATTCCCGTTTTCCGTCTTTTTTACTTGCTAACAAAGTTTGTTGGGGACTTTCTTGGGACGCTCCTTATTGTGTCGTGAATAAGAAGAAGAAGAAAAGAAAATGTTTAGAAACGTGAAAAGTCAACAAATATTAATTAGCTCTTTTGAATGAATACCGAAATATTCGTATCTTGTATTTCTATTTTCTTCTGACTTGATCATGATCACACTTCGTGGAGTATCCAAGTCCATACCTCTACTTATGGCCTTAAATGCAGCTGATATGCCGAGTTGCATACCTACTGAACCATCGTTAGGAGAAAACAGGTAGCTAAGTTCTTTTTAATAGATTATAATGAACCAATAACTTACTACACACTCTTTTTTTAAACTGAACGTTCACAATATCTCGAGGTAAAAAACCTTTAAGAACACATTATGAGGTTTCAGACAGGAAGCCATTAGGAAAAACCCGCGTAAAGACATACCCAAGTCTTTACAACTAACTTCTTTGAAGAGGAAAACGGGCATACATAAACGCCTTTGCAAAAATTACGAGCAACAATATTTTGTTACACTTCTACGTAACTTTAGGTCAACGGTTAACGTAGTGCGTGTCGCGGGTTCTATCCCCGCACGAATTACTATTCGTATGTATGAACATATTAGTATTCGGATTAATATTGTTCCGGTGGTCTAGGTGTTAGTCACTATATGTTTCTAAACGCACCCCAGTAAATAATCCCGTTGTAAGGCAAAGTTTATAAACAAAAAGTTAAAATGAAATAACAAAAACATAAATAAAACGATGAAACTAGAATATTAAGCGGTATCAAAAATGTCCTCAACGCTGTCAGATGGTAATGTTGCCAAGAAATTCGCGGCGTTACCACATTTTATGGCAGAGCTTTCATGAAACTGAAAAAGATAATATTCAAGGTGCCTTACCAACCTACTGATAGTCGGACACATCTAGATTAGAAACAATGAACACAGAAAGCAGCAATTTCAACGTGGAAGTACCACTTAAATTGGCAAACGAAGTTATCTAGTCTCATTAAAAGGCACATTCGTTGGTAACCCAACAGTGAAACTCTAAAACCTTACCACTGGATTGAATTTAACTAGCGTTTAGTTTAGTATTTTCTGTTTCGAGCTACAACTGGCGTGTACTTTTTTTTTCGTTTCCATGTCCGGCTTAATCCGAATCCGCTTACTTCGTTGACATTCGATCCTCAAGGCTTTCAGTTATGAATGACGGATGATACAGGCTGGTACTTCCTAGGAACTAAAAAAGTGAACTTATCTTGCCAGTTTTCCATAAAAGTAATGAAAAGTAAAACTTGCTCGCTGACCTGGTCTAAGCATGTAATCTGATTTAGTGATCGGTGCAATAGGAAAGAGTCGGTCCTCCTATTTAATGGGATTAAAACATAACTATCCAAATATGGGTATCTTAGATACCTCTGTTTTATTCTTCGGAGATTTCAGACGGAGTCATGAAATTAAAGACCTAGTCCCATGACATATTAGTGATCGTATAACTTTAACGTCTAACACTTATCATCTATAATTTAAATTAACAATAAGTCCGTAAAAGACAACGGAGAAAATCCTATTAACGATTAGATAATGGTATTACGAACATAATACTGCAAACAAAAGGACTCTCCATCGCAAATACAGCCATATAACTCCGAGACAACACAAATACTGAAACACAAATCTGTTGTCTAAACCTAACATTGTCCCTAAGCAGAGTAAAGTCTCTACAACATATAGGTGGGACCTAGTTCCCGTATATCATTAACAAAACAGACAGAATCCGTTCGAATAAGTCCGGCAAACAAGGTTCCTCCCTGCATGAAGGCAGCAGACCGGCTGAACGTAATCTGTCAGTGGATTTGCGGTCCTCTTTAACAGGCATCCTCCAAGCTGGTATTGAAAAGTGTGACGTATGTTTATAAGCATAAGAGTCGTATGCAGGCTATTAAGTATGATCAATCTTTGTATTGCTTTTGTGAGCGTGTCTTGTCCACATTCATCTTACATGCAATATCGTTGTGACTTTTGTGCATTATAGACAGTCTTGGTATTTCTTTTCATCATGTACATTTTAATTAGCAAACTTTGAACAAAGCGGTCAGTGCTAAATCTATCTCGTTAGGTTCGAGCTAAGTTGGGTGACCTAAATAATAATTGCTTCAAATTAAGGCGCCCGACCGCAATCAATATTCTGAATACGCAGCCGTAGTAATTACTACACATTTTTCAGAATACGAGAAAGAGTACCTAGTGCTTCGAGAACTAAGACCCCTAAAGTAAAATTGAATGAAAGCAAGTACTTCTGTCAAGTATTTTGTAACTATTTGCACGACGACGGCTCTACTCTGACAATTGTTCCAGAAAAGTACTTTTCCCTTTGTTTTTAGAGTACAGTCTGTTCGCACAAAAATAAGTGGAAGTTGTCTACGCTTGTCTTTCGAGCAATTATTTATAACATTTTGACATTAAATAATTAAGAGTATTTGGAGCGAAACGGTGAAAGTTAGATTGAAAGTAACATGCAATAATGGTATCTGAGTATCTGTACTATGCAACGTGTAACGTTAAATACGCAAAACCTCTCGTGGTGTAACTCAGCCCATGTTACTGAACAATGTTTGTTCTAAGACTTTTGGAAATTCGCCAAAAAAATATTTGGATTTTCATACAAAATGAATAAATTGATCGGACCCATCAATATGAAAAATCTTTCTTTTTTTTGCGAATTTCCATAAGTCTTAGAACAAACATTGTTCAGTAACATGGGCTGAGTTACCCCACGAGAGGTTTTGCGCATTTAACGTTACACGTTGTATAGTCTATTTTTAAACCAAAAATATATGTGAGAACGAGGTGTCAAGTGTGAATAAAAGATTTTCTGCATGCTAAAGTAGCTCTAAAATGTTCACCTTAAAGATGTATCACATATTTATGAGTGCCTACAAACTGCGTTAGTATCGCGCGCGTATCCCGTTTAACGAAAGTTAGTAGTTTGCTGTAACTATGAAAAACGTCTTGTGCACGGATTTTGCAAGCGTCGAAGTATGTTCAACTTAGAAACTACATTTTTAAACAACACTATTTTATCCTATGATTTTAACAACTCGCTAGTTCCACCATTATGTAAGGCAGGATGATAACAAAGTAAAGGTGGTGGCGGATGAAGCTGTAAATGATTGAATGATGATGTTAACTAAAATGTATTTCTTTCGATAAATAAACACTTTAAAAAAATATTTTCATGTTTATTGTAGAAAAACTCAAAAAAAAATTGAGCGCCAGAGCCTTTAAAATTATATCAATTTAAAGTCATTTATTTCAGGTAAAACCGATATCAAATTTACAATTTACCAAATTCACACAACATTAAAATACATGAAACACTAATAAATTAAAACGCATGGTAATGAGAATGATTTGATAAAATAATTTAACAAAATATTTTACTTTATTATTATGTTTTAGAAGCTACGTTTTGCACATAAGATATAGCGTCCGGACCTTGTAATAATTAAGAAAGGTACAAGCAAAGGGAAGGAAAATTCTACGGCCCTTGAGGTGGACCCTCCTTTATTATGTTTAAAATTCCCCGCGTTACGTAATAGAGTAGGTCTAATTTTGTCAAGAAATGGCCTACATCTGTTGTAATAAATACCAACAACGCGGAAAATGTGGCAAAATAAGCAATTTCTATGACACAGACAAAACTGTTAGAACAGTCATAACTATTTCAGCAATAATAATTTTATTTTTAACTTATTGGGATGTTTTTATATAGATGTATTTACTTTTATTTAACAATAAAGATTTTGATTAACATGCAAATCAAAATGGATTTTGAATGGTCTACAATTATGACTATAAATATTTTACCAATTCACCTTGGTATGAGTTTTATTCAAAACATAATTAAAAGGTATATACCTTTGAACTGAACACTTTAATAATAATTTGTACTTAAATTATAATCTACGATCTATATGAACAACAAAATTATTACTTACAATTGTCACAGTCGTTCAAAAATATTATTTTAACAATCACAGAAGAAATCCCGATTAGATAACAGTTTTATTATGGGAGTTATTAGAGAACTTAGGTCGTTACTTTTCAAATTAAGCAGCCTTATGTGCATTGTCATCACTTGTGGAAATTCCGATCAGGATACCAAACTGTCAAGTCTGAATTTTCGCTTTCATCCACGTAATGAGAATAATATGCTGGTACAAATGTTAAGTCACTTTTCTAATTACTTAAGTAAGCCGTTAGAAAAAAATGGTTAATCCTTTTTGACTTTTTGGTATGTCCGTTGTGACTTTGCGAGTAATTGTTAAAATTAATGTACGAATGGAGGTCAGTGCCATGTCGTTTTGTTTTCAGAAGCAAACCATTTTTTTTCGTATTTGTATCGAAATCCGGGTGAAGTAACAAAAGATTTGCTAATGGTCAAATTTATAGGAAATCAAGTGTATGTTACACTGCAAGTATGTTTTGCGTGGAAAATTTTTATTTTTTTTATTTTACACTTTTAAGTATAGAAAAAGTACTGTAAAAAAATCGTTTTATGTCTAACATCCACAAGTAAAAGGTCCATATTTTGTTCATTTTATAAACTGGCAAAAAAATTAAATATCTGAAATTTCTATTATCTAGAAGACAGTATAAATAAATTCATAAATAACATAATCACTAAATAAATATTTCATGGAACATCAAAAACATGTGGTAAGTAATTTTCCGGCGTCACTACTGCAGACGTATGTTAATGGTTTTCCTTAGGTGTGTCAATACCATATTCTGTTATATCACAGATTGCTTTCCGAATTTCACGACAAATATCGCGAAAATATATAAAAATATTTTCATCAGAAGGTGCGGAATATTTTAGCATCGTAAAAAGGTCTCGAATCACATAATTTTACACGCTACCGCCCAGTAAAAGGCGCAAATTAGATTTTAGGATCAAACATTAAAGTATATTTACTCATTCATTTTCGATTTCAGGAAATTGCCGTATATTTTATAATTTATTTAATAACACACAATGAAACCAAAAACGGATCACAAAAAGACAAAATTAAAGGAACAGTAAATTCGGTTAAAAACAATGTCTACAGGGCCTCTTTAGTTTATCCAGGATGTAGATTAATTCGATTTATATCGACCAGACAATCGATAAGGACATGGAAAGCCCAGACAAATTAAATACTAACATCTCGATGACAATGCAAAATCTACAAACGACGTATATCTGCTCAATAATGATGACGTTCACACATTATCCAACTTACAATTTACACGTGTAAATCATAAACAAAACGTGCAAAACAAGCACCTAAAAATGGGACCATAGACACAAAACGACAACGTCCACCGAGGTGATTTACTCGAACATGCAAGTATAGTATCAGTACGGAGCTTTGCCAATACCATAAAGGATTCGCTCCACATTTTCGTTGACCATGTTCACTATAAAACCAGCAATTCAGTGGCTTACCGCGGTCATTGTTGCCCGGTTTTGCCCGGCTTGTAGTATGAACAAAAACACAAATTGTGTGCACTCTCCTTTTGTATTGCCCGACTGTTAGGTGCCAACTGCACCTAATTGGACTGGGACTAATTTCGACTTAATTTCGTCTTTAATATGCATATGAGAAGCAAACTAGTGTTTTCAAATCGTGAGTTTAAAATCTGTTTATATTTGCAGTGATTATTATCCGCGTAATGCGCACGCTAGTTGCGCGTGTTTAAATATCTGCTTAGGTAATTGGGATGACTCATCTATCCAATTAACCTATAGTCTTTGACTTTCGGCCTTGATCTTCATAGTTACGATGTACTTATTTAGCATGTTTGACACGCAAGACTGCATGGTTTCTAAGCAAAGAATTGGCTGGCTTCTTTAGTAACAAGAATGTTTTTTACTTATATTCACGTCATTGGTGTGGAGCAGTGGTGGCCCAGTGGTATTGGTTCCGACTTACGAGTTGTAGGTCGTGGGTTCGAACTGCTCCAGGCGCAGTACTTTGTGTAATTTATTTCATCACCACTGCTTTCAAAACGGTGAAAGAAAATATCGTGAGGAAACTGGAATGTCCTATAACCAATAATTCGAAAACATATTATGTGACATCCACCAATCCGCACTGGGCCCTCGTGGTGGTATTAGGTATGGCCCACTCCTTCTCACAGAGAGGAGTTCTCTATGTCCCGTGCAGTGGGAACATTATAGGCTGATAATGAAAAAATAATCATGTCATTGGCTCTTCTAATATGGTCGCGAGTTAATTCTTAACAGCTAACCGTGACTCTGAAACGTAAAGTGCTATTGAAGGAAGACCGTTGATTTTAGTTAGTAGGAGTCTGAAAGTTCCTTAAGCGCCATTTAGACGGTGATAGTTTCTCGAACGTTTCCATTCGATAATGTCTAAGCAATTGTTGTAAATAATCGCCACAATATTGATTCCCACACAGGCAAGAACTAAAATCTCGTATACGATCCTATCATACGAGATTCGCTATATGACATTATCTGTAGGCGATAATGTCTTTGTGTTATACGTATTATCGTAAGTAGTTTGGCATGATGGACTTTTATAATCTCGTAATTGTTCTGCTATGCCCCGTGCGGAAAAAAATGGTCGAATGTACAATAATCAGATTAAAAAAAAAAAACTTGGCTCTGATATATGTACATACTTTTTTTTGTGAGAAATTAATTTTGTAGTGAACTTAAAACAACCCGATGACAATCAAAAGGTAATTCTTCGACAACAGTGGTGTCCGTCCGTACTATAAATTAATAGTAATAGTAAATCGAAACACGTTTTGGGCCCAATATCATGATAGAATTCTAGTAAAACATCAGCAGCAACTAAGGAAAGAACTGCACAATCTCTGCGTCACTAAGTTCTCGTAAAATTATGTTTTCGGCTGGCTCACCTGAAATCCTGAATGTTTCGCTTACTTTACGACTGCCGTGGGAATAAGCGGAGCGAGCTGTTCTTTTCCGGGAAAACACGTCATAAGATATTATGTATTTACACTTACAATTTAACAAACTGGAATATACGTTAATAACAAAAAAAAAAGTACTTACATCATTATGTATTTTTAAAAGACTACAATTTAAATACTATTTTGTATACCAAAATGCATAAATGTTCACAAAATCTAAAACTTGCTTCAGCAAGATTTCAGGGACACCCCGAAGTTCGGTTTTGTAAGATTTCTTTAAAACCTGCAAACAGAAATAGAAGCCCCGCGAAGCCGGGCTATTATGTTATTTATATAACGGTTGTAATTAAGTTCAGTTTCCGCTTCTCACTAAAATTAATTTATAAAAACAATTGGGCATGAGATGGTAGATAATAATAAAAACCTAAATAAAATAAAACAAAACAATATAATCTTAAATAATTATGTCAATCTAACTTCTATTATTATTTGACCTTGTTTTGTTTTGTCTACAAATTAGATAACATAATATTAGCGAGTTCCGACTAAGCGAAGTATAATCTCAAGTTCATTGAAGAGATCACATGCGTACTGTATCTATCAAAAGGCATACAGACAGATTGACTGCTGAGCTGCATGGGTTCGATTCCCACAGGGCTAAAATATTTGTATGATCTCACCCACGTTATAGAAGAGTGTGTGTGTCCTAGTAGCGGATAGCGTTCAAAAAAACTTTCAGGCAATTTTTAATACCACCAAGAATTTTTCCACAACACGGGGCACATCTGCAGATATAGTTTATAGTTTTGATTATATTTTTTTTTTGTATACGGTGACCCACACTTTTGTATTTCTCCCGTATTGTGGGTGCGTTTACAAACGTTTAAACTCACAAACACAAATACCCAGACCCACACGCAGACCAGAAATAACTACTCGTAGGTCATTCAAATATTAGGGTGCTCCCACATCTATCGACGCGGATTCGGCTTTTTCCGTCGCCCTTTCTCTTTCTGTCGCTTAGAACTGCCATTTGCTAGACCGAGACAATGCGATAGCACGCGGTCGCCTCGAAGATTCCACCGCGTGCTATCGCATTATGCTTTCTGTCTCGGTATAGCAAATGGCAGTTCTAAGCGACAGAAAGAGAAAGGGCGACGGAAAAAGCCGATTCCGCGTCGATAGATGTGGGAGCACCCTTATGTTTCGTGCGGAAATTCAACCCGTGCATCCAGACACACAGAGCGATTGACTACCAATCGCTCAGCCACTGCACCGACTATGCCGTCGATATCCGATATCGAGATTGAAGTAACGTATGCACTGAATTGTATTCCAAGCAACATCAATACAACGAATGCTCTCAAACTTTGCCGTCAACATCTCCCTGATTGTCAAACCAGTCACAAGAGCTCACAGCAATACAATTTATCAATATACACATTTGGACGCAGCCTAAACCCAGCTGGCAAGGTTTGGACTTCAGTTGAAGTTTCAGTTACTATGAACTCGACTGTTAGTATTAGAAGTAATATTATAATATGAGACGGACTGTTTGGAAGTCCGATCATTTCAAATTGGAAATTGGAAGCAAATATTTTGATACTTGAAATAGACTTAATTAGAACTTACTTTAAAGCATAAAGTCGTTTAAAACTTTATGGCCTTCAAGTGGCCAATAAACTGGCCAGTAACTTCAAAGTCATTTTATCGCAGACTCTTTGGGTCGACAGACGGCGCTTTGTGTTCCACGCGTGCCTCAAAGAGTGGCAGCATAATGACAGGCCCCCCCTTTAGAGGGTCGCGGGCATAAATGGCTATTGACGGACACCGTGGATTTTAGTCAGTAGGTACGAGTCTGACAGTAACTCCCGCCCTGCCCTGGGTGTGAGGACAACTTTGATGATTTTACTACGATAAAAAAAACTGAGACTCTTTTCGTAATTTTACCTAAAAAAAGTTACCGTGAGTGACTTCGGAAATAATTTTGTAGTCATAAATCATGGAGCTGCAGATTCTTTGGACAAAATGGCCGCATTTTACCACTTAATATGTTTTCAAGTCCCATGTATAGTCACGCCGGCAACGACCGTCTGGCGGGTAGGACCGTACAATAAGCAATAAACAAAGTCTGAATAACCACAGCAATTAAATTAAAAAAAAATATATTTAAACTGTTTATACTTAATTTTTTGTAGTTCCTGTTGTGTTCCTGTTGTTATTCAGACTTTGTTGTATTGCTTACTGTACGGTCTTACCCGCCAGACGATCTTCGCCGAGTTGACCTAAATAAATATCCTAATACCATCAACTGTGCACAAATCCAGTCTCCGTGACTGCCATTGAAAAATCCTTAGAGGAAAAAATCAATAAATGTTTTCCGACTTGGAAGACGCAGTGTTCTTTCTTTCTTCTTCTTTCTTTCTTAAAGAAGATGGCTGGCAGTGGCTGGATGAAGAAAGCAGGAGATCGTGCGCTGTGGCGCTTCCTGGGAGAGGCCTATGTCCAGCAAAGGACTGCTACAGGCTGAAATGAAAAAAAATGATGATAATGACTTGGGAGTCGAAACCGAGACCTCATACTTTTAGCAGTTGTCTTTGACTATTAGACCTCATTTTGAATAACACAAGTTGCATGAAATTGACCACATTGCGGTATACCTATGTTTGATCAACTGAATTCAGTCAGCAATGCATGTAAAAATTGCATGCAACTCACATAAGATTTCTTGCAACGTGTAAATGGGCCTTGAGACCAATGAAGCAGTCAATTATTATTAACAAAATTAAAATCACTACTTAGTATAAAACAAAGTCGCTTCCCATTGTCTGACCCTATGTGTGCTTAGGATCTTTAAAACAACGCAACAGATTCTGATGCGGCTGTTTTAATATATAAAGTAACTCAAGAGGAAGGTTTTATATGTATTAACATGCATATTATAATAGTGACCCGCGCACCCGTGTGGAGCCGGGTTTGGGTCTCTATTAATCAATAAAATACATATACCAGTAATAAATACAACATCAGTCTGTGTATATTTTATCTATCACTGTATCTACTAGTCTACTATCACTAGTATCATTTTCTTTGCACCTGTTCTACCAATCATAAATTATGAGGAAAATGATTAGCACAAGTTAATCCTTATCACCGCTCTATACGAACTAATTAGTTTATTATTATCTATTGGACAGAAAATTACCTACTTTCTTATATTTATTCTCTAGATAACATGAATCGGGTCGCGGGACTAACGAATTACCGTTCCCTGAAACGTAACGGGCTATTGAAGGACAAAGTGGATTTTAGTCAGTACAAGTCACAGTGCCAGCTGCCCTGCCCTGGGCAGGCTTAGTCCCTTTGATTTTAATACGCTAAAAAAAGTATAAATAAAAATAATGGTCTAGTTTCTACAAGTTATAAAGTGTGGAATGACTCTAAGTTTATAACTGAAGAGAAAGTTAAACGACGGTGTTACTCGCAAAGCCTAGTAACTTATGAACTTCGTAACCTTACAAAGGAAGTCTTTAGTAAACGTCGTCGGAAAACGTTTAAAGTGTTCTAATTGACTTTCCATTCATAAAATAGGTCTATTAATTCCAGCTAGGTACCTAGTACCTATACCTATTTAGGTACAAAAACATAGGTTATCAAATCAAATCAATTATTTATTCTATCCTTTTTATATTTTCTACGAACATATTATTATCAGTTCCGTATTATGTAATTAAGACAGCCATAAAAATTGATAACAGCGAAAAATTAATTATTGTTCTAGAAACGAATAATAAAAACCCATGCAAATAAGTTAATTTACGCCCGACACGGAAATTAGGCAAAAATCCGAGCGTACAGCCATGTTACGAGAATTTATTTTTAGTCTCCAAAAAGGCGTGCTCAAGGGAATATGCTAATATTGTTAATTAGTGGCGTCTGCTGTCTTTCGGACGACTGCGAGAGAAAAATACGAGCACTGCTACTGACTTATGGAACACATTAATATTGTCCGCACTTACCGGCTAACCGCCTATTCTCCTTTAAAGCTGTCCAATACCAAATCGCTGCGGACCCTACGATCTTTTCTAAATGTTTCAATTAAAAAACCGACATTACAAATGGTCATTCGAAATGAAAAATGAGTCCTTTCATTTAATTTTATCCGATTTTTTCAATTAGGTCTCTGATATTAGACATTTTGAATTTTGATTACTGTCGTGTCGTAAACGTAAAACGCATCTATAACCAAAATCAGTACATGCTTTTGGCTAGACATTACCCTCCGTAGTCGAATAAAATATGTAGCGATACTTAAATTAAATAAATACCTATATTCTTTACGAATTTACATAAAATACTGCGTGAATTCTGAACGATATTCAATAAAGTGAGCTCCTGTCTGAGCAATATATCAATACGAAAAACGATAAAGGGCTTTGTGCTTCTTGTACCAGTTCCTTGTCCGCCATTTTGATTTTTTTTCAAAACAGCGTACACGAATGAAACATTGATAAATCGATAGATCAAATCAATACAAACATAAAATGTAAGCGGCAAAACCTCATAAACCGTCACGTTTCCGAGTTATGAGCTGTCAAAAATGTAAAATTAGCGACACATTTATTCTTTTTTTTTAAATATTTTAATGTTTCTTGATCAAAAAGGTTATTTCCACAACAAAAATAATTGAATATTAGTTTTTCACGCAATTAAAATGCTTTTACATATGATTATTTCGTTTAACGCAATTTCAGAATTTAAAATGCGTGTAAAAACTAATATTCAATTAGTTTTATTGCGGAAGTATCCTTTTTGATCAATAAACATCCAAATATTAAAAAAATAAGAAAAAATTTGTCACTAATTTTACATGTTTGACCGCTCATAACTCGGAAACGTGACGGTTTACGATGTTTTGCCCCTAACATTTTATGTTTGTATTGATATGATCTATCGATTTATCAATGTTTTATTCGTGTACGCCGTTTTGAAAAAAAATCAAAATGGCGGATGGCATCTGGTACACGGCCCATACAAAAAAGTTCAAACCCCTTTAAACTCAGCTCGCTATGTTAATGCCGATTTAAAATGTGTATATATTTAAACGCTGTAATCCAGTTAATCTCTAAACAATTTTATGATTTATACGTGTAACTAGTGTTTTTAATCGGGTATAAACTAATAAATTAAAGTTGTATAAACCGAAATTGTGTGAGTATATCGCCGCAAAGCCCCGCAAACAGTGAGGTGAGCAAGCACAAAGAGCAGTACTGTAAATCAGATGTACCGCGCGGGAGATTTATGAGCAAATAAAACGACCGCAGCGACGCCCGGCCATCGCATGGAATAATTTCAATTTAACGCCAACTACGTACGATAAATTAATGTTAAGTGTACACAGTACAAACTATTGGTACCCTCGTTAGTGTCCACTAATTAACTCGTAATAATCGAAAATTACATAATACGCCCGACAGTCCATTCTGCGTCGTGATCGAATTATACGTTATTAGGTGACGGCCCTGTAATTGGCAAACTTTCAGTGGATGAAATAAAAGTTGAGGCGATCCGTCATAGAATACTCGGGCCAAATTGGCTGGCCGTATAACTATAGAATCGTTGACTATTGAGGTAAATGTGCCTTTGAGCCGAGACCGAGAATCGGCAAGCGTAAAGAAAACACCCTGAAACTAAACAGAGCTAAGAACTACATTTGCAAAGTTGCTGGTTGTTAGGTGAGTTTCGCTGTGGTTTCGCTGAGTTTTACAGTGACTGAGATGAGATTTGACCTTGTCCTTTGTCCTATAATGGTGATTAAAAATGACTTTATTCTTCTTCTTTAGTTTATCTAGCTGTTACACTACAGCCACACTAACGGCTAATGCCGTTGATAAACATTTACGGTCAGTTCACACCGAGACGCGACGCGAAGCTACGTGACGCAACGATACTTCGTATCTTTTCTTGTAGTAAACAAAGTTAGAATCGCATCAAGGTCTTCGCACATTATAACAACTCACCGGCGACTCGACTCTATGCTAGACATTGAAATTTAAGCCCTGTATCATATGTTCAAGGTTCAATTTCAAAAAATGATTATAAAGTAGTGTACAACGAGTGGCCTACGCATCGTACACTAGAGGTCAACCCCGACACGTTTGTCACGCAATGACCATACGTCGTCCACGCAACGACCACACGTTGTCCACGTAACGACTATGCGTTTGCGACTGACGCGTGACGGGCAACCATTTGCCAGCCCACCCGTCCGCCCCGTGCCTTCCCCCCGCCCGCCATCATCATCATCATCATCATCGCCAGTTCACTGAATGTAAAGTTCGACATTTCATAAGCAACACGACTTCTTTGGACAAAATTTAACCGAAAACTGAGGTTAGACGAGTTGTCTGTTGAATAACCCACTCGTTGGCACCGCGTTGGCCACTCCTTGACACCGCGTTGTCCACTAGTGACCATTGGGTGGATCAACTAGTTGACTACTCATCGAGAGTGTGAGTAGAGTTGCTGCCGCGTTGGCGTGGAGTTGTTATAATGTGCGAAGACCTTTAAGCGGCGCCGCACTGCGTTGCGAAAGGTGTATCTTTTGTTTTTTAAAATAGAGTTACATTTTGAATAACTCTATTGAAATGTGCGCGCAGCGTCACTTCTCGGTCTGAGCTGACCCTTAAAGATATCAACGGGAAAATCAACAGGAAATCTTTGACAGGACTGTAACTACAGATCTATTTTTAAATGAGACACACACGGACGTGAAGACGTACTAATGTATACCAGACCGAGAATACCTAATTTAAACTGTCATGTAATAGTCCTAACTACATACTAATAAAACACCCACAGTCTTAAGACCACAACGGTGCTTAGCATCGCTTGAATAATCTTTGTACCGTAACTAGCCTATCGTAATTACCTGTATCCGTCACTCAGAAGATATATTCTCGAAAATACCTACATAATAATAGTAGTTATTATATCACAAGGAATGAATAATACACACTTTACAAAAGTCACAAATAGTTTTCTTGTGGAATAAGAACTTCTGTTTTGAGGGAAGAATAGAATAGAATAGAATACCCTTTATTATGCACACCATACAAATTATTGGTACACAGTATCTTATACATATGGTGACACAATGAGCGGTCTTATCGCTAAAAGCGATTTTTAAGACATACTTGGAACGTAAAGGACAACTGAAGCAATAGGATGGTCAGTCAACTCCAATAGTCTCTCACACTCCACCAGATTTAAAAAAAAAACAAGCAAAAATGAAATAGCTTTTTCAATAAAATATGCTCTGCGCAAATTAATTTTCCATATTTTTAACTTCTGGTTATCATCCAGTTAATTTCTTATAGTCATAATGATTCTTGTTTATTTAAAACAATAATGTAAGTGAAACAAAGATGTATGTTATCTATGACGTCACAAAATGGCGTCAAGGTAGTTCCATTCTAAATTAAAACGCATACTACATAATTTTCCATCTTTACGCGCAACACCATTTCCCTGCATTTGCGTGATCCGTGAACGTGCGTTTATAGCCGTATACAAGCAAAACTATGCAGTCGTAGTAACATTTTCAGTGATTTGAAAGGCATAGCATTATGTAACGTAAAGTTGAAATGTTTCATACAGAACTAGCTTTTACAAGCGGCTTTGCCCGCTGCAACTAGAAAATTAATCCACGGAAACATAGCATTGGAAAAAAACCAAGTTATGAACTGTATGTGCACCCATCCAAATCCGTCCGGTTGGTCTCGGGACTTTTCCAATTACCGTGACCCTGGAACGTAAAGGACTACCTATTGAAGGACACCGTGGATTTTAGTCAGTGGGCCTGGGTGGACTCATTAATTTGATGATTTTACCACGTAAAAAAAAACCGTTCGGTTGTCGTGTCTTGGCGTCACAAACATGATTTTCAATGATCCATTCCCACAACTTTCACATTAATGTAATATTTTATGTTCTATAGATTATGTTGTAAACAGGACTTTATCGGTGCAAGCTGTAAACTGTAAAACATGAAACAGTAAAATACAAAACAATGTCATAATACAATCTCCGTATCTATATATATAAAATTCAAAACTGACTGACTGATCTGACAACGCACAGCCCAAACCGCTGGGCCTAGAAACTTGAAATTTGACATAAGCCCTCCTTATACCACGTAGGTGAGCACTAAGAACGGATTTTGCGAAATTCGGCCCCTAAGGGGTTGTATTTGGGGTTGATAGTTTGTATGAAACTTCGTAACTACAAGTGCTAGGAAATTTAAATTTTGAATACGGGTTCTTTTGAGGACGTAAGAGTTACCTGTGACAGGATTTTGCGAAATTCGACCCATATGGGGTTTGTTTTTGGGTTTGACAGTTTGTATGAAACTTTTTTATTAGAAGCGCTAGGCGTCTCAAATGTTGCATGGCGGTTCTTTTTAAGACGTTAACTCTCACCAAGACGGAAATTTTGTGAAATTCGACCCCTAAGGGGTTGTTTTTGGGGTTGTAAGTTTCGAGACTCAAATTTTACATATGGGTTCTTTTTTGGACGTAAGTAATACATAAGACGGGATTTTGCGAAATTAGATCCCAAAGAGGTTGTTTTTGGGGTTGATAGTTTGTATGAAACTTTGTTACTACAAGTGCTAGGAGCCTCAAATTTTGCATCGGGTTCGTTCTTAGGACTTAGATGCTCGCCATAATGGGTTTTTGCAAGTTAGGCTCCTAAGGGGTTTTTTTTGGGGTTTTAGTTTGTATGAAACTTTTTTACTACAAGTGCTAGACGTCTCTAATCTTGCATTTTGGTCCTTTTTAAGACGTAAATGCTCACCAAGGTGGAAATTTTGTGAAATTCCAACCGTAAGGGGTTAAAATGGTAATTATGCATTGGGGTCATTTTTAGTAGGCGTAGGTGCCACCCGAGACGGGATATTGCGGGGTGATAGAATTTTTGTTAGATATTGATTTAGATTTTCCAAAAGTATCCCATAAAAAGTAGGCTGGGAGTAGAAAATCAAAAAAGCAAAGTTCGAAAATCACGCGGACGAAGTCGCGGGCGGAGTGCTAGTTATTTATATAATCTAGAGATGCGCAAAATGTGTCAGTAAAAAGAAATGAATGAAGTATATCTTTTCACTTGATGAAGTAGTTCATTCATTTAGTTCAGTACTTCATTTAGTCCAGCAAATCAGAACGAGTTACTGAATGAGATGATTCACTGAACTAGTTCACTGGGCTAGTTCACTGGACTAGTTCACTGGACTAGTTCACTGGATTTAGTTCCGTGGACTAGTTCACTGAGCTAGTGATTTAGTGGAATGAAATCACTAGTTCACTGAACTAGTGATTTAGAGAAATGATGCATTTCACAAAATCACTAGTTCAGTTTTATAAGAATGTCGACTTTCTTTCATACTTGAATTACTTAGGTCTGTTTCCCGTAAAGACTGTATTCCTATTACAATAATGTTCATACTTATTAGGGTGAATAGAGTAACATAATTCCGTGGTCAGGTCACGTGGTGGCGAGGCGCCGTATTAACATCGAACTAAATGAACTAAAGACACATTTGAATGGCCAGTGAATGAATTAAAAGTTCATTTTAGAAAATGAACTAGTTCATTTACTTCAATCGTTCGCGAACTACCCATGTCCAATATAATCCCTGTCAAAATAATCACTCTTTTAAACTAAATATGTTCTCCTATAAAGTTCGATTTTGTAGATGTCCGTTTCTACTTTGCTGCCATCGGTGTGTAAATCCCATATCACTTTGCCAACCTGGGAGTCGAACCCGAACTTCTTGCTCAGCCACACTAAAGTTGCGTTTCACCGTGTATTTAGGGTCTAAAGTAACTAGAAGTAGCAGTTGCGTTTCACCGTGATTTAAGGCCTCCGGAACGTAGCAGGCTATGAAGGACACCGTGGATTTTAGTCAGTAGAAGTCTGACAGTCCCTCCCGCCCTGCCCGGGGTTGGAGGACTCATTTGATGATTTTACCACGCTAAAAAAAAAAAAAAAAAAAAAAAGTGTGAAAACTATGCGTTTCCCATGTATCGCAAAAGTCTATGCCAATGACCTCTAATTTACTTTCAATGTTAATATTGAAACCTTCAAATATGTTAGTAGGTCTTATAAATTACAATTTATGCTGATCAGGTACAATATTATGTATGTAGATACTGGTAACTAATGCAAACCTTGTAGATTCGTTTAGATATGTTTATGGATAATACTCGTACCTTGATAAGGAAACATATTTTTGCGATGAATAATACATTAAGCAGGTATGGTTATGATTTATTACCTAATATGAGACGAAATAATGGAGAAGGTTATTATTAGTTTGGGTAATTAATTATATAAATCATTTTTAGGGTTCCGTAGTCAACAAGGAACCCTTATAGTTTCGCCATGTCCGTCCGTCCGTCTGTCCGCAGTTTAGCTCAGAGACGCACAGTACTAGAGAGCTGTAATTTGGTGTAAATATACGGATTTGTTGTGCACAAAAAGTGGTAAAATAAAATCTAGTAAAATATTTTTTTAGGGTACCTCCTGTACTTACACGTAAAGTGAGGTTTTTTTTTTCTCGCGTACCCCTTAGTGTGGGGTATCATTAAATAGGCCTTTAAAAAATAATTATAGTTTCCATTAACAGTTTTTTGATAAAAAAATTCGTTTGTGAAATATTAAGCTTTAAAGTGCTAAATTTTGCTCGACTCGAGTGTCCCCCCCTCTACCAGCTAAACGGTTATGTTTGGGGGTGTGAAAAAATTCACAATAGTAGTATATATAACTAAGTTTAAAAGAAAATTATCATGACTAAGTAGGCTTTACAACTTTACGAGTAATAGTCGACCAACTTATAAAATGTACTTGAATAATATGTTTTCTTAAACAAAATGTATCGGAGAACATGTTCATCAACTGCAAATGTAAGTTTGTCAACTTTATTTTTACAGCTTTAATAGGTATGTTTTACGGTATGTTTTTTGGGGATAGGTAGGTTTTTATCGACAACTATTTAACTAACCTCAAAAAAAAGAGGAAGTTCTAAATTCGTCGTAATCTTTTTTCTTATGTATTTTCCCTACCCCGGTCACCGGGGAGAGTGGAACCGGCGAGAGATGTCGTGCGGTGTTCCACAGGGTTCGGTCCTGGGACCGCCCTTGTGGAACATCGGATACGACTGGGTGCTGCGCAGCGACCTCCCTGACGGCGTCAGCGTAATTTGTTACGCTGACGACACGCTCGTCCTTGCACAGGGAGAGTCGCACCAGGCGGCGGCCGACGTGGCGACGGAAGCGGTCGCGACAGTTGTCGAGAGGATCCGGCGGTTGGGACTCGAGGTGGCGCTGCACAAGACGGAGGCCATGTGTTTTCATGGCCGCCGTAACGCGCCACCGTCGAGTTACAGCATTACGGTGGAAGGAGTTCCAATTGGCGTACAGGGGACGATGAAGTACCTGGGACTCGTCCTCGACAGCCGGTGGAACTTCAGGGAGCATTTCCTGAGTTTGGCCCCAAGGCTGAACCGTGCAGCAGCCGCCCTCAGGCGACTGCTGCCCAATCTCAGCGGGCCAAACGCTTCCTGCCGTAGGCTGTACGCTGGTGTCGTGCGGTCCATGGCCCTCTACGGGGCCCCTGTGTGGGCCCTGAGCATCCGGACGCGACCACAGAAGCTGGTCGCATGCCAGAGGGTCATGGCTATCCGAATGATCCGGGGATACCGCACGATTGCCGGCGAATCGGCCAACCTGCTTGCCGGATTGCTGCCTTGGGATCTGGAGGCGACTGCCCTCCAGCGCGTCTATGAGTGGCGCGTGGAGGCGCAGCGCCGGGGCGTGAGCCCGCTGCCTCGCGAAGTCGAGGCGCGGCGCGAAGACCTCCGGCGCGATCTCAGGGCAGTATGGAAGGAACGACTGTCGCGACCGACGGCCGGGCACGCCGCAATTGCGGCGGTAAGACCCCTCTTTTAGGAGTGGTTGGAGAGAAGTCATGGCGTCCTTACCTTCCGCCTGACGCAGGTCCTCACCGGGCACGGGTGCTTCGGGAGGTACCTGTGTTTAATGCGGAAGGAGGAAAACGTCTGGTTGTCATCACTGCGAAGATCGCCCGGAGGACACGGTGGAGCATACGGTGCAGGACTGCCCAGCTTGGGCAGTGCACCGACGTGTCCTCACGGCTGCGATAGGCGGAGACCTCTCGCGCCCGGCATTGGTTTCGGCCATGCTGCGGGGCGAGACGGAGTGGGAAGCGGTCGCCTCCTTCTGCGAAGCAGTAATGCTCGCGAAGGAGGAGGCGCGCCGCGAGCGAGAGAGGACAGAGTCCTCCCTCCGCCCCAACCGCGGTGTAGGACGCCCACGGCGACGGACGTCGCGCGACGATCTCCGGCCACCGTAGGCGCGGGCATGCGGGCAGCGAGTAAAGGGCAACTCGCTGCCCGACCAAGGACCATGCCCGGGTCGACGGCGCGTTGTGTCCCACGCGCGCCTCAAAGAGCGTCAGCATAATGACGGGGCCCCCCTCTCAGAGGGCCAAAGCCTGCCGGGGTCGCGGGATTATTCCCTTACCGTGACCCCGGAACGTAACAGGCTATGAAGGACACCGTGGATTTTAGTCAGTAGAAGTCTGACAGTCCCTCCCGCCCTGCCCGGGGTTGGAGGACTCATTTGATGATTTTACCACGCTAAAAAAAAAAAAAAAAAAAATGTATTTTCCCTGATTTCTCAGACTCCTGGACCGATTTTGAAAATTCTTCTTTTTAAAATTTAATTCAGCGAATCAGTTTAGTTAGTTCGCATAAGTATTTTGATGGGCAACTACGGAACCCTACACTGTGCGTGGCCCGACACGCACTTGGCCGGTTTTATTTATAACTAGCTTCTCCGCGGATCCTGTTGCTTATGCTAGCGATAAAGAGGCCGTCAAAATCAAACATCTGAAACGTCTGAGGCTCAATTCCAAGAGCCCGGTAAAAAAAATAAGAGTTCTAACGAGGAGAGTCAAATTTGTATTCATAATACACTTGTAATTATATTCATCGTCATCGAAAATCGGTCTTTCTGTTAACGCCTTCACAGCGCAGCGTGGAGGTACTCCCAGCTAATTTTATTTTACACTCTCGTAATCCAACTTAAAAAAGCACTGGGTAACACTAGTATTTACTTAATCGTGGAGCATGATGACCCGTTCGATGCATCGTGATTAAAAAGAATCTCAAAGTAAAGCCTATTCCATACTTCCCACACAAACGTTTTTCTAACCTATTGCCTGCCGGGGTCGCAGGATTATCTTAACAGGTAACCATGATTCTGGAACGTATTGAGCTATTGAAGACGTAGATTTTAGTCAAGATGATATTAACACGCACAAAGAAAGGTATCTCTGGCTTAACAATCTTAGCAATTACGACGATATTACATGATCGCTGGTTGTAATTAGCAATTGCCACAACGAGATGTCTAGACATCCCGACATCTAGTTGTTACTGGACGAGATGATAATGATCTCTATTTCCAGACAGGAAGACCTTTATTGTGTTATCCTTTAGAACCTGTGACACTTTAAAGCAGACTTATGGCAGGCTATGCCATCGACTGCACAGACAGATATTTGTATGATCCTAGGGGTATTACAACGGCTTAAAACCAGGCTTGTTCCGGCAAGTGAAAGTGACAGAGCTATACAAGTCGTGTAGCGCCATCTCGTTCACTCACTGGAACAAGCCTGGTTTCAAGAAGTTCTAATACCCCCCCTGCAAGTAGTTGTTTCAGGTCTGGGTTTTTATGTTTATAAACGCACCCATGATACAGGAAAAAATCCTAGTGTAAGGCAACGTTTTTTTAAAGAAAGGTAAAAGATGAAATGTCTTTATCTACCGTGCTGCGTATCGGGGATACGACTTTCTTACGAAATAAATAATTGTACATCCTACTAGAAGTTTTTCCGGCTTAGTTTGTGTACTGCGTTTGTTTTGTAGTTGCATTTTTACAACCGTACTCACACACACGAAACCTATCAGTTTTTCTAGGTCTGATAGGTTTCGTGTTGAACCTCTGAAACGCTGCACAGCGGCCGATCATTTAACCACTGCGCCAACCATGCAATTGCTGAAGAAAGGGCTTGCGATCACTAGCATAAGCTGCCATTATTTTTTATTGAAAATCAATTGAACGGGTACATATTTGAATATCGAAGATTAAAATATCTACGCTTAAAATGTCGATGTTCAGAATATCGAAAATTAAAATTTCTATTGTAACAAATTATCGAAAAATGTTACATCTACGCTTAAAACGTCGAAAATTAAAATGTCGACTGATTTAAATGTCGAATGATTCAAAATATCGAAAGACGTTATGTCGAAATTCAAAATATCAACGTTTAATACATCGCAGTTCATAATATCTAACTTCATAATATCTACGTTAAAATACCTACTAGTTGAAATATCGAAAAAAAAAACACCCACCAAGGTAAGTCGACGCAAAGTGGGGCTCCTATTTCTGTTTGCAAGGCTTGAAGTAACATAACACGAAGAGGATACTAACCTAACCTGCAACCTAACCTGTCCGAATCGGGGTGTCCCAAGTCGCTCTCTCGGATGCAAGAGCGAGCGAAGCGAGCTCGGAACTTTGGTTACTTTAAACCGGGTAAGTAATATATGATATAACTACAAAATCTCTAGAACTTACAAGAGATAACAGCTGAATATATAATTTTATTTGATATAACGATCTGTTAATATAATAAACGATTGACATAATTTTATAATGACTAATTTCTATAAGCATAACAATCAATGAATATAGAATCGTTTTGTATACCGCTCAAAAGACATAAAACTTATTTGGTCTAATTTTTTTTTCTTCCTGGCAAGTAATCTAACACTGATACCTATTAATAGTACCACCTGCCGTGAATCTTCGACGGAGCCCCGCTTCGCGGGGCTCCTATTTCTGCGTACAGGGTTTAAAGTAACCTAACACGAAGTGGATGGCGGGGTCTTTCAGACCCCGCCATCCACTTCGAACCTAACCTGTCCGTGTCGGGGTGCCCCAAGTCCCGAGCTCGCTTCGCTCGCTCTTGCATCCTAGGTCAAATAACAGCTGATTACTACCTGTCATGCTAGAAGAGGATGGCGGGGTCTGAAAGACCCCGCCATCCTCTTCGTGTTCCTCCGTGTGTCCTCTCCGAACCTAACCTGTCCGTGTCGGGGTGTCCCAAATCACGAGCTCGCTTTGCTCGCTCTTGGATACTAAATTTTTCTAATAAGAATAGCAATCGTGAAGGCAAACAATCAAAGTTCAAAGGATAAGCCAAAGTCATCAAAGAAAATAGTTTAAACGTTAAATTATACGTTTCAAACGTTATATCGTCGCTGCGCTTTTAAGACGCTGACAACCGCTACTGAGCTGCGCTGTTTCGGTATTTTTAGCCACGCCCACTATTTCTCCGGTATCGCAGCGCCATTTTTAAAGAGCGGCTAAACAATGAACTACCACGTAAGAAGCAAAGGACGCGATCAATAACGACAGCAATGAACCAATAGATGGCGCTCTTATATATTTTTATTCTGTATGAAGAGCTAAAAACAAATTAGATAAGGCGATTAAAAAAACGAATGAATTTTTTTATTTTATTTATAAGATACTGAATTTAAAACAATATAAATGTAAAGAAAATAAAAACAAACTGAACTTACAGTTGTACAAGACAGTATTTATCTTTTTTTTTATTTACATAGGTTTTTGATTTAAAGGTACAGTTGAATCCGTTTATTATGACATCGAAGGGAAATAATAAACACGTCATACTAAGCGGACGTCATGCAAAGCATTTTGTATAAAATAAACAACCTCCGGTTTTAGTCAGTATGTAAGTATTTATTTTAATAAAGAGAGAGAGAGACAAAATACAACTAAGTCTATATTATCTAAAAAATTATGTGTAATTCGTCATAATAAGCGGTTGGTCATTATAAGCGGAGTCATAATAAACGGATTCTACTGTAAAATCATCATCATCATCATCAGCCGGAAGACGTCCACTGCTGAACAAAGGCCTCCCTTAGACGCCACGCCGAACGACAATTCGCCACTTGCATCCATCGGCTGCCCGCGACCCTCACGATGTCATCGGTCCACCTAGTGGGAGGCCTGCCTACGCTGCGTTTTCCGGTCTCTCGAGAAATTTTCTTCACCATTGGTTGTCAGTTCTGAAAGCAATGTGGCTTGCCCATTGCCACTTCAACTTGCAAATTTTATGAGCTGTATCGGTGACTCTGGTTCTTCGCCGAATATCCATGTTCCGTATTTTATCCCGCAAAGAAACTCCGAGCATAGCTCTTTCCATTGCTCGTTGAGTGACTCTTAGTCTCTCGCAAAGACCACGTTTCAGAGCCATACCTATGTCATCACTGGCAACAGACACTGGTTAAACACCCTTGTCTTGAGACATTGTGGGATTCTCGATGATACTCATAAGATATCACGTAACTTCCCAAACGCTGCTCATCCGAGTTGGATTCTTCGGGCGACCTAGACCGGGCAAAAAATAAAACAATTAAACTTGCCAGAACTTTATTCAACACTAAACCTACCTATGAAATTAATTTAAAAAAAAAAATCGGTGTCATAAAACGAAAGTTAAACCCAGAAAAAGCAACTTCTGAAATCAACGTTATTTTGCAATTGTTTTGGAAGTTGTGTCTATTTGTTTTGTAAAAAAGTTTTTTTTTCATTTTTCAGTTGTGTTACTCTACTTCTGGCGAAACGCATTTCGAACAAAAAGAGATTTTTTGAAAATCCGTCTAAATATGACGGACTTATGCTCGAACATACAAAAAAAAAACTTGAGAGGTGTCAAGGGACACCCGGATGGAACGAAGTTACTGTATACACCCAACAAAAATAATCGTCGCGACTCCACTCCACTCCACTCCGCTCCGCTCCGCTCCATTCTTTGAGCTCTAGCACCCTTTCGCAAAGCGCGATAAGGAACTTCGTTCCAAAAAGTGTCGTGACAACTTTTCGTAAGAATTTTTTCCGTCTAGCCCCCTTTCACAACGCGCGATAATTCGTATTGATAATGATAATAAAAACAATATGATAATAAAAATAAAATGATAATAAAAACAATAATTCGTATTGATAACCTCCTCCTTTTTGAAGTAGGTTAAAAATACCAAAACTCGCACGATGATTTATACATATACATAGAGTGGGCAAGAAACAATGGACAAAGCTACGAGTATTTTCCTATAAGTCTAGTTCTAAGAGAGTCATAGGTCTATGTAAATTCGATGGTTTATCACTGGACTTTCGGTTTCGGTCATAATATCAGTTCACACCGAGGCGCGACGCGGTGCGACGTGACGGAACGCTACAAATTGAAATTATGTATCTTATCATGTAGTAATAAATTTAAATTTTGATAGCATTTTGCTAGTTATATATATTATTATGAATAATACTTTTGTGAATAAGTACTTGTTACACACTTACTGGTGAAAAACAAGTTCGGAAGCTTCACCTGCTTCTGAATTGTTCGCCAAACGTCTCTTTTTACTGTAAGGAAAATTAATAATTATTTTAAAAATGTAAAAAAAAATATATGAAAAAATGCAAATTAAATTGCGTAGTACTTAGAAAAATTTTAAAAGAATTCCAATTCATTTTTCGAAAATGCAACCAAGATTCGAACTCGTCACTCGTTTTTCGGAATCCACTGAAATACCACTAGACCAACCGAGCGTTACGTTAAACGTTGAATTTACGCTATAGGTGGTACACACCAGCCTTCATAGCTTTTTTCTAAAAAAAAAATAATATGAAAAAATACCACAATATGTAAGGGACTTCGACGTATTTTTTTTTTTTCAAAGAAACGGTTAGCTTTTATTCCCTAAATAATTAATTATACATATTATACAACTATAACAACATTATTATTTATAAAATACCTATATATACTACTATATACTATATAAAAAACTAAAATTAAAAGTAAAATATTTACAGAAATAACTAAACAAAAACTAAAATTAAATTGCGTACTAATAAGAAATTTAAAAAAAAATGAAACACAATCCAATTTTCGGAAATTCAGCCGAGATTCGAACTCGCTACTCGTTTTTCGTGATCCACTGGATTACCACTAGACCAATCGAGCGTTACGTTGATCATTGAATTTACGCTATAGGTGGTACAAAACAGCCTTCATAGCTTCTTCATATTTGTTCATAATTTTATTCTAAAGTTTTGTCAATATTTTTACAAAATAAAATGTACTTACTTTACTACTTCCATGAGATGTTTTTGCTTGTTGGTATATAAGAGCTTTTTTGCTGGCCTCCGATTTTTTGGCTTATTTCCCATTTTGCACATTTTTTAACAAATTAGAACTTTATTTTAAAATTTTAAACTTATTTCCTCTATCAATGCCAATTTTTAACAACTTAGTGTAAATACTTTTAGGAACAAAATAAAATAGGTAAGTATTAGAATGTTTGAAGTTATCAAACATCAAACGATGAACGGATAGCGGGGCAAAGCGACAAGCGACACACGTTCGTCTAGCAGCGCGTCTATGCGATCACTGTCGTATTGTATACGTAAGAAAGAGAAGCGTGATGACGGGACGTCGTAACGTTTTACAAACCATTATTATAAATTAATAACTTTTAAATAAGTTGAGTAGTCAAAAATAAAAATCAACTAAGCTCTGTATTTACATCTGATACGTTAATGTTATAAATTTTATCAATGTACGTTGATGAGTAATGCAGATTTTTTTGTTTAAAGATCATTTTAAGAGGTTAGTTTACAATTTTTTTGCATCGAGAAAACTTTTCAAGATCGTGTTTCGAAAACAACAGTGCTCTCAGAAATATGTTCAAGATTAACATATATTTTTTCCACTGTCAAAAACTGTATAGATTTGGCAAAAAAATTGTTTGAGATAAGCCAATTTGGGTCTTGTCAGCGTCTTCATGTGTTTTTGACAAACTTTTCAGGAGACGCAAAAAACAGATTTTCTCAGAAAATACCCGGAGTATTCAAATAATTTATTTTTACTTTAATACATCTAACAAAATTACGTAGCTGCATATTACTTTTCATTATGTAAGAGTATAAATAACGACAAAATTAAACATAATAGGCAAATTTGACACATAGCGTTTTTTATTTGAGTCGTAAATACAAACTAAGGGACAACCTATTTCATTTTGTCGCTGATAAAATTGTAATAAGCAACTACTTCGACTAAACTATCAGATCTATGTGACGTTTGACCTGTGCGTTTCGTGATTTAGCGAGTCTGAAGTTGACCAAAATACTAGCTATGTGCAGTGAAGCACATATCGGGCGCAATTTTTGCTTCCGCCTATATAAAATTTATTTATAGATATGTGAATTCTAACACATAACGTGTTTATAGGGAATTTTCAATGAATAAATGTCACATAGCGACATTCCGTAAGTAGCCATAACTCTTTAAATATTGCATCAATCACATAGCTGTTTTTACAGTATGTGCGCATTGAAAGTACGTTTAAAACTGCATTAAAAAACAAAAACCGCAAAAAAAGCACATAGCGACTTTTGCACGCGCAGCGACGATATGTAATGATTTTCGCTCAATTAAACGTTATATCAAATAAAATTATATGAAATGAGTTTTAGAGTAACACAAACATTATGTGTAGAAAAATTATATCAACAGTTGGTATATCTCACGTTGATTATATCATGTGAACGTTATTGAAATGAAAATATATCAGATAACTTTATATGAAATGAGACGCACCCCTTTAAACCTTGCAAACAGAAATAGCTCCGTCGACTTACCTTGTTAGGTTCGATATTTCGGACATTCGATAATCTGTACTTCGATATTTAGATCTTTCGATGTAACTTTTGTAGATATTTAGATTTTAGATTTTTATTGTACGTAGATCATTTAATCATTCGATATTTTAAACTTTCGATATTTTAAGTTTCGATTTTATGGTCATTCGATATTTTAAGCGTAGATACGAGTATTTTAATCTTCGATTTTCAAATATGTACCCTAATTGAACTGTGTTGTGTTGTGTGTTGTTTTATATTCTAAATCAATATTTTTAAATCATCATCATCACCATCAGCCTATGATGTTCCAACTGCTGGGATACAGGCCTCCTCTCTGTGCGGGTCCAGTGCGGGCCCAGTGCGGGTTGCAGGATGTCACATGACGTCTTCGAATATTTTGGTTCTCGGACATGCCGGTTTCCTCACGAAGTTTTCCTTCACCGTTTTGAGAGCAGTGTTGATGAAATAAATTATGCGCTTGGCGGGGTTCGAACCCACGAACTACTACTCGTAAGTCGGGAGTCGGGACCGTTACCACTGGGCCACCACACCAAAAAATAATCTAAAAAAAGAAAAAATCTTGATAATTATGTGTATAATCTACCGTAACAAAAAATATTTCGGTTTTCAAAATGATCGCAAACTTTTTTGGTGTATGTGTGTGACCTACATAATAATATTACCGAATACAATAACTTCAACTGGTCATTCATATGCAAGGCAACAAAGAGTATTTCAATGTAGTTCATAACATTGCTAATTCAATGTTGCAATCACTGAGTAACGTAATTGTTGCACGGACCATCACACATATTGAAGCATGACCTACTGCACAATGCTTTCTTTTAAATAGTTAACCTTTTATTGAGGAATTCATGATAAAATTTGAACACAATACCAGTATTCACAGAACAAAACTACCCAAATAATTTTAACCAGAAGATATTTTTATCGTAGGACCTTGACTTTTAGAGGAAAATAAAAAAAACACGTGATTGTATAAAATAACATTTATATAAATAAATCGTTTTAAATACATGACTTTCTATAGTATAATTATAATAATATAACTATCTATTAAGTACTAATTGTCTGGTAAACTAAATTTCACTAATTTCTCCGATTCTAACCACAGCCTCTTGGCTAGTTCAGCGTCCTGTGAACACTTGGAGGGTGTCTTCTGCCGGCAGTCACAGAAGTATTTACCAGTCACACCCTCCACCTCCGGAGACGCTGCCAAGTATATCGTTGTTTGAGCAGCCTCCCAAGGAGTTTGGAACAAAAATCCTACACATCTTTCTACTATATTTCTAATAATATTGCTAGGAATGTTCCTAAATATATTCGTTGCAGCCACTCCCGGATGCAGCGAATTTACTGTAACACCCGTACCTTTCAGTCTTGAACTTAATTCTAATGTCATCAAATTCAGGAAAAGCTTACTATTGGCGTATACTAAATAGTCGCTCCAGTATTTCTCCATATTCAAATTGTCAAAGTCTAATTCTCCATATTTGTGTATCATGGATGATACATTTATGATGCGGCTCGGGGCAGAAGACTTCATTAGAGGAACTAATAGGCAAGTTAAAAGGAACGGAGCGAAATAATTAACTTGCATTCCGAAGTGGAGTCCGTCAGCTGTTTTACCGTTACCGAGCCCGCCTGCGCCGGCATTGTTGATGAGGACATCGACACGCTTCTCTGTTTTATATATCTGGGCGCAGAAGTCCCTGACTGAGCGAAGTGAAGACAAATCTAGTTGCCGGAAGTGGACATCAGTATTGCCACTGAATTTAATGATTTCATCCTTTGCCTCATTCGCGCGCCGAACGCTCCTGCAGGCCAATATCACCTTAGCTCCGCGACTCGCCAGATCCTTGCACGTCTCCAGTCCCAGTCCACTGTTTCCACCGGTCACTATCACTACTTTACCGACCATATGAGCACTGGTCCGACATATTCCGACTGTCAGTTTCTGGTACACCTTCACTATAAACACTAACAATATCGAGATACCAAATAAAGCCCACAAAATCATTTTTACTGATTAATTTATATACCTTTGGATAGGGACGTTCGTCCAACTAAGTTGTAACGATAAGTAATATCAGCGAAGGGGGTCATGTGAAGTAACCTCAATCATCAGCCGCGACGCTAGTATCAACGCGTTTATCGGTGATAATCTGTTCGTATATGCGACTACATTTTTAGACGAGCTGACTAGCTACACTCCACTCATGGCCGTATTCCTAACGACACTAGTTGCCAAACGTGCGTACGCGTCGGTGCGTCGCGGGCCGACGACGTTACATAACTATGTCATTGAGTGCTATTCGTTCTAAACCGACTTCACCTTGGATTTATAAAAACATCAACTCATTTTAACTACAGTAGTAAAAAAAACAATACATTGAGTCAAAGATTCAATATTCACGCATTAAATGACTCAGCATTTTGTTCCTCACCCTTATTATTGAAGTTGTTGTTCCGACATAAATAATTCAAACTAAGCTCCTGAAATTTTTAGCGTCCATGGTCCACCCAAATTCTTAGCAGTTCTTTGCTACTTAGAGGATGCTAATCTTATCTCACGTTTAACTAGACTTCATAGCATACAACAAAATCAGCCGAGTTACTAATAATTAGACATTCAAGGAGACTTTCATAAAACAACATAATTTGGCACAACATAATGACTTTCATCAAGTTATTTTAATCATGGAAATGTAGTAGCAAAACTCAATTCGTTACTTTATTGCAATCATAATGTGTTCAGTAATATCCTTTATATGGAGCACATAATGTAGCAAAGAAAATTGTTTACGAGTAGGCGATTAATGTTTTATTGTCATGGAAGCAGCTTTTGAGAAGTAGGATTTACTCTGGTTCCATTATATTAAAGGAACAATGGAAGAAACAGCAGAAAAAACTGCACTAAGAAAAAAATAATAATATTTATAGTAATTCGATATTTCCAAGCAAACATGGTAGGCTTATCACTATTATACCTACGAGTAGGTAACATACGAGGCTTCCCCATAGGGACGCGTTCAGGGCCTTAATTCTACTATTACAATATTGACAGAATAAATAATTGTCGTTTTTGACAAGTTTGTTAAAACACTGATAAACCTATAAATAATTGCGTCATTATAACTTTCCAATGGTCAACTGACACACTCGCGATTGATAGAAAATGGTAAAAATGGTAATCTCGTACATTTTATTTTCTGCTCTTTGTAAACTTCTTACTATTTCAGATTATTTATAATACCAACTAATAAAATTAAATAATGTGTCAAAATAATATATTTAAATGAAATCTGGAATGAATAAATATTCAAATCTATTACGAGAACATTGACCGGCCAATGAGCGACTAACGCACTTTTAGCAAAATGACAATGGAGTCGTATTAGAATAACGAATTTATAAAAATAGCAGACTTGGACCTGTTCTGTTGTCCCTACCACACTACATCATAACAACTTGGATCACTAAACATAATTGGGATCCGTTCCATTAGACAAAATGCCTGTCGCCGCTAATCTGACATTGGATAAGTTCACTGAAATTTAACTCGGATGTAAAGCTGTATAGTTTGTGGAACATGGTTTTATAGTACCTACTATTTTTTTTTCAATGCTAGTGTACACTTTATAAAATAACTGCATTTTTCATGCTTTATATTCCTTGTTACAATAAATTTCAAACATTATTGAAGTTTTGAAGATAAGTATTTATTTAACCTGCCTAAGATTCATAACGAAAAGAGACTAGAGTCTAGTCTCTATTCATAGAAAAGAGACTAGACTCTAGTCTCTTTTCGTTATGAATCTTAGGCAGGTGCTATTATTGTCTAGTGACTAGACAATTATTTGTTAAATCCTATTAATTTTTACGTGTAATTTTAACAATAGTCAGTTTAACTATTGATCAATCAACTGACTCTTAATGTGAAGTATTGCTGGTTGATTCTATAAATAAAGCTTTAAAACACAAAGCCCTTTAAAGTTTCCTTCAAATCATTAATTAAGATGTCTGAGGACTTGCTTCACAAGTACTTCTACATTGTTTCTAAGTATTCATTGAGTTGTACCGAGGTCTGTATTTACTTATAAACAAGGAAAATCAATTTAAGTCCCTCTGCAGGATATTCTCCACCTCTTTCTCTGCCCTGATGGGCAGTTGGTCGGGCATGATTGCCCGACCAACTGCACCATTAAGTGTCATTTCCACAGAACTGAGTACAGTTCTGTGGAAATGACACTTAATGGTGCAGTTAATTAGTAGCAGTATAATTTTATTAAGCAGTAAGTATACTGCTTAATAAAATTATACATTATATTCACAAGCATTTTAAATTCTTGAAAAGTTTAATAAGTTTTATGCACTGTTTTAATATTGCGGTACACCTCACTACAGTGCATTTCGTAATTCAGCGTTTCGTGATAACTAAGCGATGATGTCTTGAAAGTTTCTGTAATAACTAAAGTGGAGAACATCATTGAATGAAATACATAAATCTACACTAAATAATTGTGTCATCTTTGATTTTTGATTGAAACATTTTTTAATAACTTCTCTATCTCATTTAATTTTCAAAATAAAAAAACAAAATCAAAACAAGACGCTAAACTGCGTTTAAACGCCACTCAATGTAACTGATGTCAAACGTAACGTTAACATAACATGTAAATTAAAGGAGCTATCCGGGTTTATAATGAGACGTATGTCGCTTAACCCAAGTGTTAAAGGCGTTCCCACCTGCAATAGCTGAGCAATTTGCCGCGTCAAATCACGTCAAACGCGCTCATTAGCAGGGTTTCCTGAGAGCGTCGAGGTATCGGCACCCGCCTTATGACTGAGACCCTAGTTTGTTCGACTTTAGTTTGTCTGTTCTCATTCAGTATGTTGTTTCGATTCATAACTGGGTTTACCAGAAATGGGGTTCTTAATTAAAGCACACTTTTATCGAAGGATACAATATTGAACGTTTGGAATGAACAGCATTGTTAGCACTTACGACATTGTAAATTGTTGATTGGAGACAAACACTTGTATTTTAATGGGGTTCGTACTTCAAAAGGAAAAACGGAACCCTTTTATAATCACTTTTTTGTCCGTCTATCAAGATAATTTTTCTCAGGGACGCGTGGTTGCCATGAAATAAAATTAATAATATGAAATACTCAAGTTTTCAATTCCTAATAGTACAGAAAAATCATACGTCTAAGGCCCGGTATCCAACAAAGCGGAGATGAGAGGAGATGTGAACGCAATCAAAGATACCGCCATTAAGGGTCAATACACACGTACCACAACCACACCACAGCCACAACCACACCACAACGGCGCGATGTGGTCGGGCGTATATTTTGTATTGAAAATAAATATTTCAATTTACACGTACCACATTTTGCCGTCTGTTATCGACCACCTGTGTAATACGACCACATCGTAACCACATCGCGACGGCAACGCTACCACCTTATACCGCGGCCAACCGCGGCCACATCGCCACGACATGACGTCATCAACAGATTTCATTCTGCGTTGTACTGAGTTGCACATGACCACGTGGTTACCACGACGCAACGACAGCGACAACGCAACCACATCGACATTTTGTTGGTACCACAACGCAACTACAAAAAGCCGCTGCGACACTATTCACACGTAACCACAGCTTGACCACATTTTGTCGCTGCGACGTGGTGTGGTTGTGGTACGTGTGAATACACGCTTATGCTGTTTTGCCGCATATTTTAACGCTCAATGTGTAATCAAAACCTATAGGTAGGGTATTCCCCGTTAGCTTAGAATCATTAATTTTGGCCAGAAGGAAAAATAAAGAAATACGTCTGTTTGGTAATAATAAGGAAAGAAATTAATGAAATCATTACAAACCAAAACATTTCGTTTAGTAGTTCATTTTGTTCATCATCAAGGTATTTGGATGTTTGTTACACAGATATTTTAATTGGATCAACACAGAGGATAATTTTTGTCGGGATTTAATATTCCGTGGGATGATTTTCGTTCCGCAGTTAACATTTTTTTACTTGGATTTTACAGCTAGTTCAACTATAATACCAAGCTAGTGTCTAGATCCGTCATTCACTTGGCCAGTTTTTTTTTTGTTATTGGAACGAAGTTCCTGATCGCGCGTTAGGAAAGGGTGCTACACGGAAAAAAATCTTACGAAAAGTTGTCACGACACTTTTTGGAACGAAGTTCTTATCTTATCGCGCGTTGCGAAAGGGTGCTAGAGCTCAAAGAGTGGAGTGGAGTGGAGTCACGACGATTATTTTTGTGGAGTGTATACAGTAACTTCGTTCCATCCGGGTGTCCCTTGACACTTCTCAAGTTTTTATTATTGTTTGTTCATTTATTACGGTTGATTACATAATTATGCATTATCCTGCATATTCCGAACTCCTCTTTTTCAGGAAGGTTTTATGAATCTACACGTATATTTTTTTTAATCTCCAGACTGTTGTATAGACACTCATGTTGATTCTATTGAATTATGTTACGAAACCACAGTGACCGTATCAGTGCAGGTGTTTTGATAACGTATAAGTTTGAATGATAAACATTTGGTATCAACTTTACTGAAGCAACGAATAAGTCAAAACAATTCATTCATTTCAAAACTTACTTGTGAAGATAAGGATCTCATTATTATCTATACATATAACTACTTCATATCAACAATTTTCAAGCAGTCTCAGAAAAATATAAACCTAGGAGACACTGGATTCGGAAAAGCATGGAAATGATCATAATGAACTCTTCCATCTTTGAAATAGTTTTTTTAGATTTTCAAAACCTCTGTAAGCTTTTAGCATGGCGCCCGCGGCGTCGGACGTCAGCAGATGATCTGCGGCCACCGCACAGTATTATTATTGCCTCGAAAAGCGGACATTCCCTTTTTATTAACTTATCCGATAGAACAAGTTATTTTAAAAGTAAGAGTAAAATACCCGTGTGACAATTTTGTCTCAATCAGGAGATATAATTTTTTTTTTAAATTTTCTATGGTTTCCATAAAAACCATAGAAATCGCAATAACTTTAGATCCAATTAGGTTTTGTTATATCTTTGGTTGCAATTACTTGAAGCTTTATATTAAGTAAATTACCAAGCAAACGCTCAATTTTTATCGTTACCCGGTGGTGAGTAACATCGAATTTTACATATTTACGATTTTATTTTTTTATGGGCTTATTTCCTGGTATTTGGATTCAATATCGAGACAATCTGTTGCTTTGGCACTAAGAAACACCAATTTAAAATATCATATCCAAATCTTATGGTATCCAGAAATTATAGGATTCTGAAATTTAGGCGCTAGGGTTGGCATAAGTCGTATTTTCTTAAATGTTTTTTTTTATTGTAAAATATAGTAACATAACAATAGGACCTGTTACCAATACCGGTGGGCCACTTATTTTTATATTTTTAAATGTTTATCGTACATAGCACTGAATTTTTACCTACGGAAAATTATAATTAAAGTAGGTATTTATGCAAGTGAAGTCTTTTTTTTTTGGGACAAACCCACCGCACTGTTCCTAAATCACAGCAACTCCTGAAAGCCAGAATCAACAGTGGCGACCGCCAGAAAAGCGCCGGCAATGAAGCTCGACGAAGTCCCGGAGAATGAATTTAACTGTCTTGGATCCCGCAACGTACGTATACGTCGATAAGTAACCAACATAAATTTAAAACTACAAACAAAAAAAAAAATATATTTTTGCGAAGTGATGACCCTAAAATCAAAATTATCAGAAAAAACTTTAGAAGTGAATAACTCCCAGATACCGCGAGATTTGGATGTGTTTTTTTTTTCTACTGATTGGTTGGGGTCTATATATGATTTACCATTAATATTGAATCCAACTAAGCAAAGATACAACCATGAAAAATCAAAATCTAAAAACACAAAAAAAGGATATTTCTTAAAATCTCTACTAGGTAGTACCCTTTTGTATTTTTCTTTAAATATCTTTAACATAGTTTTATTACTCATAATAAAGACATGTGTAAAATAATGCGTATTTATTTTTAAATTAAATAATTTAGAAAAGTAAAAAAAAACACATAACATTTTTTTACTCATGTTTTATGTAAAATTGGTACACGGGTATTCTACTCTTACTTTTAAAATAACCTGTTCTATCGGGTAAGTTAATAAAAAGGGGATGTCCGTTTTTCGAGGCAATAATAATACTGTGCACCGTAGGCGCGGGCATGCGGGTAAAGGGCAACTCGCTGCCCGACCAAGGACCATGCCCAGGTCGACGGCGCGTTGTGTCCCACGCACGCCTCAAAGAGCGTCAGCATAATGACGGGCCCCCCCTCTCAGAGGGCCAAAGCCTGCCGGGGTCGCGGGATTATTCCCTTAGCGTGACCCCGGAACATAACAGGCTATTGAAGGACACCGTGGATTTTAGTCAGTAGAAGTCTGACAGTCCCTCCCGCCCTGCCCGGGGTTGGAGGACTCATTCGATGATTTAAAAAAAAAAAAGCTTTTAGCGTGGCAAAAAAATGCCCCTTTTTTCTTCTTTGGGCTAATTATTTATAATTTTTGCAAATGGATACTTATTTGAATCATCTAGATGCTTTTTTGAATCGAACGGTCCGATATCTGTTTAACATTTTTTTAATTTTCCGAGACTGCTGAAAAACTTGATCAAAGAAGGACTCATTGTTGCCTAGACTAGTAATCAATTACATTTATATCTATTTAATGAATTAATTTAGATTTTGGGACAGTGATAAAATTGATAGCCAAGGGCAGTTGGCATAGGTAGCAAGTAGTAGTAGTAGGTGACAACTTTGTAATTTGTAGTTTCGCAATATAATGTAGTTGTTACAATTAGATATTTATCTGTTTAGCTATCATTAAAAAAAAAACAGGCGTGTGTTGGCAGGATTGCATCACAGACGCAATCCTGCCAACTCACGCCTGTTTGCAGTGTCCGGTAAGCACATAACGAAAATGATTATTACTGATGTAAATATTCTTTATTCTGTATCATTTTCAAATACAAACATATTAACTTTTTTCACTTTTTTATTTTCTATTTGTTCACAAAGGTGCAATGAGCTTATCTCTTTAAAGAGATCCCTTTCAGCCAACTTGGATAATTGATTCACTAAATGAATAATACGGGGACAAGACTATACACACAAACAAATACCCTGCACTAAAAATTACATTTAAAAAATTAAGAATGTATTTAATTAGTGAGAAGGAAATAAGAACAAAAATATGAAAATCAATACATACATATTTATAAAATGGTATACCTATAAATATATATTTATAATTATATACATAAAAATCACCATGTACTACATAAACGACCTGCCTTTAATTTAATTTCCAATTCAGACTTTATTTCAAAGAAAACCGACCATAACAAAGTGAAACATTATCTGAACGCTAATAAATCTCTTGGTAAACTATTCAATCCTTTAATTTTTTATCTTTATTATTTCAGATTGGTGATTTTAATGCAGGTCAGAGGTGACAGGCCAAGCCTACGATGGAGTGAGCGAGCTTGCCGAGAAGAATCCAGAAGCCTTACCACGAGTTCTTAACGCGACCGAGTTTAGACTGTGGAAAAGAGGTAGCGCTAGACGACTTGTTTAGCTCTGTCTCTTTCTCATAGCCTAAACTGGATCGCGTTAAGTGCTCGTGGTAAGGTCTCTGTTTACTATAACTTTGAAGAGATTCGGGTTGTATTTATTTGGGAACATCAACTATAAATCAATGACTTAGTTACATGCGTTTTCCTTTTTTGAGATGATAATTTTCGATTTATTCCTACCATAGACTCGTACTGACTAAAAGTCACCGTGTTCTCTTGGTTGTTCTTTGCTTTCCAGAGCCCTGCTTAGGCAAGCAAGTGATAGGTAGGTACATAGGTAGATACTTAATAGGTTTAACTGCAGTTTCGTTTTACAGACTATAGTTCTACACTTTGTACCAAATAGTGGAGTATGAAATATCACAAAATCAAAATATCTAAAAATACAAAAACAAATAGAGGATGGTTTTACTGGCTTAACTTAGATACCAACTAACTTATGAATAATTTAAATCACCGAATTCGAAATTAAAAATCACCGAAATCAGCATGTTATTTATGTATTTATTGCATTTTTGTCTGTATTTTTTTTTGATAATCTTGTACCTATATACTTTTCACCTATGAACTAGCTTCCCATATTATATCTATCCCTTCGTTTCCAAAACGGTAAAACATCTAAACTGCTGACGCCTAACAATAGTTCAATAGCAATATGCAACAATATTGCACGCTATTTCAACAGCGAAGGCGCTTTAAGTTTTGAAGCTACGATTGCTAGCATAAAGTTCGATTATAACATTTTGTTATTACTTTTTAAAACAAGGTAGCTTTTTCAATTAAATCTTAAAATTAATACTGAATAAAAATACGACAGAAGGCAATTTTAAAAGGTTGTTTTTATTTATTTTTGCGTTGCTACTGAATAAAAATACGACAGAAGGCAATTTTTTTTTTTATTTATTTTTGCGTTTCTTTCAACTATCATAATACAAATTAAATCTGTCCGTGATATTGCTTGGTTTTTCACAAAAGTTTTAATGAAATAAAAATCACGATTTTTAAAATTTAATGATTTCAGTACAGTATATATTTTACTATAGTACCTGTAATAAGCCATTAACGAATATCGATATATTTTCGAAGCATGAAAAATTATGTAAAGCATTGGCGGGTCGCTAGTTTGGTATGCTTATATGATACTTTGACTACGTTCGTAGTTTTATCTTATCACTATATACCATAAATATTATCTTGATGTACAAAATAAAATCGATTTAGTGTTGCTAATGTTATTGAATCAACATCATGTTAACATTTATTATTTCTCTACTTCTTACTAATTTGTTTATACTTTTTATAATAAAAGTTTACATAAAACTAACAACCGGAATATGTAAGAGCAAAAAACACCTAGTCGGTAAAGTGGTCATAGTCACAGGCGCAAATAAAGGAATTGGATACGAAACATCGAAAGACTTGGCTGAAAGAGGAGCTCGTGTTATACTAGCTTGTAGAAACGAGGGACTTGGCACTGCTGCGAGGGACAAAATTATCAAAGACACTGGTAATGACGACGTTCACTATCGACACCTTGATCTCTCCTCCCTGGCTTCCGTGAGAGCGTTCGCTGATGGGATACTCAAGACTGAGAAGCGTCTCGACATACTTGTCAACAATGCTGCTGTTTTTGAAGTTGATAACGTCAAAACAGGAGATGGACTATCGCTTTTAGTGCAGACCAATCATTTTGGGCCTTTCCTTTTAACGAACTTACTTTTGCCTTTACTAAAAACATCTCCACCGAGTCGTATTGTCACCGTATCGTCAGGAGCGTATTACAATGGAAAACTTGACTTTGATAATTTGAACTTGGAAAAGGAAACTAAAGAAACGTACAGTATTTTGAAAAGTTATTGGAATACAAAGTTGTATAATGTATTAATGACCGTTGAATTAGCAAGAAGGTTGGAAGGAACCGGAGTTACGACCAACAGCTTACACCCGGGAGCTATAGATACCGAAATTCTGAATTTGAAAAAAGGCTGGATAACTAAGTTGATGCCAATAATTAGGTATTTTTTGAAGGATTCGTGGGAAGGAGCACAGACTACTATTTATTGTGCCGTGTCGCCTGAATTGGACGGCGTGACTGGGAAGTATTATGAAGACTGCCGAGAAGCCCGATTGTCAACCCTTGCTCAGGATAAAGATGCAGCACGCAAACTATGGGAAGTTTCAGAGAAATTAGTTGGTCTGAAATAGAATACTACACTGCAATTGTTTTAATAAAGTTGGTGGTTTATGAAAAATCTTTGTTTTACTAGATAATGCAACGTTTTATTGAAAACTAGCTTCTGCCCGCGACTTCGTACGCGGATCCTGTTGCTTTTGCCAGCGGCAACGGGGTCGTCAAAATCGAAGATCTGAAACGTCTGATGTCAAATTCTTAGAGCCTGAGGATGGGAAAACAATGGGACGCCCATGACGATTCCAAACGTTAAAGATCTTTCATGTTTTTAAGTCAACAGGAAATGCCCATCAGACTAAACAACTCTTGCTAAGACGTGATTCCTATAATTATACATATATGTTATAGTGCAGCTAAGCTCTTGGAGTTCCACATCAGATGTTCCAGATCTTCAAATTTATTCTCTCAGCAGAAAAAGTTTATTACGTGGAGCAATTTTTGCTATCGCACTATTTTTGTATGTTTTATAATTTAGCTGGTATGTTGCGGTTCTGCACCAGGTGTTCAAGTTTCCAAGATACATTAATTTGTCATTAAGAGGAAACAGCACGGCCATTTTTCCATACAAACGTAGTCCCCTGTGTTCTCCCTGGATAATGCCAGTAGAGCAATATATTTTTACAAAAAATCTATGATCACTACTGGCATGTCTCTATGTTTTCCTTTTTCCCATAAATTAATTATGAAAAGAGATATGAAAATTCAAAATCCTAAAGTCAAATGGCCAAATTTTCCAATGTAGTTCAAATAATCAGTAAACAAATTTCACGAACGATTATGTTAAAAAAAGGAAAATAGGAACACGACCAAGGCCTTTCTTTATTTTTAAACCCAAAAAAGTAGTGAAATCGGTTAAGTTTTGGAGGAGTAATCAGGGGACTACGAATCCATACTTGCTTTTGTGCCATTGTTTTAAGGTATTTTCGGTCCAAGCTGCAATTTGTCTCTTTCGCGCTCTGTAACTCTGTGTGGGCACTAAAAATTAACAAAATAGATTTTAAGAAAAAAAACCTATTTTTCAATTCTACCAGCCCTTGCTGTTTCCTCAAAGACATTAAGGTTGCACACGCGACGGATGCTTAAAAATGGTGTCACTTCTTCCGTTATCCCAACATTTCCCTTCACTGCTCTGCTCCTATTGATTGTAGCGTGATGAAAAATATACTATAACCAGCACAGGAGTTTGAAAAATTATTGTTCCAAGTTTTGTTAAAATCCGTTGAGTAGTTTTTGTTTCTATAACGGTGATACAGACAGACAGACAGACTGACAGACAGACAAAAATTTTACTGATTGCATTTTTGTTATCAGTATCAATCCATCATATCACCCCCTGATAGTTATTTCGAAAATCTATTTCATGTACAGTATTGACCTCTTTACTAATGTATTATCTATCTATCTATACTTGCTAGCAGCACGACTTGGACAATTTAGGTTAGAAGAAGTCCTTTTCGTGGTTACTTTTTTTTAACCACGAAGTGTTAGGAGCCCCGTCGACTTCCTCCTGTGATACAGCCAGACGGATTTAGCCAGTTAAACCAAGGTGTAACCGCGCTTTGGGCTTTAACCGTAATAACATTTATAAAAATCAATGCTACTTTAATTATAATAATAGTAATTTTATAACTCAAGAACGGGCTACCAAATGTTTATAGGCTTTGTTCGGACTATTTTAGTAGACTCAAAATCGGTCGAGCGGGCGGTTCTTGATTTCTTTCTTATTTATTGAATTCATTCAACTAATCACCCCGTTTGACTGTACTTTGACAGCAAAATCCCCAGATTTTGCTGTCAAAGTACATAGCGAAACACGTACCGGGCTATAAGTTTTCTTTAGTTTTCCACGTTCAAAAAAAATCTACGTTCTGATGTCATTTTGTCTTTTCTTACGTCGACAAAACCCGCTTCTATGGTGATGCTAATGCTGCGCGTGCTGGCTTGTATCTTGTGACCGTGATAGTTAGAAAGTTGAAGTTTTCACAGATAACGTATTTCTTTTGCAGCTAAGGCAACAAATACTAAATAAAAAAATATTTAAAAAAATAACCGCCTAATAAAATAACTTTTCTTTCGGAAGGCGGTGGCAAAAAGACAACGAAATAAAAAACAAAGCCACCGACATCGGAAAGAAAAGTTATTTTGTAGGTTTACCCTTTTTTGTGATTGTTTTTGATGGCGGTTATTTTTTTTTTGAAAAACGTTTATTTTTTTTTATTTTACTCTTTTTAGTTTAAATATTCAACCCAAATTCTTGTCAAATACATCTTCTTACACATGCACTAGAATTTTGTAATCCGTGGCACCGGTATTAACATCGCTCATGTACACGGATTAATAGCTAATAATAGCTAATAAAATTAGAGTTTCTCAGTTTTTGAGATAGGGTATCTCAAAAACTGCTGAACAGATTTTGATAAAACTTGCAGTATTCTCTACGGTGAACGATCCCTAATACAACAAAAAAAAAATCGGTCTACAATGAGGGATTTTCTTTTTATGTTTTCCCTAGTCAATGGATAGATGGCGTTAAACTTGATATGTTACTGCAATGAACGGAACGTCACGTCATTTTTTGATTTTTTTCACTTGGATGTAATTTTGAGATCGTAAAACAAAAAGTACATGTCATGCCATTGTCAGTCAAATCACATCACACAAATGGCATTTTGAAAATAAATAACAACAAGGAAAAAGAAAAAAAAATATTCATTTACCAGTCTTTTTAATTTATGAGTTTTCCACGCCAGAAAGAAAACGTCCCAAGAGAAAAAGAAGGCTAGTCTGTGCCTCGTAGATTTGTGCAATAATGAAAGCATACATCTTTTTCCTAGAGTAACGCCCTTAGTTCAACGCCATCTATAGAGTTCTTGGAAACTACTTTTTTTTAAATTCCAAAAAGAAAACCTCTCATTAGCAGAATAGTCGCGTAACAAAAACGCAAAAAGTAATGTCATCCAAGTAAATCAATAAAAATGCTCACAAAATAGAAAGTACTGGATCGAATTGGCTGAAATTTTTATTGGACCACACTGCAAGTATACTGCATCGAACAAAAAAAAACAATCACATTAATCGATGTTCATACATAAAAAAATATACCGACCGAATCGAGAACCTCCTCCTTTTTTTGAAGTCGGTTAAAAATATAATAAGATTTTAATTGAGGTCCCACACAACAAACGTGTTTTTGGTTTTTTGTTCAGGCATACACTTGTAATATTCACAGAACATAATTATGATAATTAATGTTATTCACTTTAAAATGAATGAATCAATTATAATTAAAAATAATAATGGGGTTCCCATCAAACAAACGTTTTCTTTTTGCTGTTTTTATTCCGACTTGCACTTGGCAGATTTTTAGGGTTCCGTAGTCAACAAGGAACCCTTATAGTTTCGCCATGTCCGTCCGTCCGTCCGTCCGTCTGTCCGCAGTTTAGCTCAGAGACGCACAGTACTAGAGAGCTGTAATTTGGTGTATCTAAATATACGGATTTGTTGTGCCGAAAAAGTGGTAAAATAAAATCTCAAAAAAAATTTTTTTTAGGGTACCTCCTGTACACGTAAAGTGGGAATGTTTTTTTTCTCGCGTAACCCTTAGTGAAAAACCGGCCAAGTGCGTGTCGGGCCACGCACAGTGTAGGGTTCCGTAGTTGCCCATCAAAATACTTATGCGAACTAACTAAACTGATTCGCTAAATTTAATTTTAAAAAGAAGAATTTTCAAAATCGGTCCAGGAGTCTTTGAGAAATCGGGGAAAAATACATTAAAAAAAAGATTACGACGAATTTAGGACCTAGGAGGAGGTCCTAAATTCGTTGTAATCTTTTTTCTTTTTTTTTAATTAAGTTAAAAATAGTTGACAATAAATCCTACCTATCCCCAAAAAACATACCATAAAAGCTGTGTAAAAATAAAGTTGACCGCAGCTCCGGTACATTTTGTTTAAGTAAAATATGATATCAATGCTTTTTAAGTTGGTCGACGATTACTCGTAAAGTTGTATAACCTACTTAGTCCGGATAATTTTCTTTTAAACTTCGTTTATAGGCTACTATTGGAATTTTTTCAGTAGACCAAACATAACCGTTTAGCTGGTAGAGGGGGGGACACTCGAATCGAGCAAATTTATTTAAAGCTTAATATTTCACAAACGAATTTTTTTATCTGTAAATTGTTAATGCAAAACTATCATTATTTTTTAAAGTACCTATTTAATGATACCCCACACTAAGGGGTACGCGGGAAAAAAAATTCCTCACTTTACGTGTAAGTACTGGAGGTACCCTAAAAAAAATATTTTACGAGATTTTATTTTACCACTTTTTCGGCACAACAAATCCGTATATTTACACCTAATTACAGCTCTCTAGTACTGTGCATCTCTGAGCTAAACTGCGGACAGACGGACGGACGGACATGGCGAAACTATAAGGGTTCCTTGTTGACTACGGAACCCTAAAAATAAAAATAAGGTGAGTTAAAAAATTAACAATTTTTTGATAAAATAACTTTTCTTTCGGAAGAAATGGCAAAAAGACAACGAAATAAAAAACAAAGCTCAATTTTGACATCGGAAAGAAAAGTTATTTTGTAGGTTTACCCTCTTTGTGATTCTTTTGATGGCGGTGTGATGCACAATACTTACATTTACGAAGTTTAAAAGAAAACCTTTATATTTATAATTTCATGTTTACCATTTTTTTAGATTTTGAGTGATTCTTTATAAATAAATACTCAACGAAATAAAAAACGAAGCCACCTTCAGACTGACTTATGTACGACAGAGACCTAGAGTTTTTGTGGTTGTTTTTTAAATATATAATGTTTTAACATCTTTTTTGTTCTATTTGAACATCCACTTTGATTTAACAATAATTAATTCCTCAGGAGAAACGAGTGAAGAATTTACATAAGCGGTCCTCGAGCGCCAAACGAACTTCCATCACAGATTACTTCCATGTCGAAGTGAAGCTCAAAATCGGGCGGTCTAATCATTGGCTAGACGTCATTCATGTTGACAGCCCGCAGCAAGCTGTCACTCTAGTTCAAGTGCAAACTGCGCCTGGGGTGCGTTTAAATCCTTCTGCGGTATTTCGCCGGAAAAAAATTAAACCGGCGAGGGTTCGCTGAACGGAGTCATAAGTTTCTGTCAATGTTAGGATTGTCAAATTCAATTTTGACAGCTCAGTTTACTGAACAAATAATCAATGTTGCCGGTTTAATACAAATCCATAATCCACAAATAATATTTACTCTTTAAAATAAAAATAATATTCGTTTTTACGGCGAGAAAAAGCAAAACAAAAAACTTAATGTCAATCACCATAAAATTTTAATTTAAAAAGGTCGCCAAAAATTTATTCCTTTCAGCAAAAACATAGACCCTCGTAGATTTGTGCAATAATGAAAGCATACATCTTTTTCCTAGAGTAACGGACTTAGTTCAACGTCTATAAACGGGGCAGATTAAATTTTAATTGGTATAATTTTTCACCTCTCGGTGTACTTAAACGGGCTGTTTTACATTTATACTGACTAAAATTTAATCTGCCCCGTTTACGGTCGTCCGCTGGCATAAGTTTTTAAAGATTTAAACGCACCCCCGTTCGGCGAACCCTCGCTTGTTTAATTTTTATCCGGCGTTTCACCGGCTGCAGCCCAGGGATGCGTTTAAATCAATTATCCAGTTTAAATTTATACTGACTAAATGCCAAACACCCAAACATCCACAACATAAATGAGGAAGGCAAGTGTTAAAGTGACAAGTGACAGTTTGCTCCGAAAAGAACTGTCAAATCAAAGGAATTTTCTAAAACGATTTATTGATCTAAAATGACTAGGTGTCGAGTCTGCTAATTATTAGTCAAAATGGCGCCACAATGGCGTTTCAATTTTCGAACAATTTTTTACTCAGCAGTAAAAAATGGTTCAAATAAGCTACAATTGAAACGCCATTGTGGCGCCATTCTGACTAATAATTAGCAGACTCGACACCATGTTGTGTAATTATCTGTAAAACTGATGGAACATACGAATTTCCGACAATATTCACACTATCAAGAATTAATAGTAGCTGCTGTGACTGCCTTGAGAACAAAAATTGTATTATAACTAAGGCAAAACTAAATAATAAACAAATATCCACCCTTGCGAAGTCGAGACAGGCTAAACAATCGAATACGCTTTTCAAAATAATATCTACTTTTCTATTGGAGGTTAACAGTATTACATCGCTCTGTCCGTCTAAATCATGAAATGGTTCATCTGGCGGAAGAATTATCACCTGGAACGAGTTTTGTGATAGTTGTGGTGTTAAGAAATTAAGTATATTGTGATATTTCCCGAATCTAAATAGAAAAAAACCGGCCAAGTGCGTGTCGGGCACTCGGGCCACGCACAGTGTAGGGTTCCGTAGTTGCCCATCAAAATACTTATGCGAACTAACTAAACTGATTCGCTGAATTTAATTTTAAAAAGAAGAATTTTCAAAATCGGTCCAGGAGTCTTTGAGAAATCGGGGAAAATACATAAGAAAAAAGATTACAACGAATTTAGAAAATTCCTCCTCCTTTTTTTTGAATTAAGTTAAAAATAGTTGACAATAAAAACCTACCTATCCCCAAAAAACATACCTATAAAAGCTGTAAAAATAAAGTTGACAAACTTACATTTGCAGTTGTCTCCGATACATTTTGTTTAAGAAAATATGATATCAAGTACTTTTTATAAGTTGGTCGACTATTACTCGTAAAGTTGTAAAGCCTACTTAGTCATGATAATTTTCTTTTAAACTTCGTCATATGTACTACTATTGCGAATTTTTTCACACCCCCAAACATAACCGTTTAGCTGGTAGAGGGGGGGGACACTCGAATCGAGCAAAATTTTGCACTTTAAAGCTTAATATTTCACAAACGAATTTTTTTATAAAAAAATTGTTAATGGAAACTATCATTATTTTTTAAAGGCCTATTTAATGATACCCCACACTAAGGGGTACGCGAGAAAAAAAAAATCCTCACTTTACGTGTAAGTACTGGAGGTACCCTAAAAAAAAATATTTTACGAGATTTTATTTTACCACTTTTTCGGCATAACAAATCCGTATATTTACACCAAATTACAGCTCTCTAGTACTGTGCGTCTCTGAGCTAAACTGCGGACGGACGGACGGACGGACATGGCGAAACTATAAGGGTTCCTTGTTGACTACGGAACCCTAAAAAGGGGTAAAATTACTGAATTAAAACATTATGATATTTTATCAAAATAGAAAATCAGAAGCAGCATTATATTCTTGGTAGACGAGAGGACACGTAAGTCATACGTAAATTCAAAAAATTAAACCTCAAGTACAAATAATCGTGGATTTAATACCGTAAAATCAAAAGTGATTTAATTGAGTGGTAATTTACCACTCAATTAAATCACTTTTTTTCCTGTTGTAGATGCACCGCGACGTCACTTGCATTGACGAATAATTTTCAATATTTGTTTTATATTTATTGTTTATACACAATTTTTATTACATTATATCTTGTTTGTTTTTTGTACAAGGTTGACAGCGATCTGACGTAGGGACCAAATATCGCAGCGACATCTACGATTAGCTTTGAGTTGCCATCCCCATTGCATTTCAAGCCGAAGAAGACACACAGACGTAATAACCAACAATACAACTGTTCCTACTCAATTCACTATATGTCTGTACAATGAAGGGCTGTCATAATCGTTCTTATATATGTAACCCTTATCATAGCCTTAAGTTTAATTCGTCCGTTTTGCAATGTTGTCGTTACAATCACATTTTATTCACTCGTGAATACATAGTTACACGGATAAGAATGAATTGGCAGACTGACAACACGGATGTTGTATTTTTCTGATGACACACAATAAAATACGTACCTCAATTCCTAACTCATTTTAGGGTTATGTACCCAAAGGGAAACGGGACTCTATTACCTTCTAAGACTCCGATGCCCGTCCGTCTGTCTGTCTGTCTGTGACAAGCCTGTATCGCGTGAACCCTGATAGTTTGACAGTTGTTTTTGCATAACATAATGTGTTTCTGTTGCCGCTATAACAAATATGTTTTTTTGTCTTTTCATTTATTTATTTTAATACTTCAATGGTACACACGGCTATACATCAAGCTACTATACAGAACCAGTAGTCTTGGACTTGCTTCATAACGATCCTACCGCACTAATTTTGCATAGCTTACACTTACTCCTTATAGCGATGTACATAGGCGGACTTAATGCCACAATAGGCATTCTCTATAAGTCAACCTTATAACAGATATAATAAGGAACCCTTTGTCGACGAATGCAATTCGCACTTGCCAGGTTTTTTGCCATTCGTTTGTAAGAAAAAAAGTTGCTCTGTAATGAAAATTCTTCCTCTAATGGTAGCCATACACCACCTACCCTGCCTATCGTATGACGCTTGCAATTGTTTCAAATTGGCAGTTCGTCCATATAAACTATACACCATACTGCCTATCGTACGATCGATTTGACACAACTTCAAATCTGCAGCAGCGATGCCAACTTAGCAACTTTATAGCTAGATCTAGCTATTATTCGGTGACCGATAGCTACGAATTTATAAAATTGTAGCTGTCGTCACCAAATAATAGCCAAATTCATCACTGCTGCCGATTTGACGTTGTGTCAAATCGATTTGATGACCTATCAAATTGGCATGTCATGTCATCAAATACAACAAAACAATTGCAAGCGTCAAATCGCTCGTCGATAGGCAGGATGGTGTATGGCTACTACATAATTATAAGACTATGCCTCTGTTCAGACACGGCGGGAACCGCGCGATTTCAGAATCGCATGGAAATCGCGTGAGTCTTATTTGTATGAGTTATCAAGTAATCGTTCAGACATAACCGCGCGATTCCCGCGCGGGAAACGCGCGGTTCCCGCCGTGTCTGAACAGAGGCTATAAGGTGAATGCGCTTAAAACCATATTATAAACTCACATACACAAATAGAAAGGTTTGAATGATGAATACGTAACGAAAACATTGGTAGGGGTGCAATGTCTAAGACCCCTCTTAGACATTGTTCCCCTACCTATGTTTTCGTCCAAACGCGGGGTATGATGGGTACACACTTATAGTGAACTTAACACAACATAGTGCAAGAGGTTATAGGAGCGGCCAATATGAAAGCAAGGGCGCATAACCAAAAAGTTAGCAACGTCGATAATAGTTTAAATTAATTCGGCGATGTTACTGTATGGAAATAAGAAATTATATATGGCTGTGTAGTGCACTAGAAAAATGATATTATAGGAATGCAATCAAAACACTGAATTCGCCGTTGTAACCGTTTCAGTACCCTTAGCACGAATTTTCACTATTTTACTATATATTATAGTATTTACAGCGTTTCTTGTATGAAAAAATTAGTGACCGACCGAAATTTCGGTTTCGGTTTCGGTTTCGGCCTGTTTCGGCCAAAAAATCTAGTTTCGGCCCTAGTTTCGCTTTCGGCCAAAATATAGCCGAAACTTTGCCGAAACCGAAACCTGACGAAACTCAAGTGTTCGTGCATTTTCGTGCGTCGTTCGGAAAATATAGATTATGGCTCAGTAGAAGTTAAATAACATAGAAAAATAGCAATTTCTTAGAAACCTATTTGTTCCATAGGTTTGCCGTATAACATTTATTTCCAGAATTTGATCCTTATTAGCAAAACTATCGAATGGTGTAATAATGTGTGTTTTTTTTTCCAAAATCTGTGGTTTCGATTCCTGACCAGCACTATTGATTTTTCTAAAATCTAATGATACAGTTTTCGTTTTCGTTAAAATCGGTCTTCAGTCATCCTGTAATTCCTGTATAATTATACACTTTTTCTTAAGTGTTAACCAATGTAAAAAAACAAACATAAAATTTTAGAAAACAATCGAAAATTTAAATGTTTTAAAAAGTTTCGGTTTCGGTTTCGGCCGAAACTGAGAGCTAGGCCGAAAGTTCGGTTTCGGTTTCGGTTTCGGCTGAAAAATCAGTTTCGGTCGGACACTAGAAAAAATGGAACAGCGCCTCTGGCGCGCGAAGACGGAACTAATTTTTTTAAGCTATTCGCATACGGGCAAAGAGACCCATTAGGCACACAGTGCCTAAGGAAGAATTTTTGCCCGCATCCCAGGGTGCACCGGCCTGGAAAATTGGTATTCCCACCAGACGTATCCGAGAGGGAACTCCAGTCCACGGGCGCACATGGAGGTTTCCTGTCATAGCACCCCAAATATGTAACATCATAATCTTCTTTTAAACCGTGTACCCGTTTGATATTTATCTCTGAGAAAACCTTATCTACCTGCATTTATTTAGTACCGATGGATCGCCATAATATCCAAACAAAACTAAGTGAAAACAACAACAACAACAACAACAACAAAAAAAAAAAAACTGTTTCTTAATAGAACGGTCAAAGCCAACATAGTTCCAAACACTGGGTGGCGCTAAAGTAGTGCATGGTACCAATACAAAAACATAAAATTGTGCTGCCTTGCCTAGTCAGTCAGTCCTAAAAAATTATAAATGCTCAAATATGATTTCTACCTACATAAAACTGAGGATAATATTGAAGCTTTAGGTTAGTTCAGCCCAGTCAGACCTTAGGACCTTACCATAAATATAAACCGTGAGGAGCAGGGACGAGTCGCTAGTATGACATTAACCACAACGTGTGCTTATAACGCAGTTTTTATCGATTTTATCTTATCTACGGTATTGTCTGTATCAGTTTACATATATATAACTATGATGTGGATAGTGTGACTATGTGTCGTACAGTTGTTGTTTCAACAAGGCATAAACATGTTGTGCGCGATAGTAATTTATCTTTTGCTACCCATTTGTTTTATACTATCCATCATAAAAGTGTACAATAAGTTAACTGCCGGAATATGTAAGAGCAGTAGACATTTAGTGGGTAAAGTGGTCATAGTCACCGGTGCAAACAAAGGAATTGGTTACGAAACTTCCAAAGACTTGGCTGAAAGAGGAGCTCGTGTTATACTAGCTTGTAGAAACGAGGGACTTGGCACTGCTGCGAGGGACAAAATTATCAAAGACACTGGTAATGACGACGTTCACTATCGACACCTTGATCTCTCCTCTCTGGCTTCCGTGAGAGCGTTCGCTGATGGGATACTCAAGACTGAGAAGCGCCTCGACATACTTGTCAACAATGCTGCAGTTTTTGAAGTTGAAAATGTGAAAACAGAAGACGGGCTGTCACTAATTGCGCAGACCAATCATTTTGGACCTTTCCTTTTGACTAACTTGCTGCTACCGTTAATAAAAACGTCTGCTCCAAGTCGTATCGTCAATGTTTCATCAGGCGCTTACTACAATGGAAAACTTGACTTCAATAATCTAAACGCGGAAAAGGAAACAAAAGAAACCTACAGTATTTTGAAAACTTATTCCAACACAAAGTTGTATAACGTTTTAATGACAGTAGAACTAGCAAGAAGATTGGAAGGAACTGGAGTCACGACCACTAGTTTACATCCGGGAGTTATAGATACCGAAATTCTGCATTTGAACAGAGGTTTTATTGTATGGGTCTTACCATTACTGAGGTATTTTATGAAGAACACTTGGGAAGGAGCGCAGACTACTATATATTGTGCTGTGTCGCCTGAACTGGACGGCGTGACTGGGAAGTATTATTCCGATTGTAAGGAGGCGAAGCTCTCGAACCTGGCTCAGGATGAAGGTTTAGCGCGCAAATTTTGGGAAGTTTCAGAGAGATCGGTTGGCCTCAAATAAAATACTTAAAAATCAAGAAATATTTGAAGTGTGTCACAATTTTTAAGTGTTCTCAGTTGTGAAAGTGGGTGGTTATTATTTATTGGTTTACTTAATTGTTCACACTGGTTTTATGGCAAATATTATATATAAATATTATTATGCCTTAATATTTATATATTATATAAAATTATATAATTATTTTATATATAATTTATACATAATTTTATATTATATATATTTTATATTATTTTATAATATAATTTTATATTATATAATTATTTATATATAATATATAAATATATAATATATATATATTATTTATATATTATATATAAATAATTATATAATATAGAGGAGCTCGTGGCTAAATAATCACAGCCGCACAGGCCGATCTTCCCGGTTAAGCCGCGCTTGCCGAGGTTGGTCTGTGGATGGGTGACCATCTATCATAGCGAGTTTCCTCCGTGCCTCGGAAAGCACGTAAAGCCGTTGGTCCCGGCTGTCATTTGTAGATCTTTGACAGTCGTTACTGTTAGTCAGAAGCTCTAAAGTCTGACAACCAGTCTTACCATGGGTTATCGTATCACCCAGTTACTGGGTTGTGGAGGTCCGACAGGCAGTCACTCCATGTAAAATACTGATATCCAGCTGAATCTGGTTTGACTGGAAGCCGACCCCAATATAGTTGGGAAAAGGATAGGCAGATGATGATATAAATATATAATATATATTTTATTTTTTATTATATTATTTTTTATTTTATTATATATAATTATTTATATATAATATATAAATATATAATATATATTTATATATTATATAAAATAATAAATAAATTAAATTTATTGCCTTAATATATAAATATAAAGGCAATAAAGTTGAATATATAAGTGTAACATATCAACCACATAAATGTGTATCTATAACATTTCCCTTCTGTATGACTTGCTGATTCATTTCTGATAGTTAAATCATATTATTATATTTTTGTGAAATAAATAATATATGATCTGTTCACATGTAAATGAAATAAAATAAGTCGTTTGTCCATCTGTTATTAATAAAAATACCCTTTTCAAGTAAGTAATTAAACAAAACCCGATAAAAGAATATCTGTAAAAAGTAAAATAAAACATGAATGCTAAATAACTTTCATGAAAATCCTTGGAGCCGTTTCCGAGATCCTGATTATATATAAATATACAAGAATTGCTCGTTTAAAGATATTAGATTAAAACTGATATGATATTTAAACATTGAGCAAAATGGTGACAACTGCAGATGAACCGGAAAGTGTGTTATGCCGATTTTCGTAGGATATTCTTGCATTATTTTGTATCTACTTTTTTCAATTGTAATGTAGTGACATTTTATTTTATTTTACAATTGCCTCCGTTGTTAAAGAGGCGTTAATAAATTCACATTGCTATCACATTTTCGCCAGGAGCTTAATATGTTTTTCAAAAATAGATGGATCTACTACAAACTTTTGAAAAAGGCAATTTTTCAAATGTTGTTACCTACTTGGTACGTATGTTGAACAGTGTAAGTTACCTGGTAGTAAATATAAGTGGATAGGTAAACTTTCTTCTGCTTTTATCATACTGTATCAAAACATATATATTATGAAATCAGATAAATATTTATAAATAAAAAAGACTACACAACTATTAAGAAACACTACAGTTTAGTATCACACTAATGGGTGCCTATTAAAGAGTGCATAACAAAAACCCTCATTCTGTCCGAAATTGGCGCCAGGGGATTACGAGCTCGAAAGTTCAACAATGACACTTTAACAGGGTCGTAAAACGAGGCCCCCTTGTTGAAGTACCTACCGGTCGCCTAGCACGATTTTGTTTAATGGCAAATTAGGTAAGTACTTAATTAGGCCTTAATTGATTTATTACAAGATTTTATACCTCACCAAGCGAATCTATCACTGGTCTCAGTTACTAATGTAGTTAGGTAGGTATGTCCTTATAATTCTATATGCATACCTGCAGGGAGAAAAAATACAAAAAAGTGGTTTTTCCAAGGTTCGGTTCTTGACTTGTATTTACACTGAAATCTGACGCTTCAGGACATTATTTTTTGTTTTGTTTCCTCTATCTAAAATTATAAGTTTCGTTGAGCACCACTATTCTAAGAAAAAACAAAATGGCGGGCGACCGTAAGGGCACTTCAAAAATCTCATAATATGTATGTTATTTTGTTGGTGTTATCTGTAGGTAGACATTACATCCGAGTTGCCACTCTGCCAACTCACGACCGGGGGGCTACGGATTGTAGGTCGTGGGTTCGAACCCAGCTAGGCGCATTACTTTGTGTAATTTATTTCATCACCACTTGCAAAACAGTGATGGAAAACATCGTGAGGAAACCGTTATGTCCTAGAAGCAAAAATTCGAAGACATGTGACATCTACCAACACGCACTGGGCCCGCGTGGTGGATTATGGCCCACTCCCTCTCACAGAGAGGAGGCCTATGTCCCAGCAGTGGGAACATTAAACGCTCATGATGATATATCAAATTAATTTTCAGAGTAAAACCAGCCCAAATCCCTGAAAACATTTTCTAGGAAGAAGCTAAAACTGAAACTGGGTGTAAACGCGGGGCACAGTTAGTAATGTAGCAATACTTAACCATGCCTATAGAACCTCTTAGTTAATCCACGAAGGCTGAACAGACAGACGGAATTAGATAGACGTATCGTGTAAGATAGTTAAAGTTATTCTATGTTACTTATCGTGTTTTGTATTACTGCCAAGAATAAAATAACAAAGATTTAAAACACATTGTATCAAATATAATAAATCACATTGACGTTGGCTCAGAATCTAATCTTTTGCACACAAAACTTTGGCTATGAAATATCAGCAAAAGTTGTACAAATAGCATTCAAAAAGATCTTGTATTGAAAATATCGAATCTAGGCGACTTTGCGAACACTGAAGTTTTCAGTAAAACTTTACCAGATACTTCTTTATTCTTTTCAATATCTTAAAAATACAGTCACAAGAAGGTTTGATATTTTAGTTATTTATAGGTTGCCTCTTCAAGTAAAATCCCTTAAAGATAGAATGTTAAGAAAGTGTCCAATATTCCTTAAAGTTGTGAAGTGACTTTGTTCAAAAGGCAGCTGAATATTCGAGGCATTGGCCGGCAGACTTGTTGTCATGGCGGTGTTTTGTTGGTTCAGGAGACGGGTGGTGTCTCGGCGAACGTCCACGGGAATTCGATATTGCCTCAAGTGAAGCGTTCTAGCAGCATTGTGCACTTTTATTCGCTATTGTCAGTGTGAGCGATGCCACTTCGTCGTGCTCGGATGATTGCGGTATCGTATTCTTTCTTTAGAAAACACTTAGACTTAAAAAGGATTGAAATTCTGATGTTCTAACTTATAAAGATTTTTCCTTTCTTTGGCTTTACAATTTTAAAACGTTTTATACAAACAAAATACCAAACTCTTTTTGGCTTTGATAACACTTTCAGTAAGTTTCTTTATGGCATTATGAAGTGCTATAGATTCTCTGTGATGAAAAATGTTCTTGACAGACAGCCTGACACTATTAATTTTATTTGGCAACAGTCATTTTTGGTGAAACATGTTAGGTTAAATGCAAATAAAACTAAAATATTAAGTGAGATCCGTTTAAGGGCAGAATGAATCGTGTATCAGAAGCTACGGTTCTTTTGCCGCAATCCTACTTCTGGACTTGCCTCACTCTCTCAAAAGAGTGCCCATTTTATTCATCTGAGGATCCAAATTTATATTACTTTGGCATCGTGCTGGCCAGCTTATACGCCGCTATTCTGCTGATGATTTTTGCTGATTTGAAGTTTTATTGGTCCGTGGATCACTACCAGCGTCAAATTGATTATTACATCAATTTGATAAGGAAGAAAGTGAGGTATGTGCAGTTGGACCAGAAGAGATTGATGTCGCAGCAAGAGAGGACAGAGAAGCAGTTGAAGAGGAGTGAGGAGAGCAAGGGCGTGGTGACTGGAATCCGAGCGGCGTTGTTCAACGACGACAACAATCAATTAACTACTTTGACAAGCTATTTCTTAGAAACAAGACCAAGGAGCACCTGGAACGTAAGCTTACCCATGATTAATTTTTCACCTCAATAACTCAGCTGCATCCGCGTCCTTCTCCACAAATACGAACTTATTTTCAACATCGGACGCTGGTATTTCTGTCGCGTGTAGTACCGTTATATTTTCAGCTTCTCGTGCAGATATATGGATCGAAGTCGAGTTACTGTTTGCTAAAGCGAAATACCTCTTATATTTTATCTCTTTCACTACGTCGGATGTAAAACTCAGTTCAACGGACAGTTTTAGAAAAGATAATACTTTAAAGGTGTGAATATTTTTACTTAAACACAATATTATCTCAAACCAAGTTTAGATTACTTCGAAATAAACAGCCAAAGAATACATAACAAAAGCATAAAAGACTCTCTCAAACTGTTAACAAGTTCACTGCTCTATTTTATCAAATTCGAATTTGTGAATTTTCCGTTTCAAACGTCTGCACAATAAAGTTACGCAAGTGAGAACAAAATAAGTACCTAAAGAGTTTTATCTATGTTTCCTTGACTTCCAACAAACTTATTTAAAGTTTCTTGTTGTTGAAATACTTGTACCTCTAAGTTGACTCATTCCGATACTTTGTGAACATAAATGTAGCTTCGTGAATGAGATTTTTGCGTCATAAAACAGATTAGGTTTTTGGCAAATATAATTTATACATTTTTAGACTTACTTAAAAAAAGACAGTTTTACAAAAACATTTCAAAGTAAGTATAAAACAATTAGCAGTTCATCAGTATCGGGAACAGGATCCGTGCTTGAGTGAGGAACCTCCTAACAGTAAGCGCCGTGTCCAGAAATACTTTGAAGCCGTCACGTCGCATATTGTTGGGAAATAAATACATGTATACATAAAATTATTGAAAAATATCCGCAAGATTATCCCCAGTTTCTTAATAGGACACCACGGCCCTGGAACGGAAAAAGCAATTCAAGGAACAGGTTGGGCTTTATGTCAATAAGAGTATGACAGTTTCTTCCGCTCCAAATGGGCAGGAGATTTCATTTGATGATTTTAAACCCTTAAAAAACCTTGCATCACCTACTTAGGGTTGAACTACATCGGGCAGCACGGAATCGCCTTTTTCTAGACCGAGACAGAAAGCATAATCGATGCGGCCGCGTGCTATCGCAATGTCTCAGTCTAGCAAATGGCAGTTCTAAGCGACAAAAAGAGAAAGGGCGACGGAAAAGGGCGATTCCGTGCTGTCAGATGTGGTTCAACCCTTAATATGCACGCATGCACCTTGTGGGTGCGTGCAAGTGTATTATAATATTAGTATAAATATGAACATTATAATAAAGCATCTCTAGATTCTTGTAGTTACTTAAGTATACAAGTACATAACGATATGCGAAGCATAAAATAACGCTGCAAAGTGCGAGGTGTGAAAAATCGGAGCAGAACGAGATTAAACTATCGCATTCAAATATAACTTGTTCAGCTCAAGTTCGAAATATGAAACGGGCATATGAGCATACATTGAATTATTATGCCAGTAATACGGATAAACAGAGAAACCACCTTTGTTAGTGACGTCACTAAAAGGAGGAGTTTTCTCTGAAATTTTTTTTAGTAAAACGTTGACCCACACCAGGTATTTATCCTGTGTCGTGGGAGTGTTCACAAACATAGGAACTCACATACCTACACAAATACCCAGACCCAGAAAAACTTATTGTAGATCATACAATTATTTTTTCCATGCGGGAATCGAACCCGCGACATCGCTGCGCAGCAATACGTCAAGCGACAGGATATATTCTGTGCTTCGCATTCAGCTCAGTATTCCGTGACCCCGGAACGTAAAGAGCTTTTAAAGGACACAGTGGATTTTAGTCAGTACAAGGCTGACAGTCCCTCCCGGCCGTTCCGGGGTGGGAAGACTTATTTGATGATTTTACCTCGCTTAAAAAAAAGGTAATCACTGGAAAACTGTTATTAGTGAAAACAATAATAAAAACCCTAGTGACGTAGCAATTCTATCTGGCAATAATAATAAGCCCAATAACCCCAAAAACAGATTAGCCACACTTGGGAGAGATAGTTGGGAATTTTCGCTTCCTATTCACTGCAAGGCCGCAAAGACGAACTATTGGAAGAAGAAAAACTCCAATAACAAGTAGGAAACGGAAGGTCTTTATGTTCTTTTATTGGCCGCTAGTTTTGTGAGATTATATCTATTGAAGGCTTTATGTGTAGCCTATTAAAGGTGAAATTTATTTGATATAATGTCTCTGTTGCCTACACTTTTTATGTTAGTACCGTCTATCTATCATAAACACTTTTCGATGGTAGTCTATCACCACTTTGGGGTTTTCATATGATTACTAGGAGCATGATCCGTATGTCTTGGTTTTTTCTTTTACAAATATTTAAAAGTAGATACTCAAAAAATTTTGCTTCATAGAACAGCGTTATAAGTTCCTGCTTTCAGTAATATTCAAATCCTGATTCATGATGTGTTTGCTAATATTTTTAACCTTACTCCTCACTAATTTCTCCAGTATCGTCGGAGGTTTATAAAACATTTAAAAAGACACACAAACAGTAGCAGGTGTGGCCGTGGTGTAACCCGGAACAAGTATGTCGGTTATTCAAAATGTTGTTCCATGCAGGAATCGAAAACCAACACGCTGCGTATTCCAGTCGTTCGACCACTGCGCAGTGCGTAAACCGACAAAATAATTTTACTTAATGTATCATGTGACGTGTGTGCTTGTTTCAGGCCACGAGACGGTGTTCCCAAGATGAAGAAGAAGAAATAAGTGATTGGTGTCTATAGAACATGGAAATATTCAAAACACTCCGACACCAACTAGCTCGTGTTTAAAGTTAAGCAATTAAGAAGAAGCTTAGCTGCGAGATTGCATCAGACGAACTTCTTGTTTTCCCTACTGAAAACTATCTTCATTACACTAGATTCGTGTATCTGCTATCTAAATCGTACAGAAACATTGTTTTGCGACCACACTCGCGCACATACCCTGTTACCCCAACTAGATTTCGTCGTATATGGCAAAACAGTTGGCTCAGCTCCAATCGCTTCCTTTACCGTTTTAAAATTATTTTTCTTACAAAATAAAACAAATAAAAACCAATGGTTTAGTTGTTTTTAGTATTTATTATAGATAATTCACACAAACACACGAACTGTCATACATCTCTAATAAATTATTACCCTAAATAACCTATTTGTTAATTTTATACAAAGCTTAGGTTTTTAAATACCAGTTTCGTACACGCAGTAGTTACTATGATTAATCTTAAATACAAACATATTCTAGGATGTTAAACTACAGTCACTTTGATGTTATAGGTGGCCTTAATGTCGGCAAAGAACAATGAACAATAATGGTTAAAACGAAAACTTAACATAAAATTAACAAACACAGCCATAATCAAGAATTTAACAATAATATCACAATATAAACTTAACAACAAATCAACGCTTAAAACTATATAACATTAACAATATCATAATCAACAAATTATACCAAATGGTAAAAACAATTGGTGCGTAATGACAATTTTGTTCCCGTTTGAAGCTTTTATTCTCAGTCACTTTGGAAACTATTGGTGGATAGGTTTTAATTTTGATAAATTTAACAACACATGAAACAGTAGTACTGGGTAACGGGAGGGCTAAATAACAATAGTATGTGTGGAGGGTAATGAGGCTTTTATCAGAACAAAACATGATTAAAGGGACAAAACAGTCATTATGCTTGAAACACTCAACAACGTCTATCATGAATGTGACTTTTGGGTTAACTGAGCCATTTTACAGTAACAATAACAATCAAGCCACGGCTTACATGTCTTAAAATATTATTAATATAATAACATTTAGACATTAATAACAATAACAGACAGTTTGAAAATGGCGAAGTCACAATGCATGATAGAAAATGAAATGGCGTCCAAATAGGGTTCCGAGGCTTTATAGTCAAAACCTTATTTGAAAGCAAACAACACACAAAATGAAACAATATCAGGCACATTACGGTAATAAGGCACAATGTGATTGTTTCAAGAAAACAAAAGGTAACAATAACAAGAGGAAACTGTTGGAAGGAGATGAATGGGAATGAATAAGAAAACCAAACACTAAGATGATACAAATAAAGTTGATCGATTGAAGCATGTTTCAAATACTGTCAGGTAATTTTATATCTGATGGTAGTAATCAAACAGCAATCTTTTCGTTACGAAAATAAAGATTATTGTTATTTGAGTGAATGCACTACCTGAAGCATCTGTTATGGGACATAGGAACAACAAAACAAAAACTTAACTTGATATTAACAGTCAAATCAACAAGAATGGTTAACGATAAGAACTAAACGAAAAATCAACAAACTAACCAGGTCATGGATGAAATGAAAAAGGCTTTGTGGATTAGTAAAGGCCTAAATACTTGAAAATTAGAACTATAATTTAGAAAGGATAACTTTTAAACCACCCGTTGGTACCAAATATTTGTTAGTAAACATAAGACAACAAAAAATCCGATGATTGTCAAAAATTGTTATTTTAAAGTACTCTAACCTAAAGTTATAAAAAATGAATTTATAGCTGTCATGTTGAAAGTAAACAAAAAAAAAACTGAAATAAATAACTTAAAATCAGTGACTCGATAAGTCTAAGTGGGTTTAAAAAAAATACTAACTGCAAACAAACTGATAATGAAAGCTATTGAAGTGCTTTGAAGTGGACCAAATAACTAAAAACAAAAAACTTAACTTGAATTCAACAGTCAAATCAACTAATTAGTTCAAACTTAAACAAAAACTTAATAATAAAAGAGATGTTTATGGCTTATCAACTCTTATGCCTACATTTTAACAAAAACTTAACAAAGCTGGTAATTAAGTAATGAATAACTTGATTTAATTGAAAAAGTAATTTGTCTCGAAGTGAATAAGTATAACCATTTTCAATTTTGTGAAATATTTTAAGTTGGCAAGAGAGAGGTGATTAAAAATGAACTTTAAAATTGAATTTTAAAATTAAAATATTTAAAATTCAATCATAACATTTAAAATAATAATTGAAGTGGTTTGTTATGGACACCCTTTGCGGTTATTATTCTGTAGTGACAATGGTTATACAAAGCAAACATAAACTTAAAGAAAATAACAGTCAAATCAACAATTAAGAAGTCAGTGATAACAAGTAACTTTAACTAAATTCATGAGAAGAACAAATCATCTAAGTGATATTCAGATATTTTTAATGTTTCAACGAAATGTTGGATGATAGGAAATAACAAAACAAAAACTTAACTTTATGTTAACAATGAAATCAACGATTTGGGCAACAAAAACATCCATTACTAGACGAAAAATTAACAAATCTTACAATTAATACTGGCTCAATCAATTGAAACTGTTACTAAAGTTCAGGCTAACAAAGTTAAACAACAGGTATCATATAAAATTTAATCAAGCAGTTTTTGAATTCTTCAAAAATGAAAGTGTTTTGTGCTTTCTATTGAAAAAGATAATAATTAGTTCTCAAACAAAAACTTAATACTTCAACAAATAACGGGATCCTTTAAAAATGAATTCAACAATAAATGAAACGGTTTTTGTTCATATTAAATCAACAAAATATTATTTTAATAATTTAAAAACCAATAAAAATAATTGATTTATCTGTTTTTAAATTATCCAAAAACTATTATCGAAAGTGATCGGAACTTCTGGTGTTTGTCTCTCTCTCTTTCTATTGAAAATATGATATTCGCGGCTTTTTTTAAAACAAAAATTAAAAAGCTACTTTGTCTCACTAGTGAGCAAAATCGCATTTTGCTCAACATGTTTGAGCTACTGAAGTGAAAAAGATAATAATTAGTACAAAAAAAACTCAACAGTAATCAAAAAAAAAAATATTATTTTAATAATTTAAAAACTTAACTGACACATTGAAAGATAAACAAATAACAAGATACGTTACCAGGCCAGCTGGTTCGTTATCAAACAAAAACTTAATTAATTTAAACAAAAAACATGAACACAACATGTAACTACATATCTATGACAGATAACTGAAAGAAAAACTACAGAACTTTAGTAGACCTACGTATACTCAGATGGTAAGAGCCATGTGCATTTCAGTTGTCAAATGTTCGTGAAACACATAATGTATGCGATGCAAGTATTATTAAAAATAACAGCTGCATGTGTACCGAATATTAATCTAGAGCCGAAATTAACAGAAAACAACTATGTATGAATCCATAAACAGAAATAACAATAGCAAAAACATGTCCAAAACGTGAACAATTGGAACGGGTGCAAACAAAACATGAAACGTAACAAGTTTTGACAACAACACCGATCATTAAGGCACTTTTGGTTCAACGTGTACCACAATGAAGGCACTTTTGGTTCAACGTGAACCATGATGCACTTACTTTGTTGCTTATCTAACTTTTAACCTAACTATAGAATTCATTGAGTTTAAAAACATTTTTATGTACACACGATGGAGATACTACCTTATTGGTAATCACTATTCACTAATACCCTAAGTCACACGAAAGCCTTAAGTTCTAAGTAATCCTATCCTATCTTTGGGGAGTCTAGAAACATTTGTATTCACCTGAAGCGGTCTCCTTTGGTTTGTTTAGTATACATAGTTGATGCTGCTGACAGCCAAATGTTAACGAAGAGTTGCTGCTCTTTCGTCGATCCGGCAAATGCCGATTTATTCTTTGGAATTTAGTTACGTTGGTCATTTCCGTATTTTTTCTCTCTCCTTCCTCAATCTGTTTTCTTTAGTCCACATCTGTAACAATAAAAATAAAGGACCATTTAGTTAAAATTCATATTATGTGGGTCTTGTGAGGCAGAATTCAGAAATATAATTGTAAATACAAACCTGCAAATACACAACACGGAAAGTGAAATATTAAATCAGAAGTTGTATCAAGAAACTTACTTTTAGTATCCGTGGAACTGGTCTGAACTTCAATTTTGAAGACTTCTCTCATTATTCACAGTTTTGCCGTTAATTTAACAATTTATTAACACAACTTATTTTGAACTTTTAATTGACAAACTGATAACTTTGCCGTTAACTGGCGGCAAGTTCTTCGAGCACCACCGGGGGCGCCGGAGCGATCCCCCGGAGCTGTGCACTGTAGGGCGTTCTGAGCGTATTTGATTCAATCGGCGGAATTTTGGCCCTTATAAGTGATTCCCGAAATCCCTCCCCAAGTGACCCGTGGGAGCGCGCGCGCACGTGGGCTCCTTGCGCAAGCACACACAATGGCTCCCTATTCTTTGTACGCTTTGATTTCGTCCCCTCGAACGTCTTACCTTCTATCTGTTACCTGTACTTTAGGGGAGAAATCCTGCCCGGTGGGAACTCGCGTAATCGTAACTAAAATTGAATTATTGTAGACGATAATCACACGATGTTATAAGAGGGTTGGCTTATACTTTCACACGGTATGGACTATTGTTATGCAAAATATGTAGTTCTAGAATTAACGGTCATAATTTGCCGTTAATATGTAATTTCCTCATAATAATTAAGATGGCAGTAATTAACATAGCTACATGTAATGGCACCCTGTTGATGCAGGCTGCGCACTTGCAATATTCAGAGCTAATCGACAAAGTTCAGGTCCCTACATAACATATTAGTGCTCGTGCTGTACGACACCCGCTTCAGCAATATTGCTTAAATCACGATACGTAACACTGAACCTCGGTCTCGATATTATATTTTCAAATTCAGAGAACACCTCAGCAGTTTTACATTTTCAGTTAAATTTTGCTTCTGCGAAACTTTTGTAAAGCAATGAAATATAAATAACCAGTGGAGAATTATTTAGATTTTTATTAGTCTACTTTGCTTTATGAAAAAGGAAACTCTAACACAATATTTTGTAGGAACAGTTTGTTTGTAAAAGTAAAAATGAATCAAAAATTTGCTAAGTAGCAACAGATACTAAACTGTTACTATGTCTTTCATATAAATTATAATCAAAAGTTAAGAAAAACTTAAACCCATTTTGGTTCACAAAATGAAAGTTCCTTTACCGAAACCTCCTACTTTTACTTTGTGACTAGGTAAGCTTATCGTGGTATGAAACGTTTACACACAAAGTTTGTCAAGTACGGCAGCGGTACGGTACTCGAAAATTGTTTAGCTTATTTTACCGCAATTTTACCACCATCGAAATCAAAGCTTATACTCGGATTTGGAACCAAAAAGTCTACACAATAATTACAAGTTTACGAGCAAGTGAAAGCCTACAAAAATCTAATAGGGTGTAAACAAGAGAGGTGAAACTTTAGACTGCGTACGCGGCGAGTACTTGCTAGTCATTAATTTGCAGAACAGCACAAAGCCAAACGGGCCTCGGTCTACGATTGACTCGCCCCAAGTGTTTTGCTGCCGAACAAAAGATCTTTTCAGCGATACCGGAGAACGTGCTTTGCTTAATATAATGAGGCCTTTATTTTACGAAGGTAAAAGAGGGTGGGTAATGCAATGATTCTTTGACTTTAATTTGTTCAGGCCAACTTAAAACATACTTGATGGCTTTTGTCCGGAAATAAGTGTAGTATTTGCGCTGGCTGTTCCGCTTGGTGGACATAAAACTTTTTAAGAAACTTTCTCACTACGAATCTCTCAAAAATGAAGAGATTACATTTCTGTATCAAGAATTTTCGTTGAGTCCGTCATGTAATTAATTTGAGTGTCGCTGTAAGACTTTAATCTGGACGATTAATCAGACTCAGACGCTAGACTTGGAAAAAGTCCCGTCTAAGTAGATGGGTCTGTAACGTTAAGATATTTTGAAAAGTATTTGGGTTCGACAGTTTGGAGATCTTTTATTTTGTTATTTAATGTTATATCTCGACGGTGTCGAAAAACTTCTGAATGGACTTCGTAACTTATAAGCTTATGGCCAAGTCTGGCTTAGAGGGGGAGCTATGCTTTCCATAATGTATTTCATTTAGAAGTTATACAAACCCTCAGTTTTATTTTGAGCTTTAGAGGATATACTCATGAGTCACTGAAATAGATGTATTTACTGATACATCGCTAAAGATGCACCTAAACAAGGTATTTTCCTTTGAGTACAGTTGCCACCAAGTTTCATCAAACCCTTTGTGAGAGAAAAGGAAGAACACCTTAACCCGCCAGATCCGTTTCACTTCATACTATTAAAGGTGGATAGGGTACAAATCGATATCCTTGCGGAAGCGACCAGGTGCACGTTATCCACCCGCAATACCGTGAGGCTTTCTCACGCTTGCACAAATACAAACACGTTACTGCACTACGGTAACGCATGTTGCTAATAACATGTTACGAACTTGGTCTCGCACTAATGTGTAAGTTTGGATGGATGGGTGAATTTTAATCAATTATTCAAAGATTTTTCTTTTTGGAAAGAAAAATTCGAACCGCGTGCAGGATTCGAACCTGCGACCTTCACGTTCAGTACATCCGTCGCTCATTTCCAACCGAGCTACCGAGGTTCTCACCTGCCGCGGCGAATTCTTTGTTCCACTTCTAACGTCTCAAAGTGACGTTTGAAAGCGTTTGAAGCGTCGGATATACTGAATCCGAAGGTCGCAGGTTCGAATCCTGCCCGCGGTTCATTTTTTTTTTTCCAAAAAGAAAAATCAATAAACAATCATGTCAAACTTTTTATTTTATATGAACATTACCAATGTTGCTGAAAAATACTGTTATTCAACTGCATCCAATTAGATTGGCAGCCGCCCCGACGACGCGACAGTCAAATTCTGTATAACAGGTTAATTAAATTTGCAATACTCAATAGCTGTTAGTTACATTTGTGACTATAATACAAGTAGTTAAAGGAAGTACGCCACTGCATGAAATAAACATACTCCTAGTAATCATTACCAAATGAAAACCTCCACTACGGTAATGCACGCTGCATGCCAAAATAACAGATTTGATGCCGATTGTAACACAAATGCCGAGTTACGATCACACACCAGATTTGAACTATTCGGGAATAAAATTGTCGGTCTGTCGCTGGTTCAAATTAAGCTGGGTTATGTTGAGCTCGCTGGCAAAGCTATTCCATGCTGGTTTGCTTTCAGTTGAACATCTGTATCGTTTTATTTTGGAATTGAATCGCATAGAAACAAAAAAAGTATTTTGGTTGAAAAGTTAACGGTATGAACAAAAAATATTTCTAAATATTTTACCAAGCTTCATCATTTTTCCGGGATTGGTCGAGGCTATGTTGCGGGGCGAGACGGAGTGGGAAGCGGTCGCCTCCTGTGAAGCAGTCATGCTCACAAAAAGTGTCAGCAAAATGACGGAGATCCCTTAGAGGGCAAAGCCTGCCGAGGTCGCGGGACTTACCGAATAACCGTGTCCCTTGAACGTAAAGGGCTATTTAAGGACACCGTGGATTTTAGTTAGTACGAGTCTGACAGACCCACCCCACCTGCCCTGCCCTGGGTTCCGAGAACTCATTTGATGATTTCACCACGTAAAAAACAGATACATCATTTTGCCGTTCTTTTTTTGTAAGTCAATGGGTATTTCCTTTGGCCAGCAGTGGGACATATAGGCTAGCTAAAAACAGTAATTAAAATCAATTTTAACTTATACAGTGCATTATTATTTTCAATCGCATAATAGCACACACAACAACAAAATAATGTTCGAATCTGAGCACTAAATATTTATGTTCTTTTGCCAACCGACATTGATATTAAATAATGAGTGTTAAGCTTTTTATCAATCGACACAGGTGGAAAAGCTCCAATGAAGTTTTTCGTAATGGAGCTTTAGGCACATGAGTAGTTGATATCACTTTAGGTACGTTGAAATGGATTGTTGGCTCTTTTCGAAGATTAAATCTTATACACTTTTATTATACTTCAATACAACTACTTACGTACATACTTAACCGTTTTTAGAGGTTATGAAAATTGGTTACGAGATTTCGAAAATGTATGCAATTATGTTGTTAACGAAGCAGGAAGCTCCTTCTTGTCTTTTGAAAATTCCTCTGTTGCCTTATACAACGTTTACAAAGAAACGGGATCATTTTGTTTTAATCAAAACACACCCTGATCTGATATTCAGAAATACGTACCTATTTGAATCAGTTCTAAACGATGATGCGATTTGACGTACAAAATGTCACCTTTATAGTTACAATTTAATGTCGATACTTTTAATCCAATGGATTTTCCCGGTCCCCAACCAAGATCCACTTTGCTGAAAGGTACAAACTTTTACTCAAAAACCGCCGCGAAAATGTGACCCAGTATAAATTTTCCCTTATTTGTCTGCGGGCGAACATGGCCTCTCTTCCCCGAACCAATCGAACTGTGGCTATGCACTCGGTTTATGCTGTTTGCCGTCTATTTGCAATGTTTCCACCGGGAATTATTTTCCTAGCATTTCTCTTGCCTGTAGATATCTACGTATCCACGTTCAATATTCAATAGGTACTTCCTTCAACTCACCTTTTGGACAGTAACGGTAAATGTAAACTTGGCAATACTTAATTTCCGTTATGTCCAACTGGGGAGTCGTTACAGAAACTTCAGAAACGTTTTTTTTTTTTATGTTAAAGGAGTTTTAAGTGTTACCGTCTAATTTTACGCGAAGGCGCACCTTTATTTTCTAGACGGACATTGTATATGCTCACAGTTTTCTTATGAATTAACAATAATAATTGAGAGCCGGGTCATGTCACCCCGAGCTTCTTGTTTGCTTTTTGCGATCCTTGGAGACTCGACTTCCCTACTATGAATTACATTTCAAAAGTTTACATTTTAAGAATCTTCAAGATAATCTTGTTCTCATTTCAACATGTGAAGTAAAATCAACCCTTCCTTCCAACAAAGTTGCTCTACATACCAATTTATTGTAGTCGTAACAAAAGGAATGGCTTTGTCCAGTTGCATATGTTTTAGCTATAAATGCGCATATGAGGTCCGGTTACAGAAGGTAGACGTGCACCCCAGGGGAAATGCACGTGGGCTACAAAGACAATGAGATCCAACGCGGGCTCAATTTGTAATACGTTCCTGAATTTTTTATTCATCTTGTTTACCATCTTTTGTGTGGACGTGATTTTTGTTTAGCTAATGCTGCTGTAGCTTAGGGTGTGAACTTAGTTGTATTTATAACAGTGTTTAATTCTGACTTTGTTGTGTCAAGACGAAATCAGCTTGTTAGAAGACGGAATTAATGTAAGGCCAATATTTAATTCAGTAATACAACTTTAGTAACTTTCTGTTTAATTTCTAAGTTTTTCTGAATCTTAATCCCACCTCTTAAAATAATCAAAACACACATAAAACCAAAGGAAAATCAACTTACTTAGCAAGTTTAATTTCCCTAATAATCCACTGTTAGTAGTTATTAATATTAAATCGTTAAAATTACTTCTGAAACTTGTTACTAAATCTTTAATATTAAATCATTAACGTACCTAACTTTCTAAACTTGTTCCTGTTATTAAGTAAGTATTTACGTCTTAATTGTTAACAAATCAGTTATTGTGTTCGAACATTTACTACTACTTAACAATTACGGCTCAGGATAATCTTATTGCAATTAATAAATATGCTAATAGTTTTGATAGATAGGTATTTTACGTAGGTTATAATGATTACGTCATAATACCATTATTTTGTCTTTAGGAGTACGATTGGAATTTTATTGAATATCTCGGTTATTCTAGGCATTAGGAAAACTCTAAAAATAATCTTGTTATGTTCTAATTTTTTGGCAGTATTCTAGTTTTATTAGGCTCAGAATAAAATAATGCTATTTGTTTTTTTTTCTAGAGTGGGAATTATTCTTCGTAAAAAAGGTTCAAGACAAAGCTAGATAAAACGCTCTCGTTTATTTTTCGGTGCTGTTACATTGCTGAAGTTTAACAGCTCCTTTGAAACACGTTCTTGTACCTTCGATTACCCTTTGATTTCCAGGGCTAAGATAACTCTTTCGGACCATCCCGCAACTGGTCGTTTAATGTGTGCCCTAAAACCTGCTTGCATCAAATTAAAACACGTGGTTCGATAAAGTAACTAATTAATGTTTAAAATGCTTATCTTATCTCACTTGTCAACACATGTGCACGGTAATCTCCAAAACCACCCAACAGATTTCAATGGAATTTTGTTCATGTTTGAGATTCCGGCTTGAAACAAAACAGAATAGTTTTGGGCCAGTGTGATATACCTTGTTAATTGTAATTTGCGCCAGAGTGAAGCTGGGCCGAATCCATCCATCTGCCTAGCCTTTTCCCAGCTACATATATTGGGTTCGGCTCCCAGTCGAACCAGACGCAGCTGAATATCAGTATTTTACATGGAGAGGCTGCCTATCGGACATCCACAACCTAGTAACTGGGTAATACGATACTCCATGGTAAAAATGGCTGTCAGAATTTACGAGCTTTTGACTAACAGCCGAGGCGAATCTCTAGCCAAATATAAAATATTATCACGATCGATAGCAGTACTCTCTAAGGATGCAGCCTACGTTTGTATGCAGCACTACCCCACAATTTGGTATTCACTACTAGAAATAGCGTTTTAGAGAATAGCATTGGTACCTAATTTTTTTTAAGCCTAAATATCTAGATATTTTATAGCCTATAAGGTAAAGGGAGGTTATTTTGTGAGTCAGGCAACTCTGTGATAGAGTCCTAAAAGTCTCTCAAAACGTTACCTATGCATGCTGTAATGTGAAATGATATTGCGTCATTAAGTCTTGTCCACTTTAATGGTGAACCAGTTGCATCATTTCGCATTACTCATACATACTTCGATCATTAAACATTAATGATCATATGTAACGGTTTAAGACACTTTTAAGACTCTATCACTGAGTTGCCTGACTCAGAAAATAACCTCCCTTTACCCTACGTATTAAATTACTTAACGCATATTAAACTATTACAAATGATCGTCTCTATTGGCAAAATTAACATAAACCTTGACTGAAATAATTCAGCAAGAAATCGATGTTTATATTTCAGCCAGCTGCGGGTGTAATGTGTACTTAAGATATACGGCAGACGTCAGACGAAGACCAAGTGGGTGTACGAGTATGAAGCTTATTACCTTAGGAAATGTTACAGGCAATAATCGATCTTAGGTACTGACGCAGCAATAGTAAATAAAGATGAAAATATCGTATCAGCTTTGAAATGGATAAATACTGTCTTTTGCGCGCAGTTTCATTAAACAGCCTATAATGCATTTCATCGCGGAAATGTCTAAGCAGCGTAAACTTGGAGGATCACCATGAATTTCGAGCAGCCCTAGCCTGACAGTAATTTTCACCCACCCTGGACTCGTTTCATGATATCACCACGCAAAATGTGTCTTATCGATATGTCTGTACCAATCAAAATCTGCTTAGCGATTTAGACGTGAAAGCTTAGTAAACCGACAAACTTACTTTCGTAACTTATTAGGACACCGTAAAGATCAAAATAGGGCGGGGCACATGCGGAATTATTATGGTGCCCATCTGTCAAAGGTTTCATAAAGAAGGAACTACAACATTGAATATATCGAGCAAAATATGGGACAAATTATTCGGAATATAGTGCATAATAAATAAAATACTACACAGTCACATAATATTTTATAGTCAGCACCGTAAATTCTAAAATTTTTCGCTGACTTGAAAAATTTTACTGTTGGGAAAAGATTCTAAAGCAAAGTGATACAAATGTGTGCTTATGTATTTTAGAAAGATGCATTTATTTATCTAACCCTTGAAAAATAAATCAAATTATTCTTTAGTTGCAGTAAAGGGCAGTTGTCTTTCTAAACTTATTTGATATCATCTTATCTTACTTCTTATTCTTTGCTATTATTTTATTTGTTTGTTACTCTTTTACGCAAAAATCTGTTCAACTATTTTGAATGAAAATTAGTAGGTACATGGATAGATTTCAACCTTAACTAACTCATAGAATATAGTATTTATCTCGATTTTATGTTTCTGGGTAACACCATGCAGCTAGTTTCTCATAAAGTCGCTATTCACAACCCCTTTAAAAATTTGTTTAATATGTCATACCTAATTTAAAACCACTAAAATTTCTAATTGAAATGTGGGTCGGTACTACTGAAAGAAAATTTCAGCAGTAAACACGCATGAGTACGAATATCTTTACGCCTTATTCTAAAGTAATTTGCTCGTGGCAAAGTGATTGCAACTTTAAGATAAAGCTGCTTCATTTTATGCGTTCCAATCACTTACTATGTAGCTATAAGCTATAATATATAAAATATATACACTTAAGCAACATACACATACATACTTGGTCGTTCATTATACAACCATGATTAACTCTGAACAAACGAAAAATCTATTGAAACGCTAAGTAGGTTTATTATCATTACATCTTACAAATTGCTCTATGTGTTAGATCATAATATATTTCATGATCGTATATCTTACAAAGTTTTATGTAGGAGATTGGTAGGATTTATCTAAGACGGGGACACGGGAACTTCGGGAATGGTGGCAGCCGATTATCATAACCCGCTTCACTGCCAAATCCTTTCCGAAAACAGATCCCGGTATATGGTGGGAATGATAAAATTCAAAATTGATTAATGCGAATCTTTTTTATGTCTGTCTTTTATTTATCCAAACTTTTATATCTATACTAATATTATAAGCTAAAGTGTTTGTTTGGTTAACGGACCTCAGGAACTACTGTTTCGAATTCAATTTTTTTTGTTTTGGATAGTCCATTTATCCATGGAGACTATAGGCTATACAACGTTACGCTACGGCCAATAGGAGCCAAGCAGCTGATAAAAGCGCGGAGAACAACTAGTTCGATGATAAAGCAAGCAACTATTAACTTCGTTTAAGTAAAGTTCCCTACTTGCAAAATCTTTAACAAAGCGAAGTTGCCCTGATTGAATACGTAACTTTAGGTGCTGGAGCGAACCTGTGCAAGCAGCGTGGCGCACTTCCCAATGAGTTTTGTTTAATACATCTCCTCACAAGGCGGAGCGCCTCTCTTCAATTATTTACGCACACACTCGCTTTCTGGCCCCCGTTCTTTTCATATGGGACAAAAGCGAATTCAGGTCGTGGCAACAACGGAAAGATTGCAAAGGACATACCTATGTAGAGTATAAGGAAGGATGTGAGGTGAGCTTTAAGCTTTTAATATTAAGCGCCCAGAATTTGGCCGGGCCAACTTTATTACGCGATACGTTCACATGCAAACGACTAAATACACGTATAATATTATTATATCAAGGCAGCCAGCATTCTTCAATATTACGAGGTGTTTTTGTTTTACACCCGTGCAAGTGTTCCGGAAATAAAAGAATCGGTCCAAATACGCTCGTTTTATTCGTGCGTAAACACACCTTCGTGTTAAGCGCGACGGCGACTTTTCAAAAGAATAAACAAAAAGATAAAAACAGTCTGTGCCTTGGGCGGCGAAAACTGCGTAGTATTGCTAACTTAAAAATAAAGTATAATTAAAATCAGTTTGTACATAACAATGGCACAGCTTTGTCCACGAAAGTAACAAAACCCACGTGGTTCAAGCAGCTGTGCCAAAATAAGCCCAAACCCATACATTACGAAAACCAAGATCTTCACAAGAGCAACAATTGATTGACAAGATTTGATGGACTGCTCAAGACTTTACAAGGAAGTCATTCCAGTACCAGTAAACGGGTTTCTTTTATCACCGAACTCCAATGTAAAACTGTTTATGTGAATAAAAAAACTCGGTACGTCGCACTCTCCCCTGTGTAACATACCGCTGCGGAATAACCCCAGAGTCCTTTTCAAATTCGCCCTTATTCTGTGCGCCCGATTGAACGTAGGTTTTTTATAGCGCGGATACAGTAATCTAGTTCAGGTGTGCTCTCGAAAAATCCTCTCGGATCTGAGGTCGCATACGTTTTCGGATTTTATTGCATATTGAGACGTACTATTCTTCAGATACCATAGCTCCGTGTTATATAGAGGTCGGTCGCCGTTAAACTATTTGATACGAAATTTTGGGACACGCCATACATTATCGCCACTCGAATAAACGGAGATGTTTTAGGAGATAGAATTATTGTAATAGAAATACTTATTTATTACACTTTTTTAGGATTCCGTAGTCAACAAGGAACCCTTATAGTTTCGCCATGTCCGTCCGTCCGTCCGACGGACGGACGGACGGACGGACATGGCGAAACGTCCGTCTGTCCGCAGTTTAGCTCAGAGACGCACAGTACTAGAGAGCTGTAATTTGGTGTAAATATACGGATTTATTGTGCCTAAAAAGTGGTAAAATAAAATCTCGTAAAATATTTATTTTTAGGGTACCTCCAGTACTTACACGTAAAGTGAGGATTTTTTTTTCTCGCGTACCCCTTAGTGTGTGGTATCATTAAATAGGCATTTAAAAAATAATGATAGTTTCCATTAACAATTTTTTGATAAAAAAATTCGTTTGTGAAATATTAAGCTTTAAAGTGCTAAATTTTGCTCGATTCGAGTGTCCCCCCCCTCTACCAGCTAAACGGTTATGTTTGGGGGTGTGAAAAAATTCACAATAGTAGTACATATAACGAAGTTTAAAAGAAAATTATCATGACTAAGTAGGCTTTACAACTTTACGAGTAATAGTCGACCAACTTATAAAATGTACTTGATATCATATTTTCTTAAACAAAATGCATCGGAGACAACTGCAAATGTAAATTTGTCGACTTTATTTTTACAGCTTTTATAGGTATGTTTTTTGGGGATAGGTAGGTTTTTATCGTCAACTATTTTTAACTAAATTCAAAAAAAGGAGGAGGTTCTAAATTCGTTGTTATCTTTTTCTTATGTATTTTCCCCGATTTCTCAAAGACTCCTGGACAGGTTTTGAAAATTTTTCTTTTTAAAATTAAATTCAGCGAATCAGTTTAGTTAGTTCGCATACGTATTTTGATGGGCAACTACGGAACCCTACACTGTGCGTGGCCCGACACGCACTTGGCCGGTTTTTTTGTAAAAAAGCTCGCTCCTGGAAATTATTACGCGTAACTTGTAATTTGAAATTGATTCTCGCTGTTTTATTTACGGTTATCGTGATCTCGATAAGATTTTTGTTTTTAAACAAAAGTCGTCCAGTTATGTTTTAAGCAAAGATAAATAAAGTAAATTATTGTAAGAAACATAAACGGACGCAGATGAATAAATAAAATGCGTATTAACTATTCGAGAAAAAAATTCTGAGGACATGATTGTGTAGGTAAGATACCTTTATTTAATACAACATATTATATTCCAAATAGGCTGAATAATAATTTTGATAAGTATGTGTAGATAGGAAAATAATAAAGATATTGTACGTTTTTCTCACATAAATCTAAGTAACTATTCAAAAATTGTAACAAACAGTTTGTAAAACATACCATATTTTCAAAAGAGTCACCATGGAGTTTCTTGCCGTTTCTTCTCCATGAAATCGACCAACCTGAACCGAGCACCTGTTTTCGACGTTTTATAAGTGCCCTCAGGGGCCTATGAGAAATAAAAACATTTGATTTTGATTTTTTTGAACAACAACAGCACAGAATAAAAGAACATTTACAAATTATCTTATTAAATATTGCTGTGCAAACTTACCATAAATACGGAAATACAAATTACATTTACTTACATTACACAAACGTTCACAAAGCACGCAATTATTATAATAGAATTTATTCCAATGTTAGTTTCATTTCTCACGGCACAATTAAAACATAAATCTGCAGCGACAATGCCAAAGTGCAGCTAAATGTTTTCATTAGTTTCTCTCGTACTTTTGAATCTACTTTACCGATGGTCGGCCGGTCCCCTCACGAAGGAGTTTGCAGTACTGATATCGTGGGAAAGCATAGCAAAGGCGCAAGGTGTATCTAAAATATGCTTTTTATTCAACCACCTGGCAACGATTTGAATAAAATTGCACGATTTCGGCGCTGCATTTTGAGTAAAAACAACTCTGTTGCAGCTTTTACTTACAATGCGCAATGCTGATGTATCACGGCAGACATTTTTGGTTTTAAATTCTTTTTTAATTACAATACCTACCAACAATGCTTTCACTTTATTCAAATTCGCAGTTTTTTTTCTTAGTTCCTGTGTTACAGGTAAGCACCTTATTTCAAATTTAAATTCCTATCGATAAACAGATCACAAGTTCAAACGTTACATAATTAATACCCTATTGTATTCAATGCTCTTTTTTAAACTATTTCACATTTATTTTAATGTCTAACATAAGAATTTCAAAAGTGAATTACCATGATAAATAGGTGTCTGTAGAGCGGTGTTCAGTATTGAAATCGAATTCGTCGTCATCTCGAGATCGTTATTGTAAAAGCATTATCTGGGATCGAGAGTTCGGGACTGGAATATAAATGTTGGGGATCGCGACGGACGTTTAGAGCAATATGTCAGTTGGGATCGGTCGAGGTGTCTGTCATCCGGTCCTTCGTTGCAACTACTTTTCGGAATCTCTGCAGGATGATTGACAATCTTTCTGATACCCACGTCACAGCGGTCCCTTACCGTAAAGTGTGACGAATGCTCGCCTACTTGAATTAGATACTGATAGTGTCATTACTTGCAAACCGAGAGCCGATGACGGAAAGATTTATCTATTAATACAAAAAGGGATTTTCTGTGGAAATAGCGTCACCTGCCGCAAATATTATGCTTTCAATATCTGCGTGAACAATTTTAGTTGGTGGTATAACTTGGAGTACATGAAAGCCATTCTCTTCATGCTTTATTTCCGCAAAACATTCACAATAAAAATATTAATCAAATGTCAATGCATAGAGTGAACGCGTGCCACCCGCATACTCGTACCCACAGCATTTGTCACCGACATCAAAGTTCTACCGGAATATTCACACGTTTTTAACTTATACATATATCGATTCGATGTTTGACTATTGTGTCATTGTGTAATTTTAATTTAATCTTATACACTTAATAAATCCTTTATGGAATAAAATTTCAATAGATTATAGCAAAGATTCATTAAAAACTCTTACAAATAAAGGTTTAATTTCAGTAAAACAGAGCATGAACAATTCTAGGTTACCCACAACAAACGCTAACCCATCTATTATTCAATTTAGATCTGTCTTGTTAGGTTTCAGGCGTCGTGTTACAGCTTGCTACGAGCTACGATGGTGCTACGATGCTACGAGGTGCTACACAGCTTTGGTTTTAGGAAGAGCCGCGAAATAGGATGACGTCATCCGACATGTGCCCTCGCATGTCACATGCGGGCGGCGCGCGTGCCAAACCACTTTCGTTAATCGTTTCCCAACATAATTGCTCCCCTATCACTTTATAATATACCAATGTTTTGAAACTCACACGGATAGAATGAAAGTTTGCGACTTTAGATCAAGAGTTTGTTCAATTAAACAATTTACGTAATGAATAAGGATGGCATGGAATGACATGTAATTACTTAGATTTGTTATATAATTATCTTATTATTTTAGACTGAAAATCATGATTTTTCTCAGTAGTTACAATCTCTCATAAAAAGATACGCAAGCTGCCTATCTTTCTGTGTGATTACATTTTACTTGACCTGTGCACCCAAGAACTCCATGAAAAGAAGACCGGTATAACGTATTCAAAGTTCACACGTAGTATCTCACAGTTACGACAACCGTTACGTACCAATAAAGAAAAAAAACCGCCACACAAACGCAAAAGACGTTATCCCATGATCACCCCAACCCTTTGCACGTTGATATATACGTAGACTCCTTGGGTACCTCGATATCTGCGAGGTCATCCTTGAGATCACAACCGTTAAATAAATCCGGCTAATCGCTGCAGCACGGGATCCTCTCGCATTGTCCAGACGTTGAATGCCTTCATTGTCTACAGAAGGTGCCGAAACTCCCGGTGTCATAACGTCGTAACCGCTACAACAAGCCCAAACATTTTTTATTCAAAACCAAGAGGACTAAGAATGAAATTTTAAAGGAACGGAACAAGAAAAGCTTGCACAAAACATACCAAGGTAGACAAGATTGATGTAACGGTCGGTGGCAAGTTTGCGCACGTGCTTGGGCCGGCTGCGTCTCAACTTGGGTGTAACATAAAAAATATGGACCAAACATAAAGAATACGGTTATGGATCTTTTGTATAATATCGGCACTGATAACGCTATTTATTTTTATTCATGGTAATACAATAAAAAATAAGGCAAGGGACACAAGAAGTTGTTCCGTGTAAAATGTTGTGATTACGACCAAAACGATGATAATGATGGTTAGATAAGGTAAGTTTCATTTAGCCCAAAAAACATAACGTTACATAGACCCCTATTTACAAACTTAGCAATCGTTTATTGATGGTAAATAATACCCGTTTACTGAACGTTGTGAAAGTAAACACCGAAAATAAGTATGCTACAAATAGGTATCTTACTACCTACACTTATTATTTTATTGTGCTACATCACAATACTTACTCAAAGATGCTATCACAAAACCTAATGTTACGTTCTCATAAAAATCAAAACGAGCATTACTCTTACTGCATCGTAAGCAAAAACATGTGCCCGCGACAGTACATTTACGTCAAAAGTTATTGTATATTTTTTATAGAACCAGTAAATTCGGTTTGCTCAATAGATGGCTCAATGATAAAGACAGTTGGAAAGGTCTGATTTCTTTGTCGGAAAGACTATACAGCATTGACATTATTTGGAGCGGAAGATTTTGTGATTTATGTTTTTGTACGCTTATAAAATAAATATTCTTTAGAATCGTCTACGTTGTGGATTTGGCTCGCAAAAGCTCGTTCGTCGGGAATAGGCATGTGACAGGGTACTTTTTTTACATGTTTTAGATAAGTCTAGATGGCTGTCCTATGTGATCTAAAGCTTTTATCTAACGTAGTTTAGGTCTTTGTTCAATGTTTAGAGATTTGATTTGCTTTGAGAATTAATATTAATCTATTGTATTTTCCGGTGTCGGCCTTATAGTTTACCGTTTTGAGAGCAGTAGAAATGAAATAAATTACACAAACTAATGCGCCAGGCTGGGTTCGAACCCACGACCTTCAACTCGTAATTCGGGGCCGATACCACTAGGCCACCACTGCTTACTTTGATGATTTTACCACGATAGAAAAGGAAAATTTAATACTACGAAATTAAAGTAATTAGTATAAATAAATAGATACAATAAATTAGCTTATAAGATGTACGTAAAATGGAATAATCTGAATCATTCTACGAATTCCTGCATAGTTGTTTACAAAACCGACGATCATCATCAGGCACTTTACTTATTATTTTATTATGCTACTTCTAGTAGGTACTATTAGTTTTAATATTTACCTAATACCGTATTATGTTGAAAATAAAAAATAAATTACAAATCAATATTCTTTTATTTATGGTGCGTCTTGGTATTTCGGTGCATGGCCGTAACTGGAACTAATGATTATGGACACTTGTGACGCGACACTGGAGCATGAATTGCATATGATAATTGCGTTCCAGAGCCGTTGGGGCCGTGGTAAAATCACGAATGTTTTAAAAAACAATTAGAGCCACACTTCAAACCAACTCATTTGACGACACGATTGGAGCAGGTGCGGTGCGTTCGACTGCCGCACAGCGTGTCGTGGGATCTATTCCCGCAGGAAGAAAAATAATTTGTTTGGCCTAGAAACAGTCGTTCCGGGTCTGTGTGTTTGTATGTTTGTAAACCCACCCTACCCAGGAGAAATTCCTATCGAGGAAATAAAATAAAATCTAGTTTTAACTAAGTTCAACAATTTCCAAAATTTAATTGGACTATGAAGCTGATTACGATAACCAACCTGTTTATGGTGTAATGTAAATACCTATTTTACTTCTATATTCTAATTTATTAAAACAATCACATAATTAATTAAAAAAAAACGTGCTGAATTCATGACAGGGCAAGTGTGTCACATTAAATCTTTGTTACTAAGTATCTGTGCAAGAAGTTTCAAAAGCCTCTAATAGAATTATTTATTTAACACTGGCAATATTTGACTATAATACATATGACGAGAATACAAGTGATTTAACTGCGGTGAAACAAGTAGTGCCACACCACTGCCACAGTATATAACGATAGTAACTAAAAACAATTTGAAAATAAGTTACAATTTTGCGGGTGTATTGATAAACTTTCCACTCAACCATTGGTGGGTTGACTGAACTGCTACGATATTTTATTTATTTTTCTGAATTTCACTGAATTTCGTACTAAATAACAAACGTAAGTATGAAAACTTTTTGTACGTCCTTAACTAAGTAGTTATATTCATTTTACGAGTACTTAATCCATAGTTCCCAATATTTCCAGCAGTGGGTAATGATTTATGTCTCAGTTTAAAACAGCGATTTCATTATTAAAAGTTGTAACTTTTGTATTTGTTTTCAGAGTTGAAAAATGCCAAGAAAATCAAAGCACACAGTTCGGAACGGACGGCTAGAAGCGGAAGTTGCACAGAGATTAAAACAAATACAAGTTTCAGATGACCCAAGTCCTGCTTCCACGTCAGGTAACATTGTGTTAGATAAAGAGATTAACCCCGAACTAATCGCGAAATGGCCGAAACTGAAAATGAAAGTCCCGCCCATTTTCTTGCATCAACCAGTAGATTTTGAAAAACACGTCAAAAAATTATTAGTTTTGGGAATACAATTTTTTCAACCACTCCGTGGTAAAAACTATACTAAAATAACTTGCATTAGCTTCAATGATCTTGCTAATATGATGAGATATTTTGAAGAGAATCAATTGCCGTATCATACCTACGGTAATCCCTCTAAAAGGAAAATGAAAGTGGTTATTAGAGGAATATCAAAAGAAACAGAATTGAAGGAAATAAAAAAGGTTTTGAAATCAGCTTCTATACCTGTACTCAGAGTGCATAAAATGCACACCAGAGAAGAGAGAAAGGATAATACTATACTAGTTCTGGTTGTTGTACCTCACGATGAAAAAGGAAGAGCTATTTTGAGAATAACGCAGATAATGGGGCACGATGTTAAGTTGGAACCCCCACTTATGAAGCCAAGACAGTGTCATCGCTGTCAAAAATGGGGCCACGCTGAGCGGTACTGCCATGGGATTGCGAAATGCGTCAAATGTGCTGGAGAACATGTTACCAAAAAATGTACCAAGGTAAGAGAAGAACCACCAAAGTGTGCCAATTGTAGTGATGATCATACTGCCAATTATAAACAGTGCATTTGCGCCCCTGGATCTGACCAATATCAAATGATGCAGGAATTTAAAATTAGTGTACCTTGTCATAAACCAATTCAGCTTGTAACTCTCTGGAATTACCATATGTTATACAAAAATGTTAATTATGACAAAAAACCTCAAAAGGCCATTAAACCCGGTACATCCAAAACTGAAAACTCTTGAGACTTGTAATGATTTTTCTTTCTTTGTTTAACTTTTAAATATTTCAGGCTGGAATAAATATTTGAGAAAAAAAAATGGCTTTTTATTACTATTATAAATTGTGATGGCGCCGTTTTGTGACGTTTCGCAGGTTTAAACAATTAAGATTATGAAAATAACGATAAAATAACGATAATAAATAGGTGTAATTTAAAAATAAATAATGTTGAACTATTTTTACTAAACATAAGTATTTTTCTAACAGTTGAAAGATGATGGACATTGAAGTTTTCATTGATATCGTGGTCGCATCGTACTTCCGTATTATTAATTTAGTTTTCTGTAAAGTCATATTTGGAGATACAGAATGTATGCATTTTTTTTATTAGCGTGGTAAAATCTTCAAATGGGTCCTCCCACGCTGGGCAGGGCGGGAGGGACTGTCAGACTCGTACTGACTAGAAAACCCACGGTGTCTTTCAATAGCCCTTCATGTTCCGGGATCACGGTAATGAGACAACTCGCGACCCCGGCAGGCACTGAATGCATGCTTGTGCTGTGTTACAGTGATATAAAATAAAAACAAAGTTTTTAAAGAAAATCTTTGTATAATTATTCACTTAAAATAGTATTGCATTGGTCCTTACATTGAATTTTTTTAACAGATAATAATTAATTAACCTAATTATATCGAACTATATTTACAACCTTAATATTCGATTAATACTTATTATTTTAAATTACACATAATTTTCTGGTCACGTTGTTTTGATACTCTGCTTCACAGTGGTTTTAAAGGTGTCTCGTTTTTCGTTTCTTCAATTGGGGTTACCATAACCTGTTAATAAATAATTAAATGATTAATTTGTTACCAAGCTATCCTACAACATTACTTTTTGTTTATGCGAAACCCAATACACCTGTCTAGTATTTTTAACCGACTTCAAAAAAAGGAGGAGGTTCTCAATTCGTCGGAATCTTTTTTTTTTATGTATGTTCATAAAAAATCGCGAAGTTTGATAAGCTACCAAAATTTTGTTTTCTGATGTATTTTATGTTGCCAATGGTTACCTAATTTACTACCCTTAGCACGAATTTTCACTCTTTTACTTTACAGCGTCTTTTCAGTATTTACAGCGTTTTTGTATGAAAAAATGGAACAGAGCCTCTGGTGTGCGAAGAAAAAATTAATTTTTTCAAAGAACTAATTTTTTGAAAATTGTCAAAGTTCCAGTTTACTTTACGTCCCAAATACTGAAAACTCGTGCTAAGGGTACAGTAACCCTTAAATTTTCAAGGAAAAAATTAATTCCTTCTTCGCACACCGGAGGCGCTGTTCCATTTTTTCATACAAGAAACGCTGTAAATACTGGATACGCTGTATAATAAAATAGTGAAAAATCGTGCTAAGGCTACAGTTCAGTTAAAATGGAACAGGAATATTTTACATAACGTTTCTTGATTATATGTATGGAAAAAGATCCTTTTAAACTTTATCTTCAAACTAGCTCTTCCCCGCGGTTTCACTCGCTTCTCGTCTTCTTTTAGTCATAGCGTGTTGTTATAAAGCCTATCGCCTTTCTCAACAAGAGGACTAAACAACTCAACGATATGCTTTTCAATTCGAACCAGTCGACTTCGTTTATTTGAGCGCGCTAATCTCAAGAAATTTTTGTTTTTTCCCGTCGTACCACAAAATCTTTTAAAAGTCTGTTGAACACTCGTCTCAAAAAATGTCAGATTATGACGTTGAAATAAGGTCCGTTTTGCAGTCACACTTTTTAGACAAGTGTTCAACAGATGTTTAAGTTTTTGTTGTAAGGCTGTTAAAGTCTTCAGTACCCTTAGCACGAATTTTCAGTATTTGAGACGTAAAGTAAACTGGAACTGACAAATTCAAATTGCCAATTTTCAAGGAAAAAATTAGTTGTTTCTTCGCACACCAGAGGCGCTGTTCCATTTTTTCATACAACAACGCTGTAAATACTGGAAAGACGCTGTAAAGTAAAAGAGTGAAAAAGAGTGCTAAGGGTACAGCTTTATAATTAAGTACAGATATTATATTTGCTTTTACCTGTAGCTTGATGTTACTGACGGATGCTTGTGTTCCATCTAGCTCACTTAGAACTCGGTCTAAGGTTTCGACCAACCGATCAGCGTCTTGTGAGGAGAACACCATGGGCGGCTTAAACTTCAACACGTTACTGTCGGGTCCGTCCCGACTAATGAGAATCTTCTCTTCTCTCATCCTGTAAATAAAATACAACTAATAGAATTATTTTAAATATTATACGTATTAATATTTTTAAATATTAAACGCATTAACGCATGCGTAGCGAATTTCAAAGATTTTCTTAGGAAAGAAAAATTCAATCAACGTCACCATGAGACGTTAGAAATGGAAGGAAGAATTCACCGCGGCAGGTAAGATCCTCGGTGGCTCGGTTGGAAATGAGCGTCGGATGTACTGAATCCGAAGGCCGCAGGTACGAATCCTGTCCGCTGATTGAATTTTTCTTTCCTAAGAAAATATTATACGTATTTACGTGTGCATCGCGAACTTCAAAGATTTCAAGTTCAAATCCTCGCGGGCATGCGGGCGGCGAGTAATGGGCGATTCGCTGTCTGACCACGGACCATGCCCGGGTCGACGGCGCGTTGTGTCCCACGCGCGCCTCAAAGTGCGACAGCATAATGACGAGGCCCCCCTCTACTTCAAATCCTGCTCGTGGTTGTCATTTTACTTTCCACAGTTTTAGAATTAATATATTATGCAGACAAATTACAAGTTGTTGCGTTGCTTATCCCAGCAGGCTTTATGACATCTTTTAGTCAAACGTTAATGTCCGTTCAGCTGTTCTAACGTGATGATTGAGTATCCATAAAATCTTGCACATTTGCAATATTATTTAGATGGTCATGCGGACGGTGAGTAATGAGTAACTCGTGGTTCGATCATGGACCATGGCCGGCTTGAAAGAGCTGTCAGCATCCTGACGGGGACCCCTTAAGAAGGGAAAAAGCCTGCAGAGGTAGCGGGACTGTCTTATCAGGTGATAACCGTGACACCGGAACGTAATGGGCTATTGAAGGACACCGTGGATTTTAGTCAGTACGAGTCAACGACGATATAGTACTAGACTCGTAATAACAGGCGACCGATGTCTGCCAACACATTAGGCAAAAAAGTCTTATATTCGTCTCATTTCGACCAATCCTGTGAGCCGTAAACATACGTTGAGACAGCACAGACCTTGAGTTAGCCAATCACAACGCAGTACCCCGTCCCCCTCGCTTACGTAGTACCTCAGCAAGTTGGCAGAATAGTTTTTGTTCTTTAGATCGTGTATGCGGAGTCTAGTATTATATCGTCGTTGGTACGAGTCTTTAAATCCCTTCCGCTCCACCCTAGGCAGGAACTCATTTGATGATTTTACCACGCTATAAAAAAGTGTGTTGAGCAGTGGTAGCCCAGTGGTATCGGTCCCGATTTGCGAGTTGTAGGTCGTGGGTTCGAACCCCACAAGGCGCATTACTTTGTGTAATTTATTTCATCACCACTCCTCTCAAAACGGTGAAGGAGAACATCGTGAGGAAACCGGCATGTCCTAGAACCAAAAATTCGAAGACATGTGACATCTACCAACCCGCATTGGGTCCGCGTGGTGGATAATGGCCCACTTCCTCTCACAGAGAGAAGACCTGTGTCCCAGCAGTGGGAACATTATAGGCTGATGGTGATGAAAAAAAAGTGTATGTCCATTTATTTTTGTTACTCACCTATTAACAACATGTTTAGCTTCCGCCGTCGCTGGCGTCCTGGTGTCCCTATCAGTCACCAGCTCCACTCCTACGAACAGTCCCCTCCCTCGTACGTCACCAATCAAGCTGTGCTTATGCTTCAGCTGTTGGCAGCGACTCAAAAGGTGGTTGCCCACACGCTCCGCTCGCTCCATCAGACGCTCTTCTTCGATCACGTCAAGAACTGCGTTTGCGATTGCGCAGGAGACGGGGTTGCCACCGTACTGTGAAAAATAAATGATTGGTTTAAAAAAAAAGAAGAAAGTAAGTAAAAAATAATGGAAATTACAGTGTTAATTAAACAAGCTCATATAGACACGCCCGTAACATCGGCCGCGCCGATCATATCCTCCGTGAATTTCTACTACCGGCCACCCTCTTTATGGAATACTTTTGGAAAATCTAAATACATATCCAACAAAAAATTTAGACTCTTTGCATAAGTTTCATAAAAACTTTGTGTCCAAAAACAACCCTTTAGGGGTCGACTTTAGCAAATTCCCGTTTTAGGTAGCACCTAAGTTTTAAAAAGAATCTTCATGAAACATTTTCTGAGATTTCGAGGTTCATGAGTGAATGACCTTTCGCTTTTATGTTATTTAGATTATAATACTGTGTAATAGTAGAAGAATGCATACGGATGGATTGTGTAAGAAATAACATCAAAAAGACATAAATGATGCTATGACGTTTGACAGAAGCTAAAATGGAAGAAGGAAACATGTTGCACCGACCGCAGAAATAAAAAGAAAATGATGTTGAAATAATGGAATGCTGAATTTCGGATAGGGTTTCAGCACATGTCTGATAACATCGATGTCCATATTATGTAGTATCTATCTACAAACATGAGACAGGTCACGTTGAATACGTAACTAACAGATAGTAGATATAAATAAACCTGTATCTACATCATATCAACTTGTTTTGCCAAACATTTAGCGGACAGATATTAAAAACAGGTATTACATCACACTATTAGCGCAGATACGATGCTCTGTTTCAAACATCACGTTTGTTATTAGCATCTAGTGCTAATATCACGAAACTGTCCAAGTCTTGTTTTTATTTAGAAAATTCTTGAATAATTAAGCAAAGCATCTGATGTCAAAATCGCAGGTGAATAATATCATCATCTGGCTGCCTTTTCCCAACTATATTGGGGTCGGCTTCCAGTCAAACCAGATTCAGCTGGATATCAGTATTTTACATGGAGCGACTGCCTGTCGGACCTCCACAACCCAGTAACTGGGTAATACGATACCCCATGGTAAGACTGGTTGTCAGACTTTAGAGCTTCTGACTAACAGTAACGACTGTCAAAGATCTACAAATGACAGCCGGGACCAACGGCTTTACGTGCTTTCCGAGGCACGGAGGAAACTCGCTATGATAGATGGTCACCCATCCACAGACCAACCTCGGCAAGCGCGGCTTAACCCGGAAGATCGGCCTGTGCGGCTGTGATTATTTAGCCACGAGCTCCTCCGCCTCGCCTCGCAGGTGAATAATATGATTTCAAATAATTATGACCGTTAAGACCAAAAATTCGAAGACATGTGTGACATCTTTCCGATGACATAGTAGCCCTCTCCCTCTCACAGAGAGGAAGCCTGTTTCCCAGTAGAAGATTTAAAACTAAGAAGAATTAGAATCATAAATAATTACCGTATTAAAGTACTCCACTCCAGTATCAGCGAAGCTCTTGGCAATCTCAGGGGTTGTAATAACAGCGGCTACAGGATGCCCATTACCCATCGGTTTGCCCAATGTCACGATATCGGGCACAACGTCTTGAGTCTCAAATGCCCACATGTGGGTTCCCACGCGGCCGAATCCAACTTGAACTTCATCGGCTATACACACACCATCAGCTTCGCGAACGTACCTGGAAAATTACATTTGGAAAATTTACCATCTCATTCACAATTTCTTTCAGACTTTACTTATTACTTTGGGTCGATTAAACACGAGAAGAAGAAAAACAGAACAAACTAATAAAAAAAAAATAGAATCTTCTGATTCGGCTAACCGTTTCATCAGCGAATGCAAAACAAAGATAAATAAAATTGCTCCAAGAACAATCAATATTTCTCAGCGCATCAAAGGGCAATTGTGTAAATTGTTACTAATATCTGTTTGTAAGACAAACGTACCTACTTTTAAATAGAGTACAAGGCCAAATCAGGAATAATTTATTATTGAAATCTAAATCTATATTGTTATTTGCGACCTAGAGCTAGATCAGATTGATAATAATGATCTGCTAAGGGACATGCAATCATGAATTTTTATTTGTAATTTTCATTAAGAAATATAATAAAGTAAGTAAAACTTACTGGAAAACTCTTTTAAGGTATCCGTCAGGCGGAATGATTTGACCTCCGCAACTTTGGAGACTTTCCGCAATAAATGCGCAAACACTGCCCTTTTTGCTTTTGATCTCTTTGCAGATTTTGCCAACTTCATCGGCGAACATTTTTCCTAACTCTTCTTCACTTTCAGAGTTATTGGGGTATGTATACTTTCCTCTGTATATGTCGGGAACTGGTGCCTGGATAAGGTAATTAAACACGATTAGGATGTTTCAATCATTTTAAAAATACCGTATTCAATCATGAGTTTCTGAAGTGCAAGAATGAAGAAGGGCTTATGATCATTCATTCATTAGGTATTAGAGGCAGCATTAAAAATACCATGCAGATATATCTGTGTTTTATACATATTAGCTACATAGCTGAAATAATTATACTAAACTAATAAATAGCATCGAAGAACTCCTCAAAGCTGTCAGCTGATGTACAAAGCCGAGCTCTATAGCCAGCATACAGACTTATAGCCAGCAGGCGTGCACGCTCAGCAGTACTAAGTAGAATACGTATTCAGTATTTTGATCTGAGCTATACTGCTGAACAACTTATCCCACCATCTTTGGGGAAACAGTTGTCGGGTTGAGAAATATGGCAGAGAAAAGGGGGAGGCCCGTACCCAGCGGTGGGATGATGATGATGATTGTCGAGTTGATCAGTAAGCGTTGCCATACAACGTGACAACGCCGCCATTCTCTTGGGCACACGAGGAGTTTTTCGATGCTATTAATTAGTTTAGACGAGTTTAATAATTAAAACAACAAAAGATTTCGTACCATTTAAAAAAAAATTGAAGCCCGTCTACGGTAATTTGATCAGTCATAATTATATTTTTTTTCGGCTTTAACATCGTTCAAATATGAATCACTTTAGCATAATTATCTTTACGTTACAATTACAGAGACTATTGTTATCAGCTCTTTTAACATCAGTTTTATTACATAAGAGAATCCAAATATAGCTTGTGATAAGAATGAAGATATAATATAGAATAAGATAAATAAAGCGTGTCCTATAAACTTATGTAACAACGCGATCGTGTGTAACCCAGTCAATATTTGTAACTTACCACATGAACCCATTCTGGCTTCTCTGGCCCTCCGGGTAGGTTAAATTTGTAGGGAGACACATCAATCATAGACGTAAGATGGCCATGATATGCGCTGTAACAAACAGGCGCTAGTAGCACCCTAGTAACACTTCGAATAGCTCGAAGTAACGACAAAAGAACGAGGGGACAACTATTGTGAACGTTTGTTCGCCATCGTGGGCAAAATGATTTTTAAAATATTTAAAACTTATTCAGCGTTGATTGAATATTATAACGTCTCGTGAGACTCAATATTCTGTGTAATAAAGAATCAGTCGACTCTTACTAGAAAGGATAGTGTTCTCTTTATCGCAGCCTTCTTAATACACGGTGATCATGTCGTGATCACTCTATTTTTCCTTAATGGTAATACCGTGCCTATAGGTAGTAAAATAGAATACTACCACCAACTCCAGAGTGCTAAATGACCCTTTGTCTAAATCGGGTCCACCCTTTATAGCAGAACTTTTTACGTCATAATTTTATTTTGCATAGCAACGGATAGCATAAACCTCTTTTCGCAGAAAATCGTTTGGAATACACTCATTTACCATAACGCCGAAACCCATAATTTTAAAAGTCAGAATCATCTTTAGGTATAAATTTCATTTCCATAATAATCAATAAGTATAACCATCATATCGTAGAAAGTTCACAACCAGAATCATCTTTTGGCATATATTTTATATCCATATAATCAAAAGTAGAACCATCATATCGCAGAAAATTCACAGCCAGAATCATCTTTTTTCAACAAGTGTAATAAAAAAAATCTGCCTAAGCAGAGTAGACGAAGCCCCGCTTCGCGGGGCTTCTATTTCTGTGTACGAGGTTTAAAGGAACCTAACCAAACCGAACTTCGGGGTGTCCCTGAAATCTTGCTAAAGCGAATTTTAGATTTGGTGCACATTCAGTATATTTGGTATACAAAAAGAATTATTGATGCGCATTTAAATTTTATCCTTTTATAAAACATTTTTTTTTATTATGACTAAATTATTTCTATTCTGAAATTCTGTGATCTTCGAAGTATACTAAGTCAAATTATTCCAAATAATCGGCGCTCTAAATAAACGTTATGCTTAATGAAAATATGCAAAATTATAACTCTGACAAAGGTAATTTAAATTCGTCCCAATTTAAATTCGGACATAAAAACATTCGGCCAAAAAACAATTATACTAAACATTTTTTATACCATAACAATGTTCGTTTAAAAAAGTTTCTGCCAAGTGAGTTCTGCCAAATAAGTTTCGGAGCAACAAGTTTCTGCCAGATAGAGGGCACCCGTCTAAATCACTGATTATTACACAAACAAGATTTTCTAAAGTCCTTTAAATCTAAAAGCTGATAAGTTCAAAATAATAAACCCTAACAAGATAAATCCCAAAAGGTAAAAGATTGTTTTAAAAAAGAAAAGATACTCACTGGTCTAAAGTAATGACATCCTTGTTCTTAGTGTGAACTCTGGCAAGCCTCAGGGCAAGATCGTTAGCCTCTGAGCCAGAGTTAACGAAGAAACAAACCGACAATGGTTCTGGCAACGTTTTGACCAGCCTCTCGGCAAGTATAACGAGCTCGTCGTGAAGATAACGATTGTTAGTAGAAATTAACGACATTTGATTTCTCCCAGCTTCCACCACATGTGGGTGACAATGGCCAACTGCAACATAAAAAACACATTAGCTGACGCTCAAAGGATTCGGGTATCTATTCATTGTTCTAACAGGTTGGTACCTACCATCAATTATACCGGACAAATATAATATTTCAATGAAATGGCAAATGAAAAATACGTAACAATAACCCTAATCTAAAAGGTGGGGTTCTAATCACCAAGGGTTATCACTAATTTTATCACGTACCAATGAGATATTAAAGCCAGCTTAATTCTAGTTTGCACTGATTTATATGACCTCAAGTGGCTTAAATAGATACATATTGCGCAAAATGATAACAAAAATTATCTACCATGTGCAACATTGTTGATGCAATCGAGGTATCTTTCACCAGTCTCATCATACATGTATTGGGCAACACCGCGTACTATTTTCAAGGGAGATGATCGGAAGAATAGTTGGCACGCCTCACTGCAAAAAAAAAACATTATAAAATCAATTATATAGGCGTGTCACGGTTTTAATCACCGTACGGAATAAATATTTCTATGATCTGCAAGTAGTTGTTACGGGTCTGGGTGTTTGCGTATGTGGGTGTCTATGTTTGTAAACGCACCCATGAAAAAAAAGTGTAGTACTTACGTAAAGCAGACAGAAGAAAGAGAAAAAAAATTCAGAAGTATAGGTACTTACCCGACATGTTTTTCACGGAGTCTGATGGTTTCAGATTTGGGCATCGACTGTAGATAAGCCATTATTTTAAGTATTCACCTGAAAAAATAAACACTGAATTTCAATAACCAACTATACAAAAAAAAATCGCGATCAAAAGCTCCTCAGAAGGCGACAGCACACATCGAAAAAATGTTGTGATCATACCTAAGCTGATAAAATGTTTGTTAATTTAATTTAATCAAAAAAAAAATCTTTGTTGAGTGTTTTCTTTAGATAGAAATACCGTTTGAACTAAAAAAAAACTACTTTTTAATATGAAAAAGTTTTGGATTTTTTAAAGTGATCGCAAACTTTGGTTGTGTGTAGATAAATCAGCTGACAAAGTCAAACTTAAACAAAACCCAAGTGCAGATTAGGCAAATGGAAATAATCCACAAGTAGGTATGTTTAATTAGTGCTATCAAGGCTTTCGATTAATTAAGTGTAGTAAGTACAGTTCCTAGGTAAGCAAGTTCATTAATATCGGGGCCAGAGAAAAACATGCTGAATTCATAATAGAACTTTTTATTTATTTATTATTATTAGAAAATAATTGGTATCTATGATTGCTTTTCTCAAGCTATAGTAATGTACTTAGGTTAATCTCGCACGATTCGTATAGAAAGTATTCCGAACAGAAAATGACTTCAACTGTGGATGTAGATCACGATGTTTACAATTTGATGCCAATATTATAGGACAGTAAACAAGAAGAGAATGCACAATATTTTTTTAAACATTCACGAAATTTTCTCAGCAAATAAGCTGCAAGGAGCATGACCCTGCCACGTGCATTTCTTTATTTTTTCTGAATATTTACCACACATTACTAGGTACAATCACCAAAATAGATAGGTACTGATGTTTTCTTACAACAAGTTTTAAACGGGTTTTCTACATGCTATAGGTATCTATGAGCCGAAAGGGTTAATAAGCAGATACTTTGAAATTTATTATCGGACCACCTAACTCTTTTGCTGACTGTTCCCGAACTACACGAGTCGGGTAGTTTATGTAGAACTACATCATCGTAGATCTAGATCAAAAATAAAATCGATAGGTACTCTAGTGTTGTTCTATAATTTTCACTTTTGAACGAACTCATTTGTTTTTAAAACCGTTGCAGATATCGATCTTCTGAACACTTCGAAATTCGAACCGTGTCTCGTTGAGAATGCGAGATTCGAAACCGAATGAACGTTGTAGAATAGCACTACTGTAAAGGATGTCATGTCACCAATTCTTCGGCAATCGGAATCACGAGCATTGGGCGTGAGTGCAGTCGGCCTAATTACGACTTACGACATGACTCGGTCACCTATCTGGGTATTAGGCACAGAAATCTAGAAATACTCCTAATTAATAATGATCTAATGGCCCAAATTATCTAATGACGGCAGAAACTTTCACCAGTGTCCGGTGTTTTCGTATTTTTTCCATTCAAAAACACACCGAAAAGTTAACGGATTTTTAAAAAAGTTTCGACAACAAAGCTATTTTAAGCGTAACTGATCAATTGATCATCATTTCATAATATATAAATGAAGATGAATGAATTAAAAAATGAATTTAAAAATAACAACTTACCGTTGAAAAAGAACTAAATAAAATCAAAACTAAATAAAGGTGTGTTAATGTTTTGTTTGTTAGACAAACGTGACGCGTCAAGCGCGACGCGAGATCAATAAATGTAGAAGTATTTTGATGTATGTCGATTTTATATAGAAGGGGGCGGGCGGGGGCACGCACGCCTTCCGCGCAGCCAATGAAAATAATAGCGCTCGTATAAAATCAGTGCAGTAGCGTCGAGATAACGAACAACATGATGACAAAAGTCACCGACCACGCGGCCGGCGTCACACTGCCATAGGATAGGCGCATGAGCACTTAAGGCGAAGACAAGTATGTCATTTGACGTACAAATGAATAAGTATCTACTATGTATATTGAAAAATTGTATGGTAAACGAATAATTATGTACGTAAGGGCCAAAGGGTAAACTCCGGAACTAATGTTTCAAGTTTTTTTAGGAATATAACAATTCAGTAGGAAGGTTAAAGGCCATATGACAGACCGATATAAGTATGTACGACCCATAAAACGCTGAGCAAAAAGAAAAAGAAAACAGAAAGATAGGAATCTATGAATCGGGGGCTCGGGAGCCAAAACTTCACGCGAACGAAGTTGCCGGCAGAACCTATAAGTATGTAAGTACTAGCTGTTGCCAGCGGCTTCACCCACTATTTTAGTGATCTATAACTATTTTATTATTTTTGTCTTTGTTGATGAATTTTTTTTCATTTTTCCTTCAAGTCATCGGATTTGAAGCTACCCTGAAAATTTCAGCCTGCTGGCTTATCGGGAAGTGCCTCAAAATTGAGTTGCAAAAATCCAACCGGAACGACAAACAAACAAGAAGAGTGAGTGTATAAAAACGTGGGAAGAAGATCGAAGACCCAATGATATATAAGTCTCCATTCGACGAAATAGTAAATCTTATTCTTGTGGAACACTGAACTCGTATGTAATAAGTAATACCTACCTATATTCTAATTAAATATAGAATCAGGGAACTTAATATAAACAATGTACTCACCTTGGTTAATATTATCTATCGCCTTGATTGCCACTAGCAGGTCACACAATAACGATAACTAAGTACAACATTATTACTACTCGTAATTAGGAATTTACTTAAGTAAGTATTTAGTTGCAAATGTTTCCACGGTGAATTACACAGTTAATTAATATAATGACGTTTCCATCATTATCTGTCTCACATATTTTGCCTACAATTTTGCGTGAAAATTAAAAATGTGTTTTTTTTTTCTTTGAGTATTTAATACATACTGCGATTTTTACATAAATAAGACTGTAATTATGTAGCCAATTTCGTAGGTACAACGAATTGTTATGATTTTTTTTTGTATTGATAACCTCAATTTACGCAAACGAGAGTTCAAATTATGCACGTTTAAATACTTATTTATAAAACTTGCCAAATATTTTTTTAAAGAAATTCAGACTTATTTACTTTATCATTAGTCAAATGTCAAACGTCAAAAGGCAAGACACGAAGATTTATTCTAAAATTTTTTTTTTTTCTTGATACCATGATAAAAATCAAATTCTAAACTTTCCAGCGATCATTGTTAGCCTGCTTCGGAAGGCAGTTGTGCTATATTTTTTTTTTTTTCAAATAATTCTTGTACGGTTTTTATGCTTTTTTTCCTAACGTTACTTGAGTAAAAAAGACCAACAATGTACCTAGATATTGTAGATTGTGCACACACTGTAGCATCGGTATAGTTAAACATTACTTAGCAAACATCTCTATATTCGTATGGAAAGGTTACCTTTACGGGATTTTCCATTTACTCAATAAGCATCTTATACAGCGTGTTGTTTTTTGTTAAATACGCACTTACAAATTTCGTGAACATCCGTTCGGAAATGAAAAAGTGAAATGGAATTTTAACGCGCAGAAACATTTTGGTACCGCAGTTTTTTTTTGGAGTTTCGTTATTTATGGCTTATTTTCAATTATAAAAACCGCCTCAAATAAAATAAATGTTTTCGTACGCTGGTAATACTTTGCCAAAGTTTAATGAAAAAAGTGGAAATAACGCGATGATTTTCACCTTATTTTTCTAACTTTTTTCTAGCTATGAATATTTTAATAATACTGCATCACTTTAAACAGTTATGACGTAAAACATCCTTAGTGTAGACAATTTATTTACGCTAATACGAACTCAATACTCATTCATCGAGATAAGTCAAGTCATTAGGGTCTCCAACGTAAGTATGAACAAGAAAGAAAACACAAATGTGCAAAATGAAAATATATTAAATTACCGAAGTGCGAATTTTAAATGTATGCTGTTCTATACGTAGTGCAATTAAATAACCTTAAAAATAATAATGTTTGTATATAAAACGTCTTCTGATAATTTTCACACGTCTATTCCAAAAATAAAATATTTTGTTCTGCAAAATTAAAAAATGACTTGTCTACAATTTGATAACATCTCCTTAAAAACAAATCATGTTCATATCTGTTTAATTCATTTTTAATTTAAGCTGAAATTAAACACAGTTTATTAATGGTGCGCATGTTTACTACGGCTAAAATAGATAATAATATACCTAATAATATCACGATCAGTATCTAAATATTTACTACGTCAAAGTAAGGTATTTACTAGCAAATACATAACCAGCACAAATAATCTAGTTTCATACGTCAGAATATTTACATTCGAGATTATTTATGAAAGCACCTAATAATAGTACCTAGCTACGTACCGATAATAACAAGGACATTAATTGCAAAACTAGGAATAGATACAATATAATTATATTAAATAAGTATACCTACCTGTTCCTCCATATGATTTTATTATAAACAATTCCAAATATCACCAAAGATGAGAAATATAACAAAGCAATTAAGAGTAATCAATAATGATTAGAAACTTGGTATAACTAATTGTTCAGGAAACTGTAAACTTTTCTAAAGATTTTTCCAATTAGGTTGGTGTCCTGAAAGTAACTTTCGCTTGTGAAGTCTACTTTCAAATCAACTTTAGATACTGAAGACGGATAATTTAGGTAAAAAGGTAGATAAGTTTTTAGATATCAGCTCAAATACTTACCCATATCATTCTACCGTATACTTAAGGAGAAGGCACGTTTTGTACTTCGTTGGCTTTTGGTAAAAACGCAACAATCTTATTTTTGTGTACGTAGGTACCTACATAAGTAGGTGCCTTGAAATTCCTCAATATTCCTTTCTCCGTATTTCGTCTAATATGTTATGCGACTCACGGCGATGTAAGGACGTTGAAAAATTTCTTAATAACGCTCGCACACCCACCGTAATAATCTGCCGTATTTATTAAATTATGCGAAAACATGCCCGTAAGACATAAAGTCGGAACTTGATAGTAAAATGGGAAACAATGCACTGTAATCTCTGTTTAAATAGACTATCATTCATTACCGCTTACGAGAAACTGGTATTTTCAAGATTAACTTCCTTGACTTTCTTTCCTTTCTGCTTCATCATTACAGCCTGTTGCAGCCCACTGCTGCAGGTGTAACATGGCGCCGTAGAAAAGGGTTTTGTCGACGCAAGAATAGACAAAATGACAGAACGTAGAAATAATTTTAAGCATGTTTATGTAAAATATATAGAAAAAGAACGTTCGTTTCTTAAATAGTGTAAGAATGGTGTCATATTTGTGCAAAAAAACAGTCGATTTGTATAGACATAACGATGAAGTAACTTTGACATTTCTTGGCAGAATAGAGATAGAATCGCCATGCTACGCGTGCTGGAAATATGCATCTCCCGGGGAGGGCCACAGCGCACGTGCTTTTTTCATCCAGGCACTGTCAGCTACCTACCTTCTTCAGGCCATCGGTCCATCCTTGATTTGAATTTTGTCTTTATTGGCTGACACAAAAAAAAATCTTTAAAAAAAACAAATCTTTCTAAACATTGGATTTTCGAACTATTTTTAGCCTCAATGTTATTTGTTATGAAAAAGTTATCTTTGTTCTTGCCACGATTCAATGAACTCGTTTTTTCCAAACATGATGTGTGCCTACATTTATTTTGTTTCAGCAATCAAGGTTTATGTAAGAACTCGTGTAAGATAAAAAGTTGTCATGTTTTGCTGTCGGTTCGTTGTGTTCGTACACACCACGTGTGAATCACGCATGCCTCTATGGATCACATGCGTACGAACCCACTGACAAGCCGTTGGTCTTATCGGTTCTCCACCTTAGTTACTTTAATCGCGTGCTCAGTTTTTAGCGATCCGTGCTGAAATCAGGAAAACTGTCACATAAACATTGATTTAGTATAATTAGTAGGGCTCGCTGGAAATGGCGATTGGTACCAGCCCAAGGTGGATCGCGAATGTTGTAGGTACTTGTATCTTCCGGGCCCCTATAGTACTTACAGTAGTATGAACAGCATGCATAAAGCATGATCAACTCTATTTCTATTCCACCAAGAATAGATAGTCATTTTATTGTTATTTGTATCTATGCAAATCGACTGTTTTTTTCAAACATGTGTATATGACACGATTGGTAGGTAGGTATACCTTTGAGGAGTAGTAACTTCTTGCTTATAACGGTAAAATATTTCTACGTTCTGTCATTTTGTCTTTTCTTTCATACAACCGTTTCTGCGGCGCCATGCTACGCGTGCTGAGTGGGTTTTAGATAGGGATGGGCGTTGAATCAACGAACTAGTTGAATCAACCGTTGATCTCCTGCACAATCTCCTGTCAACATATAACGTTAACTGAAAATGAATCAACTAGTTGAATTCGTCAACGACGTTTGTACGTTGAACTCGTTCGTTCGTTCGTTCTACGTTAATTCAACGAGTTGAACTCGTTCGTTCGTTCGTTCTACGTTAATTCAACGAGTTGAATTAACGAGAACGAACGATCGAGTTCAACTCATAAACGTCGTTGACGAATTCAACTAGTTGATTCATATTCAGTTTCAGTACGCAAACGTTATCTTCACGTTGAGTTTTATGGTTCGATATTTTTAAAGTCATAGATTGCGAGTGGTTGAATGATTTGATTTTCGAAATATTTATTTTAAGAATAGTACATAAATATTGGTGGAGTTTGTTTAATTATCCCAATGTCAAATTATTTGAAATGTACTATTTTTTGAGACGCACGAGGTATAGCGAACAGCCCTCTGAAAAATTTAATAATAATATTTTTATTTCACACAATTTAAGATGTTAGTTTGTACATAAAACGTTTCCAATACAAAATTTGAATCAAATTATTTCTTAAACAAAACGCGCAATCGTTGATTATAAACCGTTTAATGAATCAACGGTTTACGTTGCAAGTTGACAGTTAAATTCGTCAACGAGATGAACACATTTACTCATTCAACTCGTTGACGAATTTAACTAGTTGATTAACTAGTTGACAAACATGAATCAACGTTAACGTTTCGTTGACGGAAAAACCGTCAACGACCCATCGCTAGTTTTAGAGAGTCTGTCATAACATAACCCTATGCTCGCTCTGCACAGAGAACCGATGGTCCCAACTGTCACATGTACCTAGATCTTTTGAGTCCATAACCAGTCACACGAAAGTCTGAAAACCAGCCTTTCCAAGGGACATCGTATTACTCAGTTACCTGGTTGTGGAGGTCAGATATTCAGTTATATCCGGTTGGACTGAAAGCCGTCCATAACATAGTAGTTGGGAAAACGATTTTTTTTTTTCGTGGTAAATTCATGATTCCTCCCACCCCGGGCAGGGCGGGAGGGACTGTCAGACTTGTACTGACTAAAATCCACGGTGTCCTTCAATAGCCCTTTATGTTCCGGGGTCACGGTGATGGAATAAGTGCCACGAACCCGGCAGACTTTGGCCCTCTGAGAGGGGGCCCCGTCATTATGCTGACGCTCTTTGAGGCGAGCGTGGAACACAACGCGCCGTCGAGGCGACGACCCGGGCATGGTCCATGGTCGGGCAGCGAGTTGCCCTTTATTTGCTGCCCGCGGTTGAGAAAAGGGTTGGCAGGTGATTAATTATACGCCGAACGGTTTCCACTACATAAAGAAGTGTTATTTCACTGTGTGTTACCCGGATAAACGCTGGAATTAGTAAAACCATTAGTTTATCAGGTAGATACGGCCTTGTAGTACGCAGAATTAATTGAAGTGTCGTCATATTTGACCGACATTTATTATCTTTAGGTACCTGTAGGTAATTTACTTGACCATCATCCACTGTGCTACACTACAGCCAGAGACGGCAGGCTGCAGTGGCATCAGCTGTCAACAAATGCCGCTCTCTAAAAAAACTAAAAGACGACCCACTGATCAACATGTCAATATTGTAATCTGTGATGTCAGTAGAAGTCATGTGAGTAAGTACTTAGGTAAGATGAATGAAAGGCGAAAAACAAAAACAAATATAAGGCAGATGTGAGTGGCGTCGCCGGGAGTGGATGTCCTAGGAAGACGTACACTAACCATGACAACACTTATACTACAGGTAAGGGGTTTCACGTAGGTTGGCTGCGTAATACCCTCAATCAGCATGCTTGTATGGCCATGATTGAATGTGGGTGAGCTCTGAGGTTTCTGCTTACCCCCATGGGAAACACCTGTAAGTTAGTATGTGTAGGTAATTTATGTACATAAAATACTTAGGCCTACCTAGGTATACACGCACGTTAGTGTGCTAACACTTTGACATTTTGATTAACCTCGTTAGGTCATCATTAAAACTATGCACTAGAATAGTTTTACAAATTCCAAGGCCAGTTGGTTCTGTTGATTTTTGTTTATGCAACCTGCTGCAACTTCCTTTGTTTTTTTTTCAAGTTAGGTATGCTTGATCTTCTTACCTACTTACTGCAGCAGGTTTGTTCGTAAGATCAGTAGGCAAGGCCTAGGCGCGACTGTTTCAATATTCACAAGGTTTCAAATTCATGATTGGTTCAATTCGCGATTTATCAGAGCGCCACCTGCTACGATCCTTTAAGCCTTTCGACTCATCCACATTAGCTATTATTCATTGGCTGTTCATTGATTTCCTTGTATTTTATTTTTCAAGTGTTGAAAATAAGTATTAATGTCAGATAATCCACTTTAGAATGAGTCAAATACTACCCGTCTTTGTCGGACCTCAGTTCATGGCTTTGTCCCATCATGCCTGAGGTACCAGAACCAGCAAATAAGCACTTTGATTATATTAAAAGTAAGTTTATTTCAGAAGAACAGCATTTTAGCTGTAGCTGTTTTGATAGTCTTTTCACTCCACTCCTCTATACTTATTGGCTTTTGTTAATTTTCTTCCCAGGCAGCACTGCGGCCCGCGTGGTGGATTATGGCCCACTCCCTCTCACAGAAAGGAGGCCTGTGGGAACATTATAGGCTGATGATGATAATGACAGGCAGCGACTACTTTCAAGCGAAGTTGAAATGGGGGACAAACGGCGAATAGCATTGCCTATAGATGTAGATATGCAATCCTGCAATGTGACCGAATGTCCTTAAAACTCTTTGAGGCGACACTTGTAGGTCACAAGATCTATTTTAAGAATCTACAGACTATCTCGAGTTTGATTCTTCAATCTTTTTTGTTCTCTTTATCTGCATAAAGTAGGTGCATAAGTACCTAACACAAAACAATAAAATTTATCAATGGCATAGATTTAAAGAATGATGTAAACTTATCGCGGCCCTGAAGCATCAGTCATCGAACTCTTCACATACATTGATATTCTAATATACAGATATGTTATACACTTACAAAACAACAGAAAAAACTGTTCGCGCCGAGCGGCAGCACACATACGCACTTTATTATTCACATATTACATTTCACTACAAGTAAAAAGGATAGCTTGATAAAACGCTAAAAGCAATAGTCCCACGTAGGACATTTTCTGGCCTTCACGTTTTTCGCGCTCATAACATTTATCTGTTTACTAAAATATCATTGTTAACATAGCCATAGAACACCTACGTACACAGCTCAATTTTCAAAAACGTTATAATTATGTAGTTGCAATAATTGCGCTAGCTAGGATCAGTTGATCAGCATTTTCAATTTTCTTGCTACCTTCAAAATTATCTTAATGATATCAGTAATAGCATTAGTGACACGAGTCTGTTGGATGCTATTCTTCTTCAAAACTATACACTTAGATTAGAAGGGCCCCTAACAAGTTTTGATACGGGGCACCTTTAATCTGGCCTAGCTATGCCACTGGGTGACATGCAGCACTGCTATATCGACCGATATGCAGATGAGTTTCCATTTCTGGTTTAAAGTATTAAACACTATTTTTTAAGTATTATGGTTTATTAATTTTCCTTTATTTGGCCAGATACCGCGTTACTCTTTACCAACGATTGAGTAACCTGTTTCAAGTCTTTTGATAAGGCAACAATCGATTAGGGTTCGCTTGTTGCTATACGGAGCCAATCGACCGATTTTTTAAAATTAAATATTTATGTGAAGGTCGATAAACGAGATAATGTATTGTAAGGCGATTATACTTCATTCATTAGTATCAACATGCATCGTGGGCTTATGTAAACAAAACACAATAACTACCGTTTGCTGCTAGTATATTCAGTTATGCTATGCACAGTATTGCACATTGAAGGTCCAGACAAATAGTAAATACTCGTACTTATGCCATTGAATGGAAGCGATTTTAACTTTTTATAACTAATTTGTACAACTGAAAGTGGGATTAAATTAATATGATTTATATAAATAAAACACATGAGTCTTATTATAGATAAGTATATTGAATAATTAAATAATATTACTTCAAATATGCTGCCAAAAAAGACTTATAGTGTAATCGTAAAAGTAATAATAAAACGTTCAAGAGGTCAAAATATTTCGAGTTTGAGTAGAAACATACATTTTTAGTGGGGTGATATTGCAAGGTTTACGTACCAAATATCGAAAACTTTTATGGGTTGACATGCAACCAGCAAACTTCAGAGCAGAACTTGTCATCACAAAGTGTTCAAACAACGTTTGTTTGCATGAAAAGTGACACCGTGAGGAAGAGTTGACACGGTCAAACCAGAAGTCGTGCAAAACAGTCTATCATTTTTACTAATTAATATTAACTATACTTTTATAATTACAACCATTTGCGACAACGGAGCAAAATGTCTAGTGCTATATATTTAATAAATACTATATGTATGGGCACTTTCTATAATTATGCAGGATGTCATAAAACAATTTGTTTACCATGAAAATAAATTTCGAAGCAAAATATTAACCAGACTTTAACGTACATACATGACAACAGTTTTGTTTTTCGACATCCCGGGTTATATTCAAGTCTCCACTTTCGACTATTTCAATGTTCTTGTCAGTCTTATGTCCTGCAAGTAAACATAGCGGAGTTTGGAAACGATCGTGGCACAAAAATGAAACAGTTCGATTTATATTTTTGCAAAAAAAAAACTATAATGTAATATAAGCTGAACAATATTTTACAAGGATACTTCGGTAAGTGTTCTGTTTGCTGTTCACTGTTCCTCCATAGTATTGCATTTGAAAAGTATAGACGCAAAACAAAAAAATGTTATTCAAAGTGACAATAAACCTACAATATTGGTATCACACTCTTGTAGATCGTGTGTTCTTGATAAATAAAAGTGCAACAACCGAAAGAATTTTACAAGAATTCTTAAGATAGTCAAGATTATTTAAATAAGTACTTTTAACCCGTTGATGTCAAACAGATCTTTGTTTTGCAACTATACTTTTCAAACAAGTAAATATGCGATATGAACAATAAAAATATCATCATTATATAAATTTATTACGTACACTAATAAGTAGCCATTCGAACTCTGTAAATGGTTAAATACTTTAATAGGCGGAGACACCACACTTACAAAGTGCAATAATTAAACTACAAATCCAGATGTATAAAATAATTATGCATCTTTGATTTAGAACTAAACAAACTTGCTAGACTGTTATCTCAATACTTCTAACTGACTTGTGATGTGACGTAGTTCGACATGCATACACTGCCATGAGTATTAAAGAACAGAACTCAGTACAACTGTTGCAGCTAACGACCCATTGCCCACGATCCTGGACTATCAATATGATCTAGTAGTAGTGCCCTACCACTCTAAGGTTGCAGACCAATACTGTGGACAAGACATACCATATCCTCAAGATCTAAATCATTACGGATACATCTTCTGTTCTATTAGTTATAGGCACTGATGGTTTTACGCCTTCTGCTAAACCGACAAACGAAACAACAATGTTACATTGTTATTTCTCAAATTGATCTGATGTATGTCCAATCCACATTATGCCTATGACTTAGTTAATTTAACATTCGACGCTATAATACAATAATTTAATTGTGATTATTTAAATTATGCTCGTTCAATAACTTGTATGTATATCATTGTTCTGACGTCATGCCAGTACATGTTTCGAAGTGAAGTACGACTGAACTGATATGTGATACCGATAACTGCAAATCAATGGGATACCGCAACAACTATGGAACACCTCGCAAACTTGCCGGATATTGGGCGAATTAAATCTATGAACATGCATTAATAATGACTAATTAAAATATGCTCCGTACTAACATTCTATATTTACGAAACTAACGATATATTTAATCTTTTTTTTTTTCAATTTAAATACGCTTTATAGTGTAAAAATAGTTATTTTGAGACAAAAATGTCAAAGCGTTCCTTAATGCCAATTGCGAAATAAGGATGATTTTCGACTAATGTATACCAGGAAATGTTAATAATGCCCGACGAGCACTACACGATAATAATTTGTTTATAGGTATTGAAATATAACTATTTTCTTAATCATGTCATTAATTATTTCATAATAGGAAGATGTCATGAAATAAAGACTATAGTTTTACAGAATTGCAAATAAATGTATGGACGGCAAATATTTATGACGACTAATGTCTTTCCAAATATTATATTTATCATAATTATCTTGTGCATGCGTTAAAAGAATAGTATTTCGTAACCTGTGACATCAAGCAAGAGCCCTAAGAACGCAAATTCAGAAGGAAATTTAATGTAACTGTTTATAAACGCTTTCTTCACAACGCGCAACGCAAGAAAATCTTTTTAATCGACTTCAAAAAAAGGAGGAGGTTCTCAATTCGTCGAAATCTTTTTCTAGATCAAAAGGTTGGAAATAAATACATAATGACGTAAATGACAACTTTCAAATTTTACTGAAAGTATTTAATAATGTTTAGATAACTCAAGATTAAAATTAAAATCATCTAAATAATTGTCGCCAATTTAGATAATTGAATAAATAAATTTCAACTCTGTTCACTTAACAAGAAATCATAAATATAAATAGGTACCTACACTGAAATTGTTACAAAATTTTTGTTATTGAAGTGTTTTAACTTTTAACCTAATGACTTCAGATGAACTCTTGCTAGATTTGTAAGTCTGATTAACGAGGTAGTCAAAATAAATCCAATTCAGTAATTTAATGTGATAAAGTTGGACGCCGTTGGGAGTGCTTCTGCAAGGCCTAATATGGTAAAATAAATAACACTTTGATTGTTATTTTGTTCTTGCAATAGTTGTCAACAAAGGAAAACATTTCCATTCTACTGTTTTCAAGAGTCCTGATATTTGCAGTACATTCCTTAGAAACTATTTATGTATCTTTACATCTAACAAAAGAGGATACGATATGCTATTGCCTTACAATCACATGAACAAGACCAGAAACTCAAAGTGCATTATTAACGAGTTGGTAACAGCAAAACTTTTGTGCAGAAGATAACTCTAAACATGAATACCGAACTGACAATACTCTATTCAGGAAATACTATACAACCATTCTTCTGATACATTCTGAACGTTACTATGAAGACATTTAAAATCATAAATCTTAGCTTTGATCCAATTTTTACGACCTTCAATTTATACTAACTAGCATTCTAAAAATTTACTATCTACTGAATGCTGAAAACATCCACACTTAATGAATGCACATAAACATCTAATTTTATAAAGATATTGAACTAAACCTACTTGATGCTTAGGCTGGCAACAAATTCCATTCCAATGTCAGACTTTTTATCTTGAATCTATATTATATAAACAACACAAATCTTTTAAATTAGTTGTTTACAATTTCATTCGACGGAGCCCTCGTCTTTTGCGAAAGAGAGAGGCTAAATATAAATCCTTATATATTTTTTAAACTACTCGGACTGTATCTTACTACAAAAGCAGTACAACTGAATCGATTAGATAATGAACCTTCTTTGAGCAATTTATACATCAAATTTAATCCAATGTTCAAAAATAGAGATGAACACGTGAAACTAACGGTATGAGTTTTTTTTTTTTTATGAACACTCATTTTGTATATAAATATGTACTTTATAATATACCACATCAATCACCATACTCATGTGAATGGTACATTATTTAAATTTCTACATTTCATACAATTTATAAAATGATATTTCAGTATTGCTTTAGTATTAGGAGATAATCACACTCACTCGACGTACGTTTCGTGCAGTAAACAGCATTTGTCTTGCTCATCAATTTCTAAGTGTTTTTATAGTCTCTAAAAGTATCTCAAGCAGTTAATTAATGGAAATAATCATTGTGTAAAAGGTGATAATCGAACTGTGCAGTGACTTAACTTATTCGCAGTGATTTAATATAAACAATTGAACGAATAACAAAAGTTTAAATAATTTAGCACACCGTCATTAAGTGTTTATGTAGTGTCTCACAAGTACGCGTAAGCGACACGGTATTCACGGCGCTTACGACGTTTTTCTCGCGGCCTCGCTCAAGAAATACGAACACCGGCCAGTGAGTCGCTTGCAAAACATACTGTTTCAACTGTTTTTTTTTTGTTATTTTTGTTTGGATCTCGTACAATATTGGAACCGCTGACTAATTACCTACTACCACGACAGACAACTTTAAGAAACAAAAATTATCTTGTAAGAATGACCTCAATTAAAGGCTCTTGGGGATGTTGTTCTAATGGTAACGAAGATGTAAATGAACCGAAAATTACTTGTATTAATTGTAATAAAATGTTTCATTTCTGCTGTCTGACTGTTCCGCCAATTGATAGTGACTCTGATGAATATCGCAACTGGAAGTGTCAGGAGTGTCTTAGTCTCCTTCCCAAATCGTCAAAGAAAGATTACACTCCGATACGTAATGTGTCTACCACCAGAGGTAATAAACGCCCGGCATTAAATTCTCCCCCAGAAGTCAGAACTGTAACTGCGGAGAGGTGCGATCTATTGTGGACTTGTTACGAAACAGTTTGACGTAATACTCCAGGACTTTAAGAAAACAATGACAAGTTTCATTAATACCCTGCTTGAACCTATCAAGAAAGAAGTGGAAGGTCTGAAGACTTCCCTCACATTTCTAAGTGTTTTGATGACATGCAAATAGAACATGTATCAATGAAAAACAACTTAAAATCACTGAATTCTGAAAATGCGCAATTAAAGAGCACCGTGGCAGACCTCACACTGAAAATGAATAATCTTGAACAGCAAGCTAGGGCAAACAACCTAGAACTCCAGTGTCTGCCTGAGCACAAGCAGGAAAACTTGTTTAACTTAACAAAGAAACTGGGTTCAATAGTCGGATGTGACCTTAAGGACAATGATGTTGCACATGTACTCGTATCTAAGCTTAACTCCTCAAGCCCCCGTCCAAGATCAGTGGTAGTCCAGTTATCGAGCCCAAGGATACGCGATCAGCTCTTGGCAGCGGTCATAAATTACAACAAGCAGAATAAAGACAACAAACTTAATAGCCTTGATTTCGGTATCAGTGGAAGTAAAACCCCAGTTTATGTAGTGGAGCATTTATCTACAACCAATAAGTCCACGCCGCAACCAGGATTAAAGCAAGGGAATTTGGATATAAGTACGTTTGGGTAAGGAACGGTAAAATCTACGTCAAGAAGGATGACAATGCAGAGCCCCTACTAATAAAGAACTCTGATACTTTGAGCAAACTGATCTGATTCTTTAAGTTGCAAACTTAATTTTTCTTGTTGTCATGTATGTGTAGCTTAGTTTTTCTTAAATTCAATAGTTTGCAAATCTATTACCAGAATAGTCGAGGCCTGAGAACTAAAACTCACGCATTTTATCGTAATATTTGCTGCAACCAATATGATGTAATAATTCTCACGGAAACATGGCTTAATGACTCTGTGTTGGATGGAGAGCTGTTTGATGACAGGTATGTAGTTTATAGGAGGGATAGGGAGGTCTGTTCTCGAGGTCGTAGGGAGGGCGGTGGCGTCTTGATCGCTATTAGAACTCATCTGAAATCCAAACGCATTCCAGAATGGGAAAGTAGTTGTGAGGATCTGTGGGTGACTATAGAAATGCCAGGATCACGTTTCGTCTAGCTTTTTGTGCGGTGTATCTACCTCCCCCAGTGCGACGATCTTCCTTGGAGTTATTTATGGGTAACTGTAGTTCCGTCTTTGAACAAATTAAAGATTCACACGTTAGTATTATTGGCGATTTCAACCTAGGCAACATTGACTGGAGAGCAGTTGATCACCCGTCTTTGAATTCAACTAGCTTAACGGATGCGTTTATTGATTTCGTCCTTATCAATAGGCTCAATCAATTCAATAATGTAACAAACACATCAGGTCGCACATTGGATTTGGTTCTTTCAACAAATTCATCAAGCTCTGTTAATGAGTGTATGAATCCCTTAAGTATTGTTGACTGTCACCATCCGCCTATAGAAATCAACATGTGCTTTAATGAACAAATTGGTTTACCCTATAATAAGGACTACAAAAAGTATAACTTTCATAAGGCTGATTACCAATCTATTCGTGAATATTTAAGTGTACAGAAATGGGATGACTTATTTCAGGAACCGAGAGATGTGAATGAAATGCTTGAAATCTTCTATGAAAATCTGAGGACAGCTATTGAAAGATATGTACCCATTCATTTACCTAAGTCTCAAAAATACCCACCGTGGTTCAATCGTAATTTAATAAGACTATTAAACAAAAAAAATAAAATTAGGCTGCGCTTCAAGAAATATAAAAACCCCTTGGATGCTATTGAACTAAAATATATAGGTAAGCAATGTGATATAATGGCAACCAAATGTTACAACGACTATATGATAAATCTAGAACAGGAGCTTCTGAAAAACCCTAAACTCTTTTGGTCATTCGTTAAGACTAAAAGGGGTGGAACTAGTACATTTCCTAATACCATGTCAAAAGGTACCGAAACCTCGTCAGATCCCACAGTTATATGCGAACTATTTTCAAGTCATTTCTCCTCAGTCTACAGCCCAGATAGTATCTCTTCCAATGAACACAAGTCTGTTCAATTGCAAATGCTAGAAACGCACAGCTTAAACTTTCATGAACTTTGTTTAGAACGTGATACCGTACATAGCAATTTAAAAAACCTGGATATTAATAAAGGTGCAGGTCCAGATGGTATCCCTCCCAAATTTATAGTAATGTGTTCGTCTGAATTAGCTCTTCCTCTTACATTAATTTATAATAAGTCTTTGTCTACTGGTACATTTCCTTCAAAATGGAAGATAGCGAAGGTCGTTCCCGTGCATAAATCTGACGCGAGGGAAAATGTATCCAACTATAGACCTATATCTATTCTGTCTACATTCTCAAAAGTAATGGAGTCATTAGTCTGCCCATATGTACAAAACCATCTCAAATTGTATTTGAGCGAAAATCAGCATGGGTTTGTACCTCGACGCTCCACCAGTACTAATTTGGTGCCATTCACTGAAATGTTGATAGCTGCATTAGATTCCGGACAGCAGGCTGATGTGATCTATACAGATTTTAGTAAAGCTTTCGATAAGGTATCACATAACATTCTAATTTCAAAATTATACTCCTATGGAATCTCTGGTTTAATGTTGAGCTGGTTGAATTCTTATCTGAGGGACAGGCACTTTTTTGTAGTAGTCAATGGTTATCAGTCACGCCTCAGGGGTATTACCTCTGGTGTACCTCAGGGTGCACATTTGGGTCCAGTATTGTTTAATTATTTTATCAATGATATCCCTGATTGTTTCCATCATTCTGAGGTGTTTATATACGCTGACGACTTAAAAGCAGTTAAAATTATAACTGGTACTGAAGACACAGAACAGCTCCAGAAAGATCTCGATAGGCTTGTTGATTGGTGTGAAAGAAATTGTATGCACCTAAATGCAAAAAAATGTTACCAGATGACATTTTCTAGAAAAACACCTAAACATATTGTTGCATCTGCTTACTGCATTAATGGCAAAGCAATAAATGAAACCGAAACCATGCGTGATCTTGGTGTAATATATGACAAAAAATTAACATTCGTACCTCATATGGACAACATAGCCAAAAGAGCATCCAAAATGATGGGATTTGTTCTGAGAACTTGTAGGACATTTAGCAGCAACAGGACGAAAATATTGCTGTACAATAGCCTTGTCCGGAGCATATTGGAATACTGCAGCGTGATATGGCGACCACACTACGCCGCGCACTCTTTGCGTCTCGAGCGGATTCAAAAACGTTTTCTTTGGCACTTGGCATTTTCAAATGGGATAGCAAAACAAATACGTTCGTACAATGCTAGGTTAAAGCATTTCAGAATGAAATCTTTAGATGAGCGTCGAAAATTCAATGATGCTATGTTTGCTTGTAAACTTTTCTCTCACAAAATTGACTCAGCAAAATTGCTGGCCCTCTTTAGACTGCGTGTGCCTTGCAGAATTCCGCGTAGTCCAATAACACCCCTGTGCGCACCCCTGCGAAGAACGACCTTGGGCGCAAACTCTCCCTGCGCTAGGATTTGTAAGGCTATCAATGGTTGTAGTGATATTCTTGATCTGCATTCTGACACCAGTAACAAACATAAGTCTATTCTCTCTGGCCTGACTGATTTCTGACTTGGGTCCTTAGATCTAATCACAAATTATTATTTTTGTTTTATCTTCAAAATCATTGTTTTTTGTTTTTTTTTTTCTGTTTATTGTTTAGTTTTAGTTTTTTTTTTCTGTTTCCTTTCATTTGATGCGTGAAATTGATGTATCTGTAGATTCACGGAATTTACGTCTACATACATAATTATTTTAAATGCTGTGTTTACCTATAAGTAATTGTTACACTATTGCAATTATATAAGACTAGTATGTAAGATCTTGTTTCCTGTGTAAGCAATTGTTGGTGAACCTATTCAATAAAATAAAAAAATAAAAAATAATGTCTCGCTCTTTACATATAATATAATACACACAATATCATCATTGTGTTACTTATTTTATAGTACATACTTTTTTAATTCCAAATTTTCTTTACTTGAGTATAATCTGACTGTGGAATGGTGAATATGTCATTAACAACTGAGATTTTGCCAGATTTAGTAGTTTTCAAACATTACTCATCCATTTACTTGATTATAATAGCATAAGTATTTTTAAAGGGACAATCGTGTAGTAAGTCAGACTTAGTAATACCACGAATGTCATCGACAAAGTACGTTCACTTATATCGCTGTATGATTTGTTGCCAGCACTTGCGTCTTACACATTATATAGATATATTTCAGAGGCTTCCAACGCTACTATGCATTACAATATATTTATATATATAATGTAATAAAAACGTGTAAATAAAGTTACTATAGTTAATAGAACGCACGTCTACATTTATCTCCGCAAGACGTTATTACTTAAACATTCATGAAACTGCAAATTTCGACAAGAGAATATCAAAAATAGTGTATCGACGGTCACCGTCTACATTCTGTCTAATATTCTGTAGTCTAATGACGCTATTTAGGTCACTTGAAACATCTTAAGCCAATTCTCAATATATGGACTATGGTTACAAATTTTGAAATTCCGTTTTTTTTTTGAGTCACATCCAAAAATATTGCAGTGTATAAATCAACTACACTTTACGACCGTTCTAAGATTAATATGTCTAAAATATAGTCAGTAAACATACAGTTTATAAACTGTAGTCGGTTTATAGTGCAAAAAAATACGTATTGGTACAGTAACAATACGTTCTCGACAGTAAACTCAAATAAGTATCCAATATAGCGCAATTTATACTTCATCAAATAAACATAAAGCGCACGGCATTCTTTCACATGTTCTATGAATTAGGTATTAACTCACATTATACTAAACAAACGATGAAACGCGTATAATAAATGAGTGACGTACTATTTTCTAAAAGCTTACAAAATGATAGAGATCTTCACGATAATCCGCTAAGTGGACACTGATTTATATTAAGTAATTAACGCCCAAATTTCTAGATCTTGTAAGAAGTCCTAACGAAACATGTCTACACTCAACGATAAATATTTTTTTTTTTACTTTTTTAGTTCTTTTCGTAGACATGAATACCTTGGACCAGTTTGATAAATCCACTCAAATTATGACTTGATAGAAGTTTTCCATGAAAGTAAGCAACGCATTTCATTACCAATCCTCGAAAAATAGTCAATTCTTCTATGTTATCAGATGCCCACCTAGCATGTAGAATTAACTAAAAGCAACAAAATGCTAACCATAACTGAAACATTGTCACAACTCAAAATGTGCATTTAAATAATGGTCATAGTTTCCGTTATTGATTAACATTCTTCATTAATTCGTTATTTTTAATGCCTTTTACGCGAATGCAGTCGAAGGGCACTACCGGCCCCTATGCATAAATAGACATTAAAATTTAACTAGTGTCTTACATTACGCTATTCAAAGAAAAGAAAACTAAATGAGCTACAGTTATGAAGTTCCACTGGTTCACCAAATACGGATCCTCAAAACCACTGACTAGTTCAAGTGTGTCAAGAATATTCAAAGTTGACGGAAAAGACAAATAAGACGTTCGATATGATTTTGTGCAATGTTTGCACAGAAGACGAAGATGTTAACATTATTAGAAGTCACATTGCACAGTCTAAAGGAAAACAAAATGAAATGTTGCTAAACTCCCTGTTCAAAGTAGCAATAATGATGAATTCGTCTTATAATAAAACTCCAATAACAACCAAATCTCAGACTATTTAAAGCACAACCTTTAAATGAGCATGAACTTGCCTCTCATGTTAGTAACGTGGATTTTAAACAACAATGAAGTACGACTAACGAATGTTCAATAATCTCTTGTATTTTCTAAGACACAAAAACGGACGATTCTCGCAAAGGTCAAAACGTATTGAAATGATACGATCCATACGTAATTAGTATTGTATGAATGTTCGAAAATGTTCAACTTATATTAGGAGTTAGCAACATTATTCTGTGATCACCGATACATTCCGTTCGTGTATATACTGAGATCGATTACCCTCAAAGTCGAGTGTTACTATTACTAACAGAGGTTATATCCTTCTCAAGTCGGAATTATGTTATTTGTAATTTAAGTTCACATACGCAAACAGTACACAACACATTTTCTTTTTTGTAGCCAATTTATTACAACACTTTTTTTTCAAGTTTTTATTACTTTTCCACATTATTTAAAGTTTGTCCAAACATTACTATATAATAAAATGCTCTAATCCTGTGAAGCAGTTACATACATTATTTGTTCTTGACGAGTACTGTTAGTCGTCTCTGGGATGAACAAATATTTAAATTACAAATAACACAATATAATATACAGCTAGGTATTATGTAGAAGGTATACAAGCCGATACCGCGGCGATAGCCACCGCCTGTGTTGTGACAGTTTGCGCGCGGTACACCGCACTGTACAAACTATCGGCTGCCGACGTCATTTGCCATTGGTCTGCAGCGCCGCATTCAGCTGCGTCCAAAGATCTTTCTTGCACGATTTTGATCTGTAAACGAACATTACACCCTTTATTTCTTTAATGTTATCGTCGTAATTCCTTTTTGTAAGGGTAAATACGACATTAAGGGAGGTCAGAACTAATAAGCGTCGACGCTGTTATGAAGATTACATTGGGTATATTATTACCACCATTCACATCAATATTAGTTTCTTACATCCATGCATTCGTCATCGACAAAAACAGCCAGTACACATTAAATATACAACATAAAACATTAATCTCTTAAAAAAGACTCAACATATAGAGGAGTCGATTTAAACATATTAGTTATCACGCAAGCGGTTTGGAGTGCAGGTTGATGATATCTAGAAAATAAAATTAACGAAAAATAAAAGAAACAAAGTAAACATAACATCACTACAAAATAAAAAGAAAGTAAGTATTATGAACAAAGAAATTCGATTTCATACCAACCCCTGGTTGTTCTTACTACTATAATATGACTTGCTACAGTATATTGTATGCAAATATCTTGAGCACAAAGAAGCGAGAGTTTTTATAATCTTCAAGTGACCAAATCTATTCGTAGCCAAGAGCGTACGGCGAACGATCATGCAGCATATTGTGGCTATGAGTACAGATGGACTCACATGTATAATTTATGTCAGTTCACAATCTGTTGTGGTGAAGCTGAGTTAACGTCTACACTTATCTTGAAGTAAAAAATATAAGTGTAAGCTGCTTACCATCACCATGCACGTCGTGAAAGTAGACTGAAGGAAAAGGGGTTAGTATTGTAACTTATAGTTAGGCGAAAAACCTACCCTATTCCTACAAAAGTATGATTGATAATCGAGTAACTTTGTAGACTTCGTGCCAACCACTACTATTCAGGGGTTTGAAATTACATGTGGTGATGGGATGGTAAAGCTTGGATATGACATGAAAAAGCTTTAAATGAAAGTTGGGGTTAGAAAGCTGTGTATTCCTTTCAAATCAAGAAAACCCTAAATCTAAAATGATATACTACATCTACTAGAATCGCAAATTCGCAACCTATTGAAATGTAACTATTAAGTGTTAGTAGAACAATTTTAAAGTTACAGATAAAGTACAGACCTGCGAAGTGACGCAAGCCACTCCTTAAACTGCGTGTTTCCTTCAGGCGTTAGCTGAAACGCGGTGCGGGCCGATAGCACGATGCTTACAAATTCTTCGTATTCCACTGTGGTTAAGTGGTAAAGCTTCTGATGTATGCATTGGATGTACCTGTCAAAATAAACCAATGTATGAAGATTTATCCTTTAAAATGCGGTAGCGGAAATCATGTACAGTTAGTGCCCTTCATTACATGACCAGAACAAATAAGTAAATGAGAGTTAAATAATGTAGGCCACTTGACCATACCATTTTCGATGTATGTTGTTTTTTTCAGTAGGTGGGGACATCGATATAATTATGAATGATGACATCGAAGAAGCTTTCTGAGAATGAAATGTGCCTGTAGTCAAACGGCAAGCGACAATCAACGTTCAGCAGTCGCTAATAGATTTTCAACTTTATACTCCATCGCATAAAGTTGAAAATCTAGTAAAGACTGCTGAGCGATAGCGAACGAAACAAATGAAAATGATCTATAATCTTTGATAGATTTTCAAATGGAGTATAAAGTTGAAAATGTATTAGCGACTGCTGAACGTTAGCGAATGTTGCTTTCTATTTGGCTATAGGGCCTGTTCTTGATAATGACAAATGCCTAGCAAAGTGTATGTGTGAGAGAGAGAGGATTGTGTAGCCCATTTTTGGTCACTGCAGACCTAATAAAAAGGGATGGACACCACATGACCGCTTTTTCGCAGTCTAGAGACTACACAATTTCATGGAGATATTGCTCTGTACAATCTCTATGACTGTTTCAGAACACAAAAATCAAGAAGAAACAGAAGTTTTAACAAATTAATAGTTGTTGTAACTGACATCTGCTGGCACTTCTGCACGAGCGGCGCCAGCGTGCCGCGCAGGTGCTGCATGACCAGGTGGTGCGGGCCGCCGCGCGCCAGCCAGTGCGCCGACTCCACGCACAGCTCGTACAGCACGAACGGAGACACCACCGAGTTCACCGCGCACACGCAGAACTGGTGCAGGTACTGCGCACCCAGGCGCTTCGAGATGCGCAGGAGCCATTTTACGTGCTCGCCGTATGGTGGGTTTCTGGGTAAAAGAATAATTGGGGTCAGAGTTAAATCGTAAAAGTTTTCTTGTCCTTTTTACTATATTCAAATACCAGCTCCAATTTAGTATAGTATTAGTATTCACGTTACAACCAACAGAAGCCGAGCAGTGGAGGTGAAACCGGACAACGGCTAGTAAGGCTGCGTTTCCACAGAGGCAGAGCGGAGCAGAGCGAAGAGAAATTCACCAAACACATGGCTTGAGTGGAGAAGAGATGTGGTTTTCAAGCTGTGATTGGTAAATTTCTCTCTGCTCCGCTTCAGTGGAAACGCAGCCTTACTAGCTGTTGTCCGCGGTGTCACCTCCACTGCTCGGCTTCTGTTGGTTGTAACGTGATAGCCTTCCTCGATAAAAGAAGTATTTTCAAATAAAATTGTAGTTTGATTAGAAAGTTAATGTAGTTTTATCATGACAAAATTGAAACATGTCTCTCAATAAAGGCACACCGAATGAGATAAAAAACAAGTCTGCATACCTGCCAAACTTATTCTGCGGACGATCATCATGCACCCTCCTTGCTTGTGTCTCCAGTGCCAGCATGCCCACTCTGTAGGCCGCCAGCAGCCTCCTGAGCTGCGTCTGGTTGACGCCGGGCGCGGTGGCAGTGCTGGCTTGTGTGACGTTGCCCACGTTGGGCACAGTGCCCACAGTGTTGCCAACATTGCCCACGCTAACGCCTGCTCCTGTGACCCCACCTACTTGTACCATCTGTTGTGGAGCTGGCATCGGAGGAGGAATCGGTGCTGGATGCTGCAGAGAAACAAGTTTAATTGTAAAGGAATATCGCAGACACGTTATATTTTTAGGATAATTTTGGTAAGACACAAAGCTGCCTATATTTACGGAATTATTATCCTAATCTGATAAGTTCGTCATTTTTTCGGGCGCCTCGTATGGAATTCTGTGAATGCTCGATAAATAAATACGGAAATTAAAATAACTTTAGAGAATCCGATACTTACGACTTGATGAACGGTAGCATTCACATTGACAGCAATAGTTTGTGGATGCGTAACGTGTTGCGGCATTTGTGCGACTTGAGTGAGCCCCGGATGTTGCATCGGTTGATGTTGGGGGTGCTGCATAGTTTGAGGATGTTGCTGCAACGGTTGCGGATGTTGTTGCATTGGCTGAGGATGTTGTGAAATGGTCTGTGGATGTTGCTGTAACGGCTGCGGGTGCTGCTGCATTGGTTGGGGATGTTGCTGCATTGGTTGTGGATGTTGTTGCATAGGCTGCGGGTGTTGCTGCAACGGTTGGGGGTGTTGCTGCAATGGCTGTGGGTGTTGTTGCAACTGCTGCGGATGTTGTTGCAACGGTTGCGGATGTTGTGGCAACGGCTGTGGATGTTGTTGCAATTGCTGCGGATGCTGCGGCAGCGGCGGGTGTTGCTGTAGTGGCTGATGCTGTTGCAGCGGCGGGTGTTGCTGGAGCGGAGGATGTTGTTGTAGCGGGGGGTGTTGTTGGAGTGGCGGATGTTGTTGATGTTGCGGGTGTTGTTGCAGCTGTGGCGCCCCGGGCGGCGCCACAATGCCACGCACGAAATACGGCGGCAGCGCGTACTGTGGAGGCGGGTGAGGTGGACCCGTTCCAGCATACTGTAAAACAAAATAATAATGATCACCTTTAATTAATTATGAACTCAGAATTCTGCCCAGTTTTTAGTAAGAAATGCTCCGTTAATTTTCTAAATATATGGGGTGAATAAGGTAAAGAATATAATATTTTTTTATGAGATGAATAAACCTTGTTTAATCCCAAAGTTACTTAATTTTTTAGCTTCGAATGTTAGTATTATACTGACCGGTAGCTGGTAGATCGTGGGCGGGTAAGGGTGGTAAGTAAATGGGTATGGGATAGGGTAAGGTACGGGCACGGCGAGAGGCTGCGGCGCGGCCGCTCGGTACTGCGGCTCGTCCAGCAGCGGCTCGGACTCCTCGTTGGCCTGCCGCAGGTACAGCTCGTGCCAGTAGCGAGCTACTGTGTACAGCACTTCCGGGTATACGCCGCCACCTACAGCAAAGAGTGTTTTATTGGCTTATCAATAAAGGATAATTTTATTTGCAGTCTGTTGTTTAGTTTTCTTGTTTTCGAATCGATGATGGTAAATATGTATATTAAGATAGTTGGGCACCCGTTACTAGCCACGCATCTAACGGCTCAGTGGTGTGTCAAGTCAAGCTTCTCAGAAGTATAGGTATTTGTAATCTGGACACTAGCATATGCAAAGGGGGAGGAATGACTTGGTTTTGGAGCACTGCTTTCACACTGATTGTCAGTCAATAATGGTCAATGATCTTCCATTTTGGATTCCTTGAGCCTTCTACGCTTTTCTGGTGATATCCACTGTAGATTAAACTCTTAAAAGTTGCAAAAGATTGATTATAGTCTGGCAATTTTTTCCCAAAAAGATCCCCCACTTCGGTAAATTTTGCTTGCAGCAACCTGAATTTCAAATTAAATTAGACTATACCTTTAGCAGCAGCTTCAACAGTGAGACAAGCCCGCTCAAGCATGGCGTCGCTCTGTTCTTTACACTGTAGCACGGCGCGTTGTATCTCGTTGTAGTTGAGAGCGTGTGCGTGAGGTAACACGGACAGAGCGAGCTCAGCAGCCGCGCGGACTGTCGGCACGTCGCGACCAGAAGACGCCTAAGGAAACAGCAGGTTTTATAGATAGAAAACACACCTACACACGCAGCAAGGAAGTGATAAAAGTCCATGAATGTATGGCATAGGATTATGAACTGAAATAGTTCATAATAGCAGACATAATAATTGTTCTGTGTAATCTACTTAATAAAAATAAGTCGGGTTTTCCTTCCTGACGCTATAACTCCAGAACGCACGAACCGATTTCCACAGTTTTGCATTCGTTGGAAAGGTCTCGGGCTCTGTGAGGCTTATAGAAAGGAAACGAAGCCATCTGGTTTGCTAGTGTTTACATAAATAACGTTACAGCCTTATGACAGACAGTTTGGGCTCGAATAAGGCTGCCTATCCACATGAGTGGAATAAAGCTACGGACAGGAGAATCGGAGGAAACTAATAGAATTGTACCATTGAAGAACGGAGATTTAGGCTGCGGTTTCACTGAGTCGGAGCGCAAAGCGATTCACCAATCACATGGCTTGAGTGGAGAAGAGATGTGGATTTCCAGCCATGTGATTGGTGAATTTCTCTCCGCTCCGCCTCAGTGGAACCGCACCCTTAGTGCCATCCTATTGGTTAATATTTCTTCGTTTCTCCGCTCCGCAATCTCGCTCCGAACCTGTGGACAGTCAGCCTAATGGACTTGGATATGAGCAAATTTCTGATTGATATTTTTTTCTCAAAAGAATATTTCCCCTTTTCTTACCTTATCGGCAATACTAGCGGCTTCGGGAGGAGTTAAATGACCTTCCCATGCATCGATAAGGAATAATATAGCAGGTGCGCCAATATCCATAGCTTGACCTGTGAAGAAAAAAAATAGATTTTAGCAACAATAAAATATCAATTTTAGTTATTCGATATTATAGTTATTAAAACCATTAATAAAATTGATATAAACTTGCCTGTAATCCAACTGACGTGGGATGAATAGGTACGACTCAACCAATTTGCGCTTACACAATTATGCAAGCCGAGTGCGTAAAGTCCCAATTGAAATGCGGCCATGTGTAAACCTCTGAAAGATTACAGTCCAAATTAGTTTGTTTACCCATAATTATTTTTCTTTATGGCTAATATTTATTTCATAGATTAGGTATGTGATTTTGACATTCTTTTTTTTTGTGAAATTGTCTTGAGAAAACTGGACGAAGGAAATATTTGCAGGTTATGGAGGAGGTCTTTGCCCAGCAATGGGACGATAGAGGTCAATAGGTTAGAACTATTTCATTATATTAAAAATATGGAAATAAAATGTCCCACCTATGCGGTCCATGATGTTCTCTAGCACATGAAGGCTGTGTGAACAGACTTGTGCTTGACGAACCACCAGCTTTGAACAGCACAGACTTGGCCAGCTCGAACATAAAGTGGGCTGACGCTTCCGACGGCTGATTCGGCACAGAGGGATACAACCGCTTGCCTTTATATCTGTAATAGAATTTAAGAGTAACATGATGTTCAACGTCATCTTATTTATAAGTTTGTACCGCTCAAATTATAAAAACAATATAGTAACCTGGAATCCTTGGCCCTCGAGATAGGCGTGTGAGTAGAGGAAGTGTGCGGCGCAGGATGCGACGTATGCGGCGCGTGAGACGTATGCGACGAATGCGGCACGTGCGATGTATGCGGCGCGTGCGACGCGTGCGGCGTGTGCGTCACGTGCGTGGCGTGTGTGACGTGCGTCACGTGCGCGGGCGGCGAGGCCCCGCCCTCGCTCACCACCAGCCGCTCCACCTCTCCGCTCAAGCCCGCCGCCTGCACACGCCAGTCATTCGTTCCGAAATGCGTGCTTATCTACAGACGTCACTTGATCAATTAGTAAAGCGGGATACAATTTTTTTTTAATACACATATTGGTGCATAAGCGTTTTATACCTTGCCACACAATAGAGATCTTTGGTTTATTATTTTGACAAGTACAACACACACAAGAAAGTAGTGTTCTTGTTTTTCGATCTCAGACAAAACATATTGATGCGGGTCGGAAACATATGCCTATTTCTCAAATTCAATTGTTAAAAGAAATATCTAACATCTTTAAACGAGCGATTCTTGTATATTTATTTATATATAATCAGGATCTCGGAAATGGCTCCAAGGATTTTCATGAAAGTTACAGATTAGGGGTTTTTCGGCTCAAGGAATCGATTTAGATATATGTAGGTCCCCGGTTCGAGAAAAGCTCTTGGGACCGAGCTTTTCTCGAACCTGGGACCTATATCTAAATCGAGCGAAGCCGAAAGTCGAAGTCGAAAACCGAGCGAAGCTCGGTCAACCAGATATTAATATATTATCAGGGCATTATTGACAATTTGACACACATATTTCACGATAGTACCTATCATACTTACACAATTTTCGGCAAACGTACGTGCGCGGCAACTCAGCTAACGTCTGTCACCGGAGTTTCATCCCAGAATCGAAGGTTAGTTTCATGTTGACTGACGCTCTATCTTACATAGTTTGACTATTGTGTACGGTCGACCAAGAAAGTCTAACGTGTGTCATCGGAGTTTCATCCCAAAATCGATGACTAGATTCATGTTAACTGACGCTATATCTGACAAATGTTTCACTATGTGTATGGTCGAACAAGAAAGTAATCTGTTTATTATTTACTGTGACTAGGTTGTCTGAAACAATCTGTTCCATCGCGCCACCTTTTCATTGTCCGACAATATGTAAAAAATGTATATGTTCAGACCTGCGATGGCATAGGGTTGCTAGGCTGCGGGTGTGGATGAGCCTGCGCAGCGAACGACTGATGCGAAACGTCTGCGCGGTACGCGGCCAGGCGCGGGTTGTTCATGTAGTACAGGCTCACCATCGGACTCTTTGTCAACTGATGGATCTCGCGGTCTAGGAGCTGGACAAATAATAAAATGTGGTAAATTTGATACAATTATTGATTATCCTACTACTATTATAAAGGCGAAAGTTTGTAAGTATGGATGTATGGATGTTTGTTACTCTTTCACGCAAAAACCACTGAACGGATTTGGCTAAAATTTGGTACACAGATAGTTTATAACCTGGATTAACACATAGGATAGTTTTTATCCCGATTTTATGTTCCCGTGGGATAATTTTCGAGTTGTAGCGGGTGAAACCGCTGGCAACAGCTAGTTTTAATATAAACCCGAAGTAAATGTATTTAAAAGTCGCATTATCACTTTTTTTTTAATAATAATTTTAGTACGGTATTTAATAGATTTATAGTGAGTTGCTCATTCTTACTTGTCAATTAAAATCAAAGTTCCCTAAGAAATTCCAAACACTTTAGAATGTCGTTTAATTATGGAATTTTGCCGTGCTTACTTTATTCATAATCCTGGCAAGGTTTACGGGATTGTCCTTGTAGAAGGACAATAGCGTGAGAGACAACTCTCCACGCTGTCGTCTCGTTCCCTCGCACAGAAGCGGATGTTCAGCTTCAGACACGTTGGCCTTCAGTCCTAAAGCTGCTACAGCCGCTTCGAAGCCTAACGTCTCATCATTTGGCGATCTTGCCTAAAAGCAAATATTCTGGTATTAGTTGCATTCCCAAATTATAAAAAGACTGTAAATTATTTTTTGAAAACTTACAGGATGTTTATTCTCTTTATCAGTAGCTGATAAAACGAGAACATCGAAAATGAAGCTCGCCAATGCTATTGGTAATAGCGCCGGTCCACGGTTCCTACAAATAGGATAAAAGTTACATAGTTACCCACATTAGAATAATTCTAGGAAATTAGCCAAATCAGAAAAACAACATGAAACAGAAAGGAATACTTGTATTTCTAACCTCAGTGTACCGTCGCGCAGTTGCTCTGCTTTTTCGCGAGCTAAAGCTAACTGTTCTTCTCCAGTAGGAAGCTTCTTCAATAGAGAAACTAGTTCTGTCTCTTGGTTGTTGAGTTTCACTTCCAGCGCCTTAGTACTGGCCGGCGGACGAGCCATCTCGAGAGCAAACAGACCTATGCGAAACGCAAGCTCGTGATGTTCGCTGAATTCTGCTAGCACCTGGTAATATGGGGAGAGATATTAAAAACGGTTTTAGGAGTGGAGAATATGGGGCGCACTACCACAAACTGTTTAAGATCTTAACAAGTACCACCCATTTCTGCACGAATTGAAATGTTTGTCCTGTTAAAAACATACAAATGAATAGTGCAAAATCAGCACCAAATTGAAAGAGTCCATGGTAATTTGTCCCCCTGAAAATGTACTCACAGTGCTGAGGAAGGTGCACTTCGAGAGCGTGGCGGAAGCGAGACATAAGAGGCGATGCATGGCGAGTCTAGAGCCGAAATGCCGCACTCTCGGCTGGCCCGCCTCATACGACCCGCGACACGCACCGGCCGGGGCAGGCGGCGCCGCCGTCTAAACGGGTACAAGTTTTAGGAAAGAGGAAAAGTTTTCGTTGGGTACTCACTTCGTAGACGGTGTAATTTGCGAGCGTGGAGGACGATACAGACAAGAGGCGGTGCACAGGCTAGAGTCATCGTCTTCCATCTAGCGGCCGCACTGACGTCACGGTCTCACAGAGACGAGTTAGAAATCGGGGTATACTCACAGTGCAGAGGAAGGCGCACTTGGCGAGCGTGGCGGAGGCCAGACAGGACAGACGGTGCGAGGCGGCGCACAGGCGCGGGCTGGGCGCGTGGCGGCGGCGTGCGCGGCGCGGGTCCAGCGCGGGCAGCAGCGGCGCGGCGCCCAGCGCGGGCGGCCGCGCCAGCAGCTCGGCCGCCAGCCGCGCGCCCAGCGCGCACGCCTCCCGCGCGTGCCCGTGCGCGTGCAGGCCCTCGGCGCGCGCGAACGAGCCCTCCCAGCCGCACGCCCAGCCCGACGTGCAGCCGCTGCCGGATGCCATCGCCTGGAGGGAATTACAAGTTTAGTTTGTCACATTATCACTATCTTCAACACTCATGCAAATGCTGTTTCATACTTGATTATAAAAGCAAGTCGAAAAATTCCATTCACTTACATTTGCTCCCCCGGAACTAGTTCCTTCGCCGGCCACAGCGCGCCGAGCGGCAGCAGTGTCGTAAAAGTACAAGTTACAATCATCGTCCGACACGGACTCGTCATTGGAGACGCGTCGCTGAGCGTCGTCAGACGATATGGGGGGAGAACTCGACTCTTGTGAATCTGTCTCTCCACCACTTTGCTGAAGAATCTCTTCTTCATTCTCGCAGAAACCTTTTGTATTACAACAAAATGCAGAAATGATCAACTGAATTACATTTTCTGTATATAAACTGGACATTGTATATTAAAAAGAACTTATGACATGGAAGTTAATAATTACCTTCAGACGAGACGCTCGAATGGTTACCGTCGCTTGGTCCTGAGTCACGTGGAGGATCACTTGGTCCTTCAGCACCACAAGGCTACACAAATGAATATTGTTACAAATATAATTCGAATAATAATATGCCTACTAATAAAACGCTTCTTTGACTTCAGAATACAAATACCTGATTTGATGGTCCAGGGACAGCTAAGTCGGCGGGAAGGTGCCTATGAATACGATGTAGTGCAGGATCAGGGTTTGTTAGTCTATAGCTTAATGACATCTCGTTGTTCAACACCGCTTTAGACGAATTTACCTGAAACACTCTCATGATAAGACAAAAAAAATAAGGTACCTACATAATAATGTGTTCACCCGAATGTGTTCGCCTTTCCCCCTGAAGAATAGAATTAGACCTAAAAGTATGAGTGTTTTTTTAACCTGTCAAAACATCCCACAATTACAAAAACCAACATACCTGATGCACACTATCATTCTGCTTATCAGCATGTCTGAAGATAGTGAAGGGACTGTGATACAATGGGTTCAAGTCCTTAGTGTATGTCACTCCAGGTATTGGATAGTCATCCCATTCAAGGAAACAAGCTTCCATTGCAGGGTGGAACCCTGGGAACACCTCATTCTCGCTGATTCCGTTGATGTATGGAGAATGCGAGTGTGAACGTGATGTGTGTCGAGCGTGGGACGACGAACTTGTTGTTATATGGCTGTTACGGCTCTTGGCCACCTGGTTGAAAAAGAAATAGAACTTTACATAACATATGAAGCGTGTGCAATAAAGTGGTTTTAAATATTGATGCCTCTTATTTATTTAAAGGAGGTGTTAATTTTTCGGCCCAACCATGTACCGAGGTACAAATTATTATTAAAATCCCTTCCAATAATTAGTATTTTTAGCAGTATTTAAAATCCTTCAATACTAGATAGAAAAAGAAATAAAAGTATATGAAAAAACACTACTTCGCAACGGAACTGCGTTCAAAGAAACGTTTATGACAGCTTCAATCTATTTCATCTGTCAAAATCACGTCAAAATATGACATCGATGTTTCATTATTTGACAGCTTTTTGACAGTAATGAATATCAACAACAATAGAAAAAAACTATCGAACTAGGTCGGGAACCCTGGCTTTTGGCCGGCAGATAACCAAACGCAAAAAATAATACGAAATGTGAAATAAATGCATTTTTTAAAGTTCTTATTCCCATGATTATTCACAAAATATGTGTACTAGTAATTATAACTTATTTGAAATACATAAATAAATTCTGTAAAGTACATTTTTGGGTTTTCACACGTTTATAAATGAAGTAACGAAACGCATCATGTCGGAGACGTATGACATTGCTAGATTGAAAATCAATTCTTGGGTTGCAAGTTTTAAAATTTTGGATCGACAATTTCATATGGTACAAATGCCCAAATAAATACAACATATTTTTTTTCAAAATCTACGATTTTTTTCCTATAATTTCGTATTTTTGTCCTTGAGGTACACGGCTTGGCCTTAAATGTAGGGAACAAATTAACACCTCCTTTACCAATTATAACATCTTTAAATACGACGACACTTCCAATTCTAAAGAATATAAAACTCTGTTTTGAAAGCTAAAACATTTCAAGTGATTCAGTGTGTACTATAAAGTGCCATAGCCTTTCAAAAATGAACTGAGATAAGTGCAAATAATATATTAGTTCAGCAGAGTTAGGTAAGCAGTTTAGCCTTACCTTATCAAGTACTTTCATATGCCACTGTGCGAACTGCTCATGTAGTGTGTCACGTTCGTGGGGAGCTAGCGCTGGGTTCAAAGCGGCTAGGCGCCACAACACAACCACCTGTTTTAGATTTAAAAAAATGCTTAATACTACTCGCCATTCCATTCAACAACTCTTAGTCAACTCGTGAGTTTGTCGAAAGTTTGTTGAATTGAAGCCAAGGTTTAGCCCATACCATTCTTTTGGAGTGTATCCTCCCAAGGTTTGGATTACTTGAAAAGTCTGTTTTTCAAAGACCTTCAAGTTTTATCAGTCTTACGCTTAGGCCCGACGCTGCGTTACGCGGATGCACGCGCGGTTCTTTACAAAAGTGCTCCGTCGCGGGGACCCGTGCGGGGACCCGCGCGGAGCCACGTGCGGGGCCACGCGCGGAGCCACGCGCGGAGCCACGTGCGGGGCCACGCGCGGGTCCCCGCACGGGTCTACGCGCGGTGCCTGCCAGCGGTAACACGCACGGTCTTGTTCCGTCAATAAGGGTGCTTATACACGGTGCATGTAAGGGTCGATTTATACTAGCGCAGAGTCGAGGCGCATCGAAGCGTATTTCTAAAACTGAACATAACAATTTCAACCTTAACTCCACAGCGTAAAGCACATATTACTTCTAAGATTTTAAAAAGTGAAGAACGCTGATCGTGAATCGTGAAAATCTTAGAAGTAATGTGTGCGTTACGCTGTGGAGTTAAGGTTGAAATTGTTATGTTCAGTTTTAGAAATACGCTTCGATGCGCTTCGACTCTGCGCTAGTATAAATCGACCCTTACTGGAGCAAACAGAGAGCAATTTTTTTTTGTATGAAGGCTTTCTAAAAATTCCTCCGATGCTGATATTTGGAATATGGTGAGAGTAGGTGATACAGATCATAGATGCACAATAATCCAACATTTTTTTAGCCGAGAAGTTCTGTTTTATTACCAAAACATGAAAATTGCGCACAGTTGAGGGGATATTGTATAACTCTCTACGAAAAATTCCTCAGTCTCAAATTCTTTTTGTAGGTATTTGTTTAAATGAAATAATAGGAAAAAAAAAGTATAAGTTAGAATAGGAAGTATAAACATCCAACAAATGTTCGATTTCAGTGTCACTCCAAATCAACTTTTTACATATCGCGCTTTAACTTGAAATTGAAATAAAAATCTTCAAATTGAACTAACGACACTGCGTAAATCGGTGTCCGCGACGGGGACCGTGGCATACCCACGGAAACCAGCCGCGTATCCACGCGCGTGTCCCCGCGCGGCTCGCGCGTGGCCACGGACGGGGCCACGGACGGGGCCACGCGCGGGACCACGGACGTGGACCCGCGACGGTTGCCCGTCGCGGGGACCCGTTTAACGCAGCGTCGGGCCTTAGACCCACTTGCTCCTTCTAAATATGTCTATTTGTCATGGTCTACACTCTACAGTCTACACCATCTGGTAAAGACCTTCCAATAACTGGAAAATTTTACTGTTCCCTTACCTCGTCACACAAAGAGGAGCAGGCATGTTGTGCAGCGGAGTTTCCTCCACCACCGCCGTGTTTGCCGCCGCCGCCTGTACTTCCCCATTGTACTAAGGCCGCCTTAGTTGTGTACCACCATACTATGATCTGTGCAGGAAGTTATACATATTGTAAATCATGGAAGTAGAATGGTTGTATCCTGGTCTAGGGATGTGAGCGTCAAAAATATATAGGAAACATTTTTTTCTGACGAGAAGCTAAATCTCAATGTCATAAGAAGTGTTGAAGAACACAGAATGAAGATAGAACACATAAACCAAGTTAATGACAAGATTTCTTTCAGAACAGGATGAAATTCAAAATTGATAACCTCTTTTTTTAAGTCGGTTAAAAATGGAGAGAAATATTTTGATGCCAACTATACTCGAAAAGCACTAGAGTGGAGACCACGGACTAGCAAGCGCAGCGTAGGACGTCCACCAACAAGATTGACAGACGACTTTAAAAAGGTCGCCGGAAGACGCTGGATGCAGGTCGCTTCCAACTGGTATACTTGGAAATCTAAAGGGGACTACTGCTAAACATAGGCCATGTTCAGCAGTAGAAGTCCTATAGCTGAGATGATGATGAACTATACTAACAAAATCAAATAAAATTGCTAATGAATATACCATACAAAAAAAAAATTACAAGAGGCCCAAAGTCTTACCTGCTCACAAGCCATGACCTCTTCGGTAATTATTTCCAGTAGAGGTATGGCGTTTCTGTCGTTCCTCTTGAACATCTCTCTGACGATAGACAGTAGATTCCACATGCCTTCCGGCTCTCGGCCTCGGAGCGGCCTCAGCAGCGACGACCATTCTGCCGCGGCGGGAGGCGCGCTTGTACTTAGATAATTGACGTCACTGTGGAATTTTTTGATGCTTTTAATCAAAGAATGAGAGAATGGAACACTTCTTGACTGCTAGTTCGGATCCACTACTTTACTCATGTAGATGTTTTCAATTCACATGAAAGAAGAAGAAATGAAGACGATGACAGTAATTGGCTTAAGTCTTTTTTTGATTGGCGAGTTTTAGTAGCAGTGGAGCAAAATTCAATGTATTGGGTTCACGACACTTTGCTAGATTTATTTTTGGGAGAACTTGCTAAATAAAACCTTTATTGTAAAACAAAAGTTACCTAAATACAATAGGCGTCGGTACACAGAACTTGACTAATATCTTATTGATATTGTTGTGCAAGGTTTTCTCGTCAAGGAACCATGAGGTGTACTCGTAGGCCGACGCGCCGGCTGTAGGATCCGGTGCTCCACACGTCGTGTTGATGGAATTCGGTTGTGCTGACAGCAACTCGTCCAAGATACGTTGAGCAGTCGGTAGAACTTGCCGCGGCAACTCTGATATCAAGTACTGCGCGAACTTCTGTAATTGATCTCGTCGTAGCCGCTGCAGTGATTCTGATACTGGCGCTCTCAGGCATACTTGTGTTGGCTAGAAGGAATAGTTCGTAGTTAATTGATTGATAAAATTGGAAATCACTGGAGGAAACCTATGTCAAGGCACAACTTAACTAAAAGTACATCGGTTCCTGAAATAAATAAAGCCTATTTTATTTACTTATTATGACTGATTGGTAATAACTAATTATGAAGGACTTTGTCACTTCTATAATTAGATGATTATTCATACAATTGATTATACAGCACACATTTAGTTTCCTGAATGGTCAGTTATTGATATATAAACGTTACATCGTTTTACTTTGTAATTAATGTATTTAAACTAACTCACAATTCAATTAGTGCTATTAGACAGTAATGCCCTATCAATAACAAAAAAAAAACTGCTTGTTCCTTTGCCAAAGTTTCGATTTGACTAGTTGGCAAGGTACAAACTATAAAGTTACTAGTTACTCATTTCAGATGAGTAACATTGCATCTAAAAATAGTCAGATCTCTACATGTGGGAGACTTTTGACTTTAGTATATACAAGGTTTAAAAGATTTAAATAAACCAAACACAAATTATTACCTATGGACTACAGAAATGTGTGTGTATCTATGTATAACCAATCATACTAAAGCAATTTTGGGTTTATTCTTGTGCAACATCAATAAAGCACTTGCTTTACTGAGGTTAAACTGACCATGGGGAAAAAGATAATAAAAATATGAACACTGAACTCCATGTTTTATTGTTAACCTATATTTGATTGTCTAGATTATTATATTAGATGTCTGTCGTATGCCGGACAAACTGTGGGCCAAAATAGCTCAAAACTGGAGCCCTGATACAGTGAGACGTGGACGCGGCAGGCCACGAAGGAGATGGCGGGACGAACTGGATAGGTTCCTTCCGAACTGGAAAGAGGAAGCGCGGGCCCGCGAGAAGTGGAAAGAGTGGAGGGAGGCCTTTGCTTTGATTGTGTAATTCAAAATGGATCTATGTGTTTCCCTAAAACTTACAAGATGTATCCTGTAGAGGCAGACAGCAACAATGTGTGAGCACCAATGAGCTGTTGAGGAGCATGTACAGTTGCATGATGATATTCTTTGGCGGTCAAATGTGACTGCCACGTTGAACTGCGCCCGAGGCATAGTTAGAACAACGGTAGCAGATAAGTGGAAACCTAGGAACATTTCAAAGTTTTGTAAAATCGAATGGACAACATACATTTTAATAAAATTCATAGTCTACTCTATATATGTATTTATGATACCTATAAGAAAAACTCAAAATTCTTCTCCACAAATAGATCCTTTCTCTTCCAGTTCCCTAACAGAATAGTACCCATAAATTTCCACATTACGTACCAATTTGTAGGACATCTTTGACTGCTCTATCCCGGAACAAATGTTCCCCTTTCTGGAACTCATCAGCAGAGCCATTGGCAAGGCAGGAGTACAACCTGATGTCGTCTTCACTGTCTGGAAAACTCCAGAACGCAATCTGAAGTTGCAGTTGCTCCGGCACCGGTGGATAGACATGTTCAACTAATTCAAACGGTATGTGAGATGCTACGCATTTTGCTGCAAGTTCACTTAGTGTTGAAACTGTCTTTTCTGTAAAGTTTAATATATATTGTTTCTTGTAATAGCTGTAAAAACTTTAATTGAACTTTTTAGTTGATAAACTAAGAATGAAGTGTTTTTTTACATTGTAGTAGATACATTTCAAATCTCTTTTTCCATGAACATGATTATCTAAAGAATGTTATAAAATATAATTTACATGGTATTGACAAACAAAGGAGTTACAAATAAATTAAATAATATTATGTTATTTATACATTACATTATCTAAATAAACTTAGACATAACAGTTTACTTAATATTTTAACAATTTCAAACTATACTTAGACAATGTTATATTCAGGTGTGTTATATTTAGCATACTTATGGCCATTTTTCACAAGGCGAAGAAGTCTTAAAATATTTAAATATCATAATTATTTGTGTTTATTTTTTTTAAATTATTAAAAAATATATCAAAATTAGTGAAAGTTAGAAAGTTGTCAAGAAACAACAACTTTCCATTCACTTGGAATGCTAGAATAAAAGATCCAAAGCTATAAGGAAGGATTAGAAACCAAAGGTATTATTTAATGCTCAGTTCACTCAAAGGTAAATGACTTCTAGCACCTGTTCTTTGTATCACTAAACACAATGTACATCCATTTTTAGTACATAGAGATCATGACATCAAAACTTATTATTGAAAATAAGAGCTAACTAAACATATTTAAGCAATTCATGAAATAAAATTAACATAATATCGCCTGTAAATGTATGATTCGTGAAGAAATGTAAAACAGTGTCATCATTTCGATAGTTCGTAACAAAGAATCAGCTGTATAGAATTACCTTGAATATTCTTTTTTGTCGAACGGCTCCCAAACGAGTTCGGAAGATTTGGACGCTTCCATCCTCGCCAATTGTTGCATAGGCTCTCGGGCTCTGAACTCCAGCTACACAGGGAATCTTCTTCGAACCGTTCAGAATCCTCGAAACTAAAATGGTCAGCCTCCTCCCAGTCAAGTAGGGGAGACCCCACGTCGACTGGGGCGGCGGATCGACCCCCTTTGCCATTATTATTTGATGACCCCGCCACGATAATGAGATTTATGGAATTATCTCTCAATAGGATACGCTGGATCAGTTCAGCGATTTACCACAAGGGGGTATCCACGGTCACTGAATTAACATAACTCTATCGTTTTTAGAAGATTTTATGTCACCAGATAAAAATGTTCAAAAGGAGAATACAGTGGAACAAAATACATCACAGAATGTAAAACTTTTTAGTTTGAAATCAAACGATAAAATATATAAATCCCATCAGCACAATAACAAATATGGCCGAACAACGTCCCAGTCCCATTATACATAGATAACTACCAGTTGGTATATAATATAGCTAAGCTATGTACATTATTCTACACACATACGTCAATAAAAAACCCTGCCAAGAATCGACTAAAACCAGGCGATCGGTGTACAGAACCTATCTAGTCTGTGGTATACACGTTTTTTGTGTAGGTATTTTCAATCCAATGATTTTAGTCTATGGTAAAAAAGTCAATGTGGGTACTTGGTGGGTACCCTGTTTACGGCAATGTTTACAGTGAGTTTTTTCTACCATAATAAGTTCAGAGAAGAATTTAATAGCGTATAGCTTGGCAAATTAGAGTAGAAAACCGAAAGTCGCCACTGTGCTCTCGCTACCAGGCTGCGAGCACTTTCAAGGTTTTTTTTCACTTATTATGCCGGCCACTCACATTCGCACGAATACGCAAACCCACAAGTGTAGGACGACATTAGCAAAATAATATTGTGCGAAGTTTTCGTTGCATGCGCGCGAACCTCGAACCTTCGCGTAGTCTCATAAACATTCGTGTGACCAGTTGCGCACACGATTGCGAAGCAAACGGACGTGTCGTTGTTATATTTTGTGTGACAAAATACTGATCAGTATAAGTACCTATACATACACCGTTAAATTTTGGTCCTTTTAATCCCGTGGAGGGTCGATTATAATTGTTATGAGGGTCGGTAAATGAAACACTATCGATTTGTAAAGATAAAAATTGACTGAAACATTCGTAAACAGGTGTAGGAGGAAGCGCACATTCGCACGATGTACGAATATTTGCGCGCATGTGAGTGGCCCGGTAACAAACCTGCGTTCTTTGATGAAATCAAATGTCAAAGATTTTAAATCGTTGCCAGCAAACAGAAACATTATATTTTCACTTCAAGACGTCGTTTGTCGTTTTGGCCTCTAAAGAGAGCTGTACACCACAGACATCTAGCTAGAGGATGCGTTATCTAAGAACAAAACAGCAAAAATATTTTTTACGGTGTTAATCGATTCACTGGATACATTTCGGTGGCATTTCGGGACAAAAAATCGATTAGAAAAAGAATTTTCAAATGGGGAAGGCAAGTGTCAAAGTGACAAGTGACAGTTTGGTCCCAAAAGAACTGTCAAATCAAAGGAATTTTCTGAAAAAAATCGATTTATTGATGTAATATGACTGGATGTTGTGTAATTAGCTGCAAAAATGATGGAACATACAAAGGAGATCATTTTTTTTGGGCCTTTTCTGAAAGTGCCGGCCAACGAAAAAAAATGGTACCAATGGGTAGTACTAGTCATTTGGAGCAATAGTTACTATGGCACAAATGTTGTAGGATTGCTCTCGGCCAAGTTATAGAAGATCGAAGATTCGTAATTTTCATACATTTTTTAATTTCTGAAAGTGCTCAGAAACACCAAATAATGATAAGTATTGCTAGAACTAGGGACCTCAAGCAATTTAACATAAAATATCATCACGCTTGTAATCCCTGAAGGGTTGGGCAGAGGTGTTCCGAATTAAAATGAACGATAATCTCTTAATTTTTTGTGAAAAGAAATAAGAACACGTTAAAATATATAAATCTGCTGGTGGGGCCAGCATCGGGAACAGAATCAACGTTGCCTGTAGTAGGGGTCTTGCGAGAGCGACTTTCTAACAATACGAATCCTGACTAAAAGTACTGCTTTCTGAATCAGCCACGTTGTTTGGCTAATAAAGTCATTAACAGCTGTCCTTTTTTTTAGCGTGGTAAAATCATGAAATGAGTCCTCCCACCCCTTACTGTCAGACCTGTACTGACTAAAATTCACGTCGTCCTTCAGTAGCCTGTTATGTTCCGGAGTCACGGTAAGGAAATAATCTTTGGCCCTCTGAGAGGGGGTCCCGTCGTTATGCTGACGCTCTTTGAGCCGCGCGTGGGACACAACGCGCCGTCGACCCGGGCATGGTCCATGGTCAGGCAGCGAGTTGTCTTTACTCGCTGCCGGGCAGAGGACGCTGTCCTCTCTCTCTCGCGGCCCGCCTCCTCCTTCACGAGCATTACCGCTTCGCAGAAGAAGGCGACCGCTTCCCACTCCATCTCGCCCCGCAGCATGGCCGCAACCAATGCCGGGCGCGAGAGGTCTCCACCTATCGCCGCCGTGAGGACACGTCGGTGCTCTGCCCAAGCGGGGCAATCTTGCACCGTATGCTCTACTGTGTCCTCCGGGCGATATTCGCAATGGTGGCACCCGGGCGTTTCCCTATCAGACACAAGAACCTCCCAAAACTTCCGTTTCCGGTGAGGACCTGCGTCATCCAATATAGGTCGGGACGCCGTGACGTCTCTCCAGCCACTTCTCAAAGAGGGGACTTACCGCCGCGATTGCGGCGTGCCCGGACCTCGGTTGCGACAGTCGTCCCCTCCATTCTGCCCTGAGATCGCGCCGAAGCTCTTCCCGCCGCGCCTCGACTTCTCGAAGCAGCAGAGTTACACCCCGGCGCTGCGCCTCCACGCGCCACTCATACACGTGCTGGAGGGCAGTCGCCTCCAGATACCAGGGCAGCAATCCGGCAAGGAGGTTCGCCAATTCGCCGGCGATCGTGCGGTATCCCCGGATCATCCGGATAGCCATGACCCTCTGGCATGCGACCAATTTTAGTGGTCGCGTCCGGATGCTCAGGGCCTACACAGGGGCCCTGTAGAGGGCCATGGACCGCACGATACCGGCGTACAACCTCCGGATCAACTATGCTACGGTGTTCTACTAAGATAGTCCTGCGACTTGGTAGGGTAGCTGGTAGGCGTTTGGCTCTATAAAGGCCTCTGAAAGTTCCTTTAGGCGCGCGAGGAACACGATATGCTGTCGTCCTTACTCCCCATTACTCGCCGTACGCGGCTGGATTGAGATTTCGAGGGTGTCCTCTCCTTGTGCCTCCTTCCTCCTTCGCTGTCATTACTGCTGCAGAAGAAATGGCAGCCTCCTTTCCGGATTGCCACCGTGTGATTTAGAAGCGGAAGCCCTCCAGCAACTATGTATGGATCACCCTAACAGCCATGATGCCTGTGCGATCAGCTTGTTTGGTCACGTCCTTATAGTGGAGGCTCTACGTGGAAGTGGTGCGCTTAAAGCCCCTCTATGGGAACTCTGTGTCCGTCGTTTGCCCCGCAAGATTGAGTAACAGCTTGAAGGCAGCCCTTGCCACTGGTGGAGCCAGCCACCAGTAGATTTATATATTTTAACATGTTTTTTATTTCTTTTCACAAAAATTAAGAGATTATTATTCATTTTAATTCGGAACACCTCTGTCCAACCCTTCAGGGATTACAGGCGTGATGATATTTTATGTTAAATTGCTTGACGTCCCTAGTTCTAGCAATACTTATCATTATTTGGTGTTTTTGAGCACTTTCAGAAATTAAAAAATGTATGAAAATTACGAGTCTTCGAACTTGTATAACTTGGCCGAGAGCAATCCTACAACTTTTGTGCCATAGTAACTATTGCTCCAAATGACTAGTACTACCCATAGGTGCCAATTTTTTTCGTTGGCCGGCACTTTCGGAAAAGGCCCAAAAATGTATGGAGCGTGAATGTTCTCCTTTCCGACAATAATTCATACTATCAAAAAATAGTGGGTAGCTGCTGTGACTGCCTTGAGAACAAAAATTGTATTTTAACTAAGAAAAGCTATATAATAAGCAAATATCCACCCTTGCGAAGCCGAGACAGGCCGTTAGTTGAGTTTATTAATAAAATGCTATGATTATACCATATCTAAACAATCGAATACACTTTTCAAAATAATATCTACTTTTCTATTGGAGGTTAAGTACCAGTATTGCATTTTTTTTTTTTTTTATGTGTTATGGGTTTGCTCTTGACCTTAGTATATATATATATATAGCATCGCTCTATAAATCAAGAAATAGTTTGTCTGGTGGAAGAATTATCATCTGGAACTAGTTTTGTGATAGTTGTGGTGCAGGTGTTCTTGATCAAAATAGAAAGTCAGAAGCAGCACTTTATTCTTGGTAGAGGAGAGGACAGGTAAAACATACCTAAACTCGAAAATTTTAACCTAAACTACATTAATTGTGTAATTACACTAATTGTGGATTTAATACGGCAAAATCAAATGTATAACCACTCATTTATATCACTTTTTTTCCTCTTGTAGATGCACCGCGGCGTCTTAATTCTTATTTTAGTATATGCACTTGCATTGACGAATAATTTTCCATATTTGTTTTGCATTCATACTTAATTTTAATAAATCTTGTTTGTTTTTTGTAAAAGGTTGACATCAATCTGACACAGGGGACCAACTATCACAGCGCCATCTCCGATCAGCTTTGAGTTGCCATCCCCAATAAAAAAATCGACTAAAACTTTTTGGCTATTTGACATGGATAAATTACTGAACGCAGTGTCTATTTTTGACAGCCAAAACGACAGCTAAAGTTGAAGATTGTTCTCGACTTTTTGAAAATGCTTTTTTATTATTTTCATCCACTATGTTGCAAATAAAATTAATTGTGTAAAATCACCGGCATAAAATTATCAGAATCATAACTACCTCTCAATCAGACTGATCTGGATCGGAAGTGGAGGTTATACATTAGTGGTAAAATTTAAAAGTCATTGCAAAATAATAGCACAAAATGTTTTGTTGGGGTAATGCGACCTATCATGAATTGTGTATAGAAGGGCCAGAGATACTTGATTTGGTAAGTGGTACTCTTAGATCTTGCTCTGGCTATAAGTTCTATAATCTTAAAATCTTAATGAAATTCTAATAGGAAGGCTAACCTGAAGGTATTTTGTACTAACTACAAGTATCATAAATTGTATTTGTATTGCTTTATGTGTGCTTCGATGAAGCTGAATGAAAGCGGCGTTAAAGAAAAATCTAGTAGGTAGCGTTATTTGTATAATTCTTATTTTTTTATAATTGCTTATTTGTTATTTTGTTTGACAATAAAATAATATGGCCTTGCTGTGATAAATAATTATTCTAGCATTCATAAAATTCTAACATAATGTCGGTACAAAATTAACCTGGGCAATGTTGAACCGACCATTTGGGCATTTAAAACCAGTTTTTTGATACAATTCCAAATGGCCCACATTACATGATTTAAATAGATTTACATTTTATTTATTTTTACTTTCTTCATTACATTTATTTTCTACAATATTAATGGGAAAAAAATAAATATTTCTTTTTTATTACAGGTTATAAAACCAACACTATCAAAATGGCGTGAAAGCAACCATATAAAGGCAGTAGCTGCCGGAGAATTCCACACAATGTACCTCACAAACGCTGGCCATTTGTATTCATGTGGAAACAATGAGGTTGGACAATTGGGTCGCCATACTGAAAATAAAGAAGGAAAAACTCCTGGTATTGTTATAATTTCTTATATTAAAAAATTTCAACTGTTTCAAAAGAGGGTGTATTTCCTTTTGTCTTTCATTTTCCCTCTTTCTAGAAGGGGTTGGAAACTTGGGACTCAATGTACAAATAAAAAGGTTTCATGTAATATTTGATTAGATAAGTTAAGAACAGAATTTGCAATGTGATAAAAGATTTCTAATTATTGTGTAAGGTAAAAATTGAGATTATTGTGTGATTAAGTATCGGTAACCATACAATAATAATTATGAAATGTTAACTAACTAAATCACACTCATAGTAAATCGCGAGAGATGGAAAGAGGGAAGGCAGGCCTTTGCCCTGCAGTGGGACAATGTAGGCTCATAATAATAACTAGTATTTTAAACAGATGGTAAATTAAAGATAGCAGTTTACCTCTTCAGATAAAAATAAAAACACTACCATTTATGTCAACCTATCTGTTATTCAGATGAGATATGACACAGCACACACACTTAAACTAAACTTAATTATTATTAATACATTCAGTCATACACAGTCATGTTTTCACCTTGACTTAGGGAGATATACGGTTGGGAAACTGGGAAATGCAATTTAGTAATATGGTTGCTTCCCACATTTAAGTTTTAGCACAACTTTAGTTGATGAAACTTGTTATTTTAAATTCACTTTACTTTTCCTATTTTATCTCAGTTACAATAATTGAGACATTAACACATCACATTAAAAAGTAATTGAATTACTGAATAAAAATGTGCTGATTTAGTACCTACTATTAGCAACTTTTTTTGCAATGGAAATCCATTATCAGCTTATCTTATCTGCAAAAATAATATATGTCATCTCTAAAAAATATCTACATTGTCATGTTTATGTTTGCAAACAGATTATACTTTAACCCTTGATTGTTGGTACATCTTATTATTATAATTGCCTGCTTCAACACATCTAAAACCAAATTAAAAAGAAATACTTATTCTAATAATGATGACCATGAATTAATAATGGTTGAATTCTGAAATCAGTGAGCCCAAAGCAGGGATAACTTGAAAGGGAGCCCTGTGTCTTACTTATATATAGGCATTTTTTAAATATTTATTTATAAAGATTAAAATTTTCAGCATTAGTCGAGACATTTAAAGACTGCACAGTGTCATCAGTTGCTTGTGGTATACAGCATTCAGTTGCTCTGGATGAATGGGGACAGCTTTTCAGTTGGGGCTCAGACAGCATGGGCCAACTGGGCAGTAATTTGGGCACACATGCCCAAGACAAGCCCAAGTTTGTAAAGACCCTAGCCACAAGAAATGTTATACAAGTGGCCTGTGGTGCATATCATTCCATTGCATTGACAAACAGTAAGTTTTATGCTATATTAATTGATTGAGTAAATGGTGAACCTATTTCAGAAAAGTTATTTTAAAAAATATATTTAATGTTTGTCCTGTCTACTGACAGTATTTGGGTGATGCAACAAGTTTCAAGATTGTGTTTCTATTTAAACACACATATGATGTCTTTTGTTACTATATTGTTGAAATAAAATCCCAAAATTAAATGTTTATTAATGTATTTATTTAGATGGTGACCTATTTTCTTGGGGTGCAAATAGTTTTGGTCAGTGTGGATTAGGCACTATGACAAACAAGGAGATGATTCCACAGCCAATCACCTCACTACTAGGAGTTCCTATTGCACTGATTGCATGTGGCAGTAACCACACATTTGCCTTATCAAAGTGAGTTTTTTTTAATACCTACTGAACACTGATCACTACTTAATCTACTTCTTGTAAATAAAGTTCAAATTAGGCTACCTACATGATTTTTTTTGGTCCTATTTAACTAAGAAGAAAATATCAAGACTAAGGTTGCCTATTGCTTGCTGTTTTTTCTTTCAAATATAATCCCAGAAATACTGAAATATGTATGACCCAATAATGTAGGTAAATTACCTTGTATCTCATTGTACTAGAATTTATACTGCAAAGCAACTTGAGTTTATATTGCAATATAAGTTGTTTCTCTAAAGAATTAATTCCAGAAATGTACAGAAAATACGAAGTATTGTACTTGTTATCAAGCTTTGGTGTTGTTTTTTTTATCATTGTGGTTAGATAAACAATGTGAACTTGGTACTGAAGCAATGGTTTATATTATTCCTGATGACATATCATAGTCAATTTTGTCACAAATATTTAAATATGCGCAAATATAATTTTCATATTATTTACTTGCAGATCTGGTGCCGTTTTTGGATGGGGTAAAAACAGCCATGGTCAGTTAGGACTAAGTGATAGAGAAAATAAGTGTTTCCCCTCTCATTTGAAAACTTTGAGAAATGTTAAGGTTAGTTATAATTATTTGTAAAGAAGTCAATCATAGGAAACTGGTTTTAGGTATGCAATTAAAGGCCACCACTGCTCAGTGGTGGTGGTGGCCCAGTGGTATTGGTTCCGACTTACGAGTTGTAGGTCGTGGGTGAGTGTGTCTTGTCAATTGGGGATCCTAATGAATGTATAACCAATAAGAAGTATCTCTAAGGTAGTGCTAGAAAGTCGTAAGCGGACACAGGACTCAGCACGCTAAAGACTGAAAATGTGAAGGAACAGGGTAATTTTAGTCAGTAACAGCCTGTCAGTACCCAGAGTAGGAGGACTCATTTGATGATTTTTGCAACTCAAGCGCAAAGACAGTTTTAATAATTCGGTTTCTGCAGGGGTCCCACATGATCCTTGGTTCTTCCTCGGTAGGGATTTTCATCTCTGCAAGAAATTCCCCGAAAACTGCAAATAATAACTGAAATTAATCAAAAATCTAGTCTATGTTTACAGCCAATGGTTTTCGTCATTTCTAAGAGTAAACTGTCTCCTGCATGTCTAAGTTACATACGCCTTTACCCATCAGATACAGAATGCTGTCTACTAATTCTCCTACCATACACTGTTATCTGTTGGGCGCTTTCTCAATAGAAAATAACGATACGATACTGGCATTTATCATCCTCTCGCTCATTTTCCCTAGAAATGTATGAAACTACCAATTCCACCGATATCGTGTCGTTACTGTTATCATCTAATGTAAAAGTGCCAGTTCAGTTGATTTTCCTTTTCTCTCCATTTTATACCAACAATTTATAACAAAAGTATTGTTTTCAGGTGTGTCATATTGCATGTGGAGAAGACTTTACCGTGTTCCTAACGCTAGATGGCGGTGTGTTCACATGTGGAACTGGTGAATATGGGCAGACTGGTCACGGAACTACAAAGGATGAGCTGGTTCCTAGAAAAGTAATTTATAGGCTTTTTAACATGACAATCGGTATAATATGAAACCTCGCCGTAGCCGCATTACTTTATTAACTGGCGGCTTTTTGAACGCACCGATGCCTAGCCGCAGCTCGCTGACTTCCCAGTCCAAGCCCTAAAAGTACACTTATAAATATGGCAAGGGATCGGTGTATATAAATGACTCAACCCAATTGACGAAATGGTTGGCGCAGTGGCTGAGCGATCCACTGCTGCGCAGGGTGTTGCGGGTTCGATCCCCGCACGGAACATATATTTGTATGATCTGCAAGTAGTACCAATGCACACACGATACAGGAAAAAAATCTAGTGTATGGTAATAATTTCTGAAAACAAAAAAAGGATTTATTGGAATAGAACTGCTGCATATTGTAGCACACACTTTCAGGAACGTAGTGGCACTGCCCTAACTCTGCATTCGATAGTAAACTCTATTCACTGAGCTTACAGCAGGCCAATGTCGACAAACCGCATGGCATCATCGTAATAAAGAGTGCTTGTTCAACAGGTGCTTCTGCAACAAAGTAGGATAACAATTCAGTGAATTGGATATTATCGTGTTCTTTTGATTACCTCACATAGAGGAGAGGTCTGTAGGCTTAAGAGGAAACAGCAAGGGCTGGAGAATTGAAAAATAGGTATTTGTAAAATCTATTGCTGTCGCGCAGTGCCCACAACAGAGTTACAGAGCGCGATAGAGACAACAGCAGCTTGGACCGAAAATACCTTATTATATGGCACAAAATCAACGATTCGTAGTCCCCTGATTACTCCTCCAAAACTTATCCGATTTCACTACTTTTTTCTTTAAAAAATAAAGAAAGGCATTGACCGTGTTCCTATGTTTTCCTTTTTTTTATATAATCCCGTCTGTTTTCTGGATATTTGAACACAGCGGAAAATCTGGCTATTTTTTTAGGATTTTGAATGTTCATATCTCTTTTAATAATTAATTTACGGAAAAAAGGAAAACATAGAGACATGCCAATAGTGGTCATAGATTTTTTGTAAAAAAATTATTGCTCTACTGGTATTATCCAGGAAGAAAACAGGGGACTACGTTTGTATGGAAAAACGACCGTGCTGTTTCCTCTTAATCAGTCTAATGTCCTGCTACTGGAACTAGTGGGTTTAAAGGCTGTTAAAGCCTTATACTGTGTTTTCATGTGTCATTCCATGAAATAATTAATACTACATTGTAGGTATCAATTCAATTCTTAGTACAGCTTATCGCATACTACATCATTAAAATGAATAGTAGTGCGTATGAATCATAATTATTCATAATAGAGCGGTGATTTGCAGGTTATGGAGTTAATGGGTAGTACGGTGACGCAAGTGGCTTGCGGGCGTCGGCACGTGTTGTGTCGGGTCGGTGACCGTATTCTCGCGTGTGGGTACGGTGCGAGGGGACAACTTGGCTGTCCACATATGGCTTTTGCCTTAGTACCGACACCCGTTGCTTTCAACTCTACCGAAGAATCGCCGGTAAGTAGTCACCGTTTTCGAAATTCAGCTTCATGTTGGGTGTAAACCCATGAGCCTTGGTGATGATACATTTACCAGCACTGTTGGCGCAGTGGCGAAGCCATTTACTGCTGCGCTACGAGTAGCGGGTTCGATTCCCAAACGGAGCAAATATTTGTATGAAATACAATTCTAGTTATTCTGAATCTGGGTGTTTGTATATGTGAATTTAAATGTTTGTAAATGCACCCATGATCGGGGGAATTTCCTTGTGTGGGATGCAATAAAAAAATCCTTTCTACAAAATGTGAATGCTACTAGTTTGCTAGTTAGTAATTTAATTTGCTAAACTACCCCAAGCTTAAATAGAAAACATTAACCAAAGCTTGTTTTAAAAAAGCCGTTCGTATTTTATTTGTTATGTTAATGCCTTCTCTCTGCTATGCCCGTTTGGCTTGCCACGTAATAATCAGATAGCCTGTAATACATTAAATAAATAATCCATCTTAACATTCAATTCTATTGTTTTCAATACAGACTGAAAACCCAGGCCACAGCAAGGTAAATGAGTATTTTGCTTAGTGTTAGGCCGTATTAGAACTATCTAATACGTGAAAGAAAGAAAAAGTGCAGAAATGAAAGGAAACCACTAGGTTTCCTTTCATTTCTGCACTTTTTCTTTCTTTCAACACTTTTAGTGTAAAATTAGCACAGTGTACACGTTTAACTGAGTCGGTACCTGAGAAAACGGGTAAATGCGGGAGGGGGTGGTCGCGGGACTAACAAATACCGTGACCCTGGAACGTAAAGGGCTATTGACACCGTCGATGATAGTACAAATTTGACAGTCCTCATGCCCTGCCCTGGGTGGGAGGACTCATTTGATGATTTTACCACCATTAAAAAAATAAAAGGTGTAAGTATCGACATCAGTTGGTGGACAAATGATAGAGCTCTCGTAATACTGGCGTGTTCATCTCAAACATTTGTCTCATAGCTAGTGTTGCCAGGTCCAATGTATCAAAAGGATCGGAAGATTAATTAATCTGAATTTTGATGTAGAATCGCTTTTTTTGTAGTCATTGTAGCTGTGATGGAATAATTATAAAAAAAAAAAAACCGGCCAAGTGCGTATCGGGCCACGCACAGTGTAGGGTTCCGTAGTTGCCCATCAAAATACTTATGCGAACTAACTAAACTGATTCGCTGAATTTAATTTTAAAAAGAAGAATTTTCAAAATCGGTCCAGGAGTCTTTGAGAAATCGGGGAAAATACATAAGAAAAAAGATTACAACGAATTTAGAACCTCCTCCTTTTTTTGAATTTAGTTAAAAATAGTTGACGATAAAACCTACCTATCCCCAAAAAACATACCTATAAAAGCTGTAAAAATAAAGTTGACAAACTTACATTTGCAGTTGTCTCCGATACATTTTGTTTAAGAAAATATGATATTCAAGTACATTTTATAAGTTGATCGACTATTACTCGTAAAGTTGTAAAGCCTACTTAGTCATGATAATTTTCTTTTAAACTTCGTTATATATACTACTATTGTAAATTTTTTCACACCCCCAAACATAACCGTTTAACCGGTAGAGGGGGGGGGACACTCGAATCGAGCAAAATTTAGCACTTTAAAGCTTTATATTTCACAAACGAATTTTTTTATCAGAAAATTGTTAATGGAAACTATCATTATTTTTTAAAGGCCTATTTAATGATACCCCACACTAAGGGGTACGCGAGAAAAAAAAAATCCTCACTTTACGTGTAAGTACTAGAGGTACCCTAAAAAAAAATATTTTACTAGATTTTATTTTACCACTTTTTTGGCACAACAAATCCGTATATTTACACCAAATTACAGCTCTCTAGTACTGTGCGTCTCTGAGCTAAACTGCGGACAGACGGACGGACGGACGGACGGACGGACGGACATGGCGAAACTATAAGGGTTCCTTGTTGACTACGGAACCCTAAAAACATTACAGTGTGCAATGTTTAAAACGTTTAAGATGAGTATTTAGGTCTGAATTTATTGTCAAATATAGAATCCAAAATTTATATGTAGTAACGGCCTTAGTTTTATTATATGAAGTATAGACTAGTGTAAAATCAAGACATCATGACATTTTAAAACCAGGCTTGTTCCAGTGAGTGAACGAGATGGCGCTAGACGACTTGTATAGCTCTGTCGCTTTCACTCGCCGGAAAAAGCCTGGTTTTAAGACGTTGTAATAGGCCCCCAGGGGTGAGTTGCCTGAAAGACAGCCTTGAACGTCGGAACTTTCCCCGCCAATCAGGACTTCGCAATTACCTCAAGTACCCTCTCAGTTAAACTGTAGGCATAGATCTACCCCATATGGTATATGTTAATGGGGTATTTCCCGAAAAATGATAGTGTTTCATTGAATTTTTTCAACACATTGACTTACCGTATGGGGATAGATATTGATATACTGTGGTTAGTCTGTTTTAAATGTAGGAAAATTAAGTTAAAGATTATTATGCTGGTTGCTATATTTCTTGTTTTATTATTTTGACTCAACAAAAGTGTCCAACTATACCTAAGTTGGACACTAGACCAATCTCTTTTCAAGGGTTCGAACCCCCAAAGTGGCGAAAGTCTAAGGGGTTTGTATTCGAAATATTCCTGCTTATAATAAAAATATTTATGCATATCTCCGTATATTTTTCGGAGATGATAAATCTCCCATCTCCCATTGTTTATAATAATATAGCCTGATATAGTTTATTAACATAAACTATTGTTCTTCAGCTTAAGAAGAAACAGAAAGTCGAGGCCGCGACTTCAGTAACTCGAAATAACACCGCGGGCGTTTCCAAATTAAATGTTGAGTCATATTATATTTAAAAATTAGTATTATGTTCTATGTGCTGCAATTTATTAAAAAAAATTGTTGTAGATTTATTGGTCTATTTTGTAGCAAGACCCTGTTTATTTATTTTTAGTTATGTATATTTCCTTTTCCAAAGAATTGTTTTAGATAATGCATGCAAAACTTTTATGTTAATGGATAAATTGACTAAATTACAAGTTTTATTGTACGTTGAACAGAAGGCGGAATATGGTTGCGCTTAGCTTGCGCATGTCGTGGTAAAAGTATCCGCATGTTATGAAACACTTTTATTAATAGAACGGTTATTTTTCTAAAGTAAACATTTACGTCTCATTCCCACAGAATGGGGGATTCTTATCGTATAGACAAATCCAACTGCTCCCAACAATGTGGGTATTCCCTTCTCTAGAATGGCTACCTCTCATAAACTCTTAATACAATCATAATAGGGTAGTTTAATATATAAATAATTTGAAAATCGGTTTAGTCCGTCAGTAAGAGTATTGAAAAATAATGCAAACGTATTTTTTTTTATTCGGGAAATTCGGGCTTGTGACGTCATAACGCCTGTTAAATTATACCGACCGAGTGACGTTTTTTGATTTTAGAAGCGTTGTATTTTCGTCAATTTTAGTTTATGAAACAAGAGTAAAAATACGAGTTTAAATATTTTTTGATAATCTATTTTTCGATATAATAATACTTTTTGAGTAAAATAACATTACTTATTTGTTTTTATTGAATAGTCGGGTACAATACGCCGCATGATAAGTAATGTGGTTTATTTTTCATGTCAAAAGAACTTATCGGCATATTATGTTATGAGCTATGCACTGCAGTCTCAAACTTAACATAGGTTATGTAGTAAGAATAATATAATTTAACACATTAGCATCGCTCCATATTCCGCTTTCTTTCAGAGCGCTTTTTATCCATTTTTTGTGTCTAATATTAATGTCAATGCATTGAAAAACATATAAGACCAAATTCATTGCTTTTGCATTGTAATTTATTGTCATGATTGTGTTAAATATAATGAAGACCTATAAATAATATTTGTAATGTAATTAAGTATAGACAGGGTGTTTATTTGAGGTCTGAGCCTGTTTTTAGAAGGTGATATAAATTAACCTTAACAATAATTATTAATTAAATTACTCCAGATATTGAATCACCTTATTTCAACTGGCTTACACGCAAATATCCACCTTGTGATCTATCAAATGGAAGTAACAAAAAGGTCCAATATTGTTTGCAGTTTTCACAAGATGTCTTCAAGGGTCCTTTAAAGGTGTTCGCAGGCGGTGACCACAGTTTCTTAATCATTGATCATGATAGATCAGGGCCGGTTGACTTCCGTATCCAGGATCATACAAAGCAAATAGTAACGTTGACAATACCTAAGTTGAATGCTTGCGTAGAATTTAAAGACTGCGATGTTGTGAATCAGGTGAGTCAATTATGTTCTTTGGGTACTACATATAATCAGGAAAATATTCGAGTCTTTCTCTATTCTTTTGAACCTTATTCTGACTTAATAAGGTTCAAAATTTGAACTCAACTGAATCTTTGTACATACTTCTAAAAATCGTACACGTGTACATACATTTGTAATAAGTCAGCAGGTTAATTAGTTACTTCAATTTTTATAAGAAAAAATGCTCAATTCTCTTCAATAAGTCAGATTCTTTGGTTTGAAAAAAGGACCAATACTTTTTTTACATAAATTGATAAATTCAATCTATACAGGGTGGAATTTTGTAATGCCACCTGGAGAGAAAGTACTCTTAATACTGCGGATAGAAAAATTCACTCAAAGGAAACATTCCTTTATTTTTGAATAGAAAGCAAACAGCATTCAAAGATTTTCGAAAATTCTCTTCTCTCACACCCGGGAATCGAACCGGCCAAAATCTGAAAAAATTGTACCCTGTATTTTTATTGCATCGATCGTTAGGGTCAATCATAAGGATGAAATCTCTCTAACAAACATGATAAATTAAACGAAAGGAAAACCAGGAACTCTTAAATTAATTTAATTATTTACAAAAAATGGTAAACTATAACTAATTAGTTGCTCGAAATGGGCTCGGAATGGCACTTAATTTATTATGTTTGTTAATTTAACCTATTGTAGTTGATTACCAGGGAAGAGTATGTTATATCTACCCAACGTACATTCTTACATGGTGGTAATAAGATACAGATTCCAATCTCCTCTGCTATGAAGGAAATTTGAACATTGCTGCCTTGGAGTCAAACTTTAATTTTTACCATACGGGTCCTACCAAGCAAGTCGTGAATCAAGACGTATTACTTTGTGTAATTTATTTCATCACCATCATCAGCCTATTAATGTTCCCACTGCTAGGACTCAGGCCTCCTCTCTGTGAGAGGGAGTGGGCCATAATCCACTACGCGGGCCCAGTGCGGGTTGGTGGATATCACATGTCTTCGACTTTTTGGTTCTAGGACATGCCGGTTTCTTCACGATGTTTTCCTCCACCGTTTTAAGAGCAGTGGTGATGAAATAAATTATACAAAGTAATGCGCCTGCCTGAATACGAACCCACCCTCTCGTAAGTCGGGGCCAATACCACTAGGCCACCACTGCTCTGTCATCTGCGTCTGCATGTCTTAGAACCAAAAAATCGAAAACATGTGAAATTAGCAACCACCACTGGGCTCGCGAGGTGGATTGCAGCCCTTTTACTAAGAGGCCTATGTCCCAGTAGTTGTGGCATTATAATAAATAGAAAAAAAATGTTTTATTGGCATAAAAAAATGAGGTACAGTTATATTGGAAGCCCTGACTCCTGAGCTAGGTGAGACCTGTGTTACAGGAGCCAGTGTCCTCGGTATTATAGGTTGATTATTCTAATCTAAGCAATTCTACAGCACTTTTTACCGAAAACAATTGGTCTTAACCACTTCCCTGTCCGATGAATCACATGTGATCCACGACTATTGTTTAGGTATTGTGTCTGCTGCGCGGACAGTGAAAGTGTTAAAAGCCTTTTTACAATTTTCCGTCACCCTAACTATACGTATAAATGAATAAACACAAACCTTTTTCCCCTGCAGGATATACTAGCGTATTTAGAGACGGTATTCGGCTCACTGGCGTGTGTGAACGGTTCGTTCCTGGCACCAAATAATGCCACTTTGGCTGCAACACTAAAGTGCCCGGAGTAGACCTCAGGAAAGCCGAGGAAGCATTCACGTTAGTTAGCAGATTTGAAAATACAACAATCAAGGAACTCGTGAGTTGAACATTTATTTTAAACCCTCTACGCAAAAAGAGGGTTTTTATAAGTTTAGCGTCTCTATCTGTCATATAGGTTTTTTTTTTTTAAATATACCTTTGCTGTAAATAGTTGGTCAAATCATCCTTCCATCTCTTTGTGGGTCTGCTTCAGAGGCATTTTCCATTCTCAGGCACCTGTTACATGCTTATAATATATTTTTTCAGCGGCTATTTCGCATGCGGCTTACGTGACGCGCCCAATACCCTTACAATCTTTACTTACCTACGTCAATTATTGCAGTTTTTATGAATGTTATAACTTTATTATCTTGTTTTCCAGATATTCAACCACCTTACAGAGAACATTATAAAGAAGATGAAAGTGTCGCCGCCTGACGCGGAGGCTCTTAGAATGTTCCTTATCTTGCCTCTGTATCACGAGATGCGTAATCCTCGTCGACATGTCGAATTACAGGTAAAAGATTTATTTCTTAGTTAGCTTTATTTAAACACAACATATTATATTTATAATTATTTATCTCGATTATATTTCATTAACTTATGTCTTAATAACGTCCCATATTTCTGTACTAAAATTGTTCAGTAGTTTAAGCATGAAAGCACTACAGAGAAGTAAAGAAACAATCCATCTCTTTTACTTTGGATTTATATAATTTATAATAAATTGTACATGGCGAATTATTTTCTTCCCTCGTTAACTTCCTTACACATTTTTATATTCTTTGTGGATTGATTGATGTAATTAAATATTATGTACAATGAACTTAGCACATCCACTCATGATTATAAGGCTGACAACACACCTCAACGCATTCAAACTTTGACACTCTCCGGTAAATATGCAAAGAAGGAGACTATAACAAACATAATAATATGCCGGTTGGGCCCAAAAATCTAACTGATCATTGAATTTTTTTTATTCGCAGGGTCCATTTGCAGAGGCGTTCAACAATCTGTCCACCCATCCACAGAGGATAGTGAATCTATGGTGGGAGGCTCAAACACCAGAATATTTCGAAATGCTAGTCGATATATTCAAAAGTGTTATTGTTTACGAACTAATGCAGCCTTCAGTACGGGCAAACAAGGTATATACAAAGAAGAAACTATAAATAATTAAAAACAAATCATACTTGAAAGTATTACGGTCGATTTTCTTTCTGGTTCCAGAAAATTTACTTTACACACAGCATAATACAAATACTCAATACTCTGTCTTCTTTGAACAAAATAAACTTTACAAATCCAAAGAAACCGAAGATTCCAGCTGAATGTTTTTATATTGAAGACTTGTGTGACCATGTGGATATTGCGACTGACTACATTACATGGCTCTCGGATCATGCTGTAAGTATTCTAAAAAGGCTTACGTTTATTTTTGGTAATAATTCGTAGACCGGGAGGGTATTACGACTTAAAACCACGCTTGTTCCAGTGAGTGAACGAGATGGCGCTAGACGACTTGTATAGCTCTGTCACTTTCACTCGCCGGAATAAGCCTGTTTTTAGGACGTTGTAATACCCCCCTTGTACTAAGTAATTTTATTGTTTTCGTGTAGCTTACAATTTTAAAGTATTTTACTGCTACTTTATTGAGTTTGCATCACTAGCAAAATAACAGTGATTCTAAAGTTTTTTACTATAAAAAGCTGGTGCAAATTTTGCCAGCGTAAAACTCCTTTATTAACAGTTTCCTTTCTGTTCATTGTAATAAAGTTGATATTTGTTTGATGCTGTCTCATCAACTGTAATATGTTCCCAGTCACCAAATCAATTAAAAAAAAAGATTATCTGCCACTTCAGTGACGTATTCTGAACAGTGTCGAGAGTTTGATATCGGTACTATAGTCAGTAACATACCTACTATGCGACAAAATTTACGTTGAAGGTTTGATCACCCTATATTGTGACAATAAATGTATGCTTTTCTGTCAATTTCACACTCTTAAATAAACTATAATCATTTCAAAATAACAGTAACAAGATACTCATTAAAGATAGTGAGACGGCTGACGAAGACGACTGGCCTGTTGGTCTAATGGTTAGTGACCCTGACTGCTATGCCTGGGGTCGTGGGTTCGATTTCCACCGATGACAAATGTTTGTGTGATGAGCATTTGTTCTGTGTCTGGGTGTAATTTACTTATAGTATGTATGTATTTAGAAATATATAAGTATGTTTATCAGTTGTCTAGCACCCATAACACAAGCTCTGCTTAGCTTGGGACTAGATGGCGTTGTGTGATAGTTGTGGAATATTATTATTATTGTAGTAAAAAATAGGGCACAAAGTTTTTAATTTATTTAATTTAAATGTCGTCACCAACTAGCGTCACCTTCCCTTTTAATTTTGTCGCATAGTTCACCATTTGGGCAAAAGCCTGCCGCGGTCGCGGCACTTATCTCATTACCGTGACCCCGGAACATATCGGGCTATTGAAGGACACCGTGGATTTTACTCAGTACGAGTCTGTACACACACAGTCCCTCCCGCCCTGCCCTAGGTGGGAGGACTCATTTGATAATTTTACCACGCTAAAAAAAAGAGTACACTATTTCTTTGTTTTGAATGTCTTTTATGTCCATAACAAAAAATAAAGAAAACATACCTAACCTTTTTTCCAGTCGGCCCATCCCCATATGTGTAACTACGCGTTTCTATTCGACGTTCAATGCAAATCATTGTTACTGAAAATAGATCAGCAGCTTCAAATGCAGATAGCTATAAGTAGAGCGGCTACGCAGATCTTCACTCGGCTATTCATGGATCCTACGTATGAATACCAAAGGGACCAGTTCCTAAACTTAACTGTCTCTAGGAACCATATTGTAAGGGACACGATGTCGCAAATCAGTAATCACGAGACTTCGCAACTGAAGAAACCGCTTAGAGTAAGTAACTTACATGTTATTCAAAGTCAAAGTCAAATCATTTATTTCAAATAGGCCATCAAAGAGGCACTTTTAAACGTCGAATATTAAAATTAAGGAAATAGGATGGGATGGCATTGATTCTACAGTTTCTACAACCATTCGCAAAGGTAGGTTGTATGACGAAGAATAGGCAAGAAACTCCATATTAAGCTGAAGAGTTTTTTTGTTTGGTTGAACGTGTTATTTATCAGGAATTACTGCTTCGAATTGAATTTTTTTTTGTGTGCTGGATAGTTTATTTATAGAGGAAGGCAATAAGCTATAAAACATTTCGCTAAGAGCAAAAGGAGCCAAGCAGCGGAGGTGAAACCACGGGACACAGCTAGTATTTCCTAAATTCTATAAGTTGCCAACTATGTATGACTTTGTCTCTGAAGTGTACGCCGTTTATTAACGCTCACATTATTCGCTTCTGAAAACAATTCCTACAAAAACTGTATTGTGTTATTGTAAAAGAGACCTTAATTTTTGAAAAATAAGGTAGGTATGCTGAAAGTTTGGCAGCAGGGATGTGAACTGTTACTATTGATGAAATCTGCAACATATTGAATACAGTCTTCATTATTATACTCCCTGACACGTGGTCTTATGTCATTGTTATAAAGTGTAAATTGCAATAACTTGCCTGAATGTATGATATATCTAATATTCTTTCAGGTAGAATTCGTCGGTGAAGAAGCTGAAGATGCTGGTGGAGTTAAAAAAGAGTTTTTCCTTTTGTTACTGAAGGAGATCTTTGACCCTGTATACGGCATGTTCAAGCAATCCGAAGAAACTAACATGATCTGGTTCTCAAATAACCCGTTCGAAGACGACGTCATGTATTATTTGATTGGTAAGTCTATTATTTTATGTACAAGTGTGTGCAGAATGCACTGGTATCTATTTGCCAAAGGTACTAATTTCTAGGCACGAAACCCGTAACTTCAGCCATAGTTTCGGGCGCGACCTAATCTTTGTTACGTACGGACATTTGTTAGTGATACGAATTAAAAATAAAAACTTGAGTGGGCGGTTGTATCGACTTCCGATGTATTGTCTGAACTTGTGAATTCAAAACAAAACGGGAGAAGGGTTCTCTCAAAAGTTGAGTTACTTTTGTACGGGCTTGTATCTTCTTTGACGGTTTAAAAGAGTAGACCCCCTGAATCGTCGCTCAGTGAGTGTCCGAAGACGGGCGTCGTTGCCGAGGGCAGTCTAGAAAGTCAGTTTGTATATTTGATTTGAAATGTTTGTAAATGAACCCACGATATAGGAGTAATTTCCAGAACGGGAAGTTATTATTAAAAAAAAACGACTTTTTGAGAAACTTCTCCTTTTTTTGAAGTCGGTTAAAAAGTTAAATTGATTTGTGTTCACGATTATTTTTGTTTGTCACCAGGTGCGATTTATGGTCTTGCTATCTACAATTCAATTATAATCTACGTTCCGTTCCCTTTGGTTTTGTACAAGAAGTTGCTAGAAGAAGCTATTATGTTAGATGACTTGTCGGATCTATATCCTACTCTTGCTAACAGCTTAAAAAGTTTGCTGGACTATCCTGATGAAGACGTCGAAGATGTAAGTTATATTTCAAACATAATTAAGCTGCTAAACTGGCGGGCATGCGGGCGGCGAGTAATGGTCGACTCGCTGTCCGACCATTGACCATGCCCGGGTCGACGGAGCGGTGTGTTCCACGCGCGCTTCAAAGAGAGAGACACCGTGGATTTTAATCAGTACGAGTCTGACAAGCCCTCCCGCCATGACCGGGTTGAAGAAAAACCTGACTGCTCCGAGAAGATACAATAAAAAAAAAGAAAAAATGTGTAACCATTATAAAGCTCTGAGAAGCCGAAACTAGCTTATTTTTCCAAAGGATAATTTATCTAATATTGTTTTAGTAAAGTAAAGACGGATTTTATGGGGGAAAAAAATAGGTAATTATGTAAAAGTCTCATCTTTTTATTTTCAGGTATTCAGCTTATGTTTCGCAGTAAACACAGAAGTTTTCGGTCAGATTCAAGTGCACCCCCTGAAGGAGAACGGAGAGAATTTGCCGGTAACACATGAGAACAAACAGGAATATGTTGAACTTTATGTCGACTTTTTGCTCAATAAGTCTGTTGAAAATCAGTTCAAAGCTTTCAATCAAGGTTTTCAGAAGGTAAGACCTGGTTTATGGTCTTGAGGTCATGTTTTAGATTATGAAAGTGATGGATAACTAACAGTTAGTTTACACCGAACGCGACGCGGCGCGACGTGACACAATGATACTGCAAATGTGTAGGTACCTTATCGTGTAGTAAATAAAGTTATATTTTGAGTCTCTATTAAAATGCAGCGCGGCGTCACGCTGATTGTGTATCTTTTCGTGTAAGAAATGGAGTTCGATTTTGAGTAGCTATGACATGTGAGTGCAGAGTCTCGTCTCGGTCTGAGCTGATCCTTAGGCTATTTTGAGTAAAGCAACATAGGTTGTGACTTTGACAAGCTTTTGTGATGGTTTATCAGTGTGCATCTTCATTATAATTTACCCTAGGGTAATTTTTATCCGACGCCACGACGACGGCTAGTCAATCGAATTGCATCATTATTTTTTAGTAGTGGTAAAGTTGATTTTCACTTGTAATTGGAACCGGTCGAAACGCGTCGCGTTGGATGGATCGATGAAGTCTCAAGTTGTTTGTTGTTGTTGTTTTTTTGGGGCGCAGTGTTGTTAACTATGATCTGCTACTTTAACACCTAAAATGTGTTCATATAATTTTGATTAATAGTATTTTTTTCCCATAGGTATGTGGTGGTAGAATTATCAAACTATTCCGGTCACACGAAATGATGTCCGTTGTAATGGGCAATGAAGAATATGACTGGGAAGTGTTCGAGAGCAACTGTGAATATAAAAACGGGTATACCGCTACTGATCCACAAGTCAGGTAAATATTGCGTTCAATTTACTTTTAAATAGATCAATTTACTTTTCAAAAGAACATGGAATAAGAGAAATTAATTACAAAAAAATCTTTCACTGATTGAAAGTACACTTTTTGCTGTAATATAACGAAATTAAAATGTTTTTGTTTTTCAGATGGTTCTGGGAAACGTTCCATGAGCTTCCACTTGAAGACAAGAAAAAGTTCCTTTTGTTCTTGACTGGCAGCGACAGAGTTCCGATTCAGGGAATGAGAGATATTAAAGTGAGTACCTATGTTTTACATGGTTCATGTTACACACGGTGTTGTGACTTTGAAGGTCACATAATTTTGAAGTCATCATCATTAGCTTATAAATGTTCCCACAGCTGGGACACAGGCCCCCTCTCTGTGAGAGTGAGTAGTCCATAATCCACCACGCGGGCCCAGTGCGGGTTGGTGGTTGTCACATGTCTTTGAATTTTGATTCTAGTACATGCCTCGATAAACATCGAGGAAAACTATCTCGATAAACCTCACGATGTTTTCCTTCACAGTATTAATGATGAAATAAATTACAAAAAGTAAGGGTGCTCCCACATCTATCGACGCGGAATCGGCTTTTTCCGTCGCCCTTTCTCTTTCTGTCGCTTAGAACTGCCATTTGCTAGACCGAGACAATGCTATAGCACGCCGCCGCCTCGAGGATTCCGCCGCGTGCTATCGCATTATGCTTTCTGTCTTGGTCTAGCAAATGGCTTATGGCAGTTCTAAGCGACAGAAAGAGAAAGGGCGACGGGAAAAGCCGATTCCGCGTCGATAGATGTGGGAGCACCCTAATGCGCCTGATTGGGTTCGAAACCAATACCTACAACTCGTAAGTCGGGGCCGATACCACTGGGCCAACCTGCTCTCTCATTTTTTTTTTTTTTTTTTTTTTTATTTATTGGCAAGTCGCTATTTGCGCAATGCCACTAACAAAAAACCGGCCAAGTGCGTATCGGGCCACGCACAGTGTAGGGTTCCGTAGTTGCCCATCAAAATACTTATGCGAACTAACTAAACTGATTCGCTGAATTTAATTTTAAAAAGAAGAATTTTCAAAATCGGTCCAGGAGTCTTTGAGAAATCGGGGAAAATACATAAGAAAAAAGATTACAACGAATTTAGAACCTCCTCCTTTTTTTGAATTTAGTTAAAAATAGTTGACGATAAAACCTACCTATCCCCAAAAAACATACCTATAAAAGCTGTAAAAATAAAGTTGACAAACTTACATTTGCAGTTGTCTCCGATACATTTTGTTTAAGAAAATATGATATTCAAGTACATTTTATAAGTTGATCGACTATTACTCGTAAAGTTGTAAAGCCTACTTAGTCATGATAATTTTCTTTTAAACTTCGTTATATATACTACTATTGTAAATTTTTTCACACCCCCAAACATAACCGTTTAACCGGTAGAGGGGGGGGGACACTCGAATCGAGCAAAATTTAGCACTTTAAAGCTTTATATTTCACAAACGAATTTTTTTATCAAAAAATTGTTAATGGAAACTATCATTATTTTTTAAAGGCCTATTTAATGATACCCCACACTAAGGGGTACGCGAGAAAAAAAAAATCCTCACTTTACGTGTAAGTACTAGAGGTACCCTAAAAAAAAATATTTTACTAGATTTTATTTTACCACTTTTTTGGCACAACAAATCCGTATATTTACACCAAATTACAGCTCTCTAGTACTGTGCGTCTCTGAGCTAAACTGCGGACAGACGGACGGACGGACGGACGGACGGACGGACATGGCGAAACTATAAGGGTTCCTTGTTGACTACGGAACCCTAAAAACGAGGAAACTTGGTAGAAAATGAAAGGTTAATTTAGGACACGGAATTTGGATGGATATTGGATAGGATTATTATGGAAAGCATTAACAAAAGTAAATATTATATGCGTATATTATTGTCAGTGATAAATGATGATAGATACATATATAGTTTTGAGTCATTCGAAGCCAGTAAGACAGAGATGGAGGTAGGAAAAGCAATGTTATAAGAAAGTAAACTAGAAATAAAAGAATCATGACTAAGAAGAGGACAGGAAAAAAACATATGATTTAAATCGCCAACATCACCACATTCGCAAAGGTCACTGGCAACGATCTGCAATCGGGCAAGCTGGACTTTGGAGCAATTGTGACCCAACCTCATACGAATAAGACAACTGGTAGCAACCTTACCAAAGTTAAATTTAAAAAACCATGGTTTCTTGGGAATACAAGTTTGAATATGAGAATAATATTTTCCTTTAGTAGTGCTGCTGTCCGCCCACAACTTGCTCCAGGCATCCCAAAGAAAGTTCATTGGCAAATTCGCCAAGTCGTGACTAAAGTTAATGTAAGGGAACAAATCACCATAGTCTACAGCCTCATTAGCCAGTTGATCGGCTCTCACATTTCCTGCGACACTACTATGGCCAGGTATCCAAGCGAGAGAAACTTCAAGACCTAATTTAAAGCATTTATACAAGAGACCTCTAATAAAAAGAACTATGGGAAGTATTGGTTTACATTTAAAAGGATTTCTTTCAATAGCCTGCAATGCACTTTTTTTTTTTTGAAGTGAAAACTTCTTTAGCAGCGTTGTACACTTTTTCTGTAATGGGTAAAAAATTTAAAACTCGCGTCAGGGTCACGTGACCCTGATCGAAAATGAGTAAGACGTCATTCAAATTAAAAATAAAACATAGTAACAAAAAAGTTTTCACTTCTACCGGCACTCCTGGAGTGCAACCTTTTTTTTTTTTTTTTAAGGTGGTAAAATCATCAAATGAGTCCTCCCGCCCTGGGTGGGGCGGAAGGGACTGTCAGACTCTTACTGACTAAAATCCACCCGTGTTCCTTCCTATGCCCTTTACGTTCTGGGGCCACGGTATCCTGGGTTAAGAAAAAACCCGCGACCCCAGCAGGCATTTGGCGCGAAACACGACGCGCCACCGACCCGGGCTTGGACCTTCGGACGGCGAGTTACCCATCACTCACCGTCCGCAAGCCCGCTCCGCCGCTGTGCCCTCTGCTAATCAGAGGGACACGCGTTGGAGCGTCCACACGACAGGCTATTCGCATACGGGCAAAGAGTTCACTTAGGCACACAGTGCTTAAGAAAGAGTTTTTGCCCGCATCCCAGGGTGCACCGGCCCGAAAAACTGGTCTTCCCCCCGGACGTAACCGAGAAGGAACTCCAGTCCACGGGCGCACGTGGAGGTTTCCTGTCATAGCACCCCAGCCTGCAATGCACTTAGAGCGTCTGTAAATATTATTGCCTTTTCCAACTTCATGATGCAAATATACTCTAAGGCTTTGAACAGTCCAAAACATTCACCAGTAAATACTGATGATTCAGGAGGAAGCTTGATTTTTTGTACTATGTCATATTGCGAGTGAAAAACCCCAACTCCAACATTTCCCAAAGAAGAGTGCTTAGACGCGTTTGTGTAAATATGATGCCAATTTTCCCATCGCAAGCCTTTGGTAAAGTTAAATGATTCTTTTACAAAATTATCATTTTTATTAATGCCTAGGTTTAGGATAACATTCGGAGTAAAAACTAATGATTCATATGAATGATTGAAGAGAGGAAATGATAATGACTGGTAAATTGGAGCTTGTAAAGCCATAAATTTTTTAAAGCTAACAATAAGACAAGGAAGAGATTTATTAGACCAATAACGGGAAGAATTGATTTCTTCTAGAAGAGACTGCAATTTTTGACGTAACGGATGATTTGAAAATTGAAATGAACGGAATAGAAATTTGTCAGCAAGATACTGACGTCTAAGTGAAAGAGGAGGATCTACAGTTTCAACCTGTAAAGCATTTATTGGGCTTGATCTCATAGCTCCAGTCACTATTCGCAGTGCTTTTGATTGAATTCTGTCTAATTTTTTAAAAGCAGCTGAATTTCCAGGTTCCAATAAAAAAGTTCCATAGTCAAGCACACTTCTAACTATTGCGTTATATATTAATTTTAATGAGTAGGGGTGGGCACCCCACCAGACCCCCGATAATAGTAGTTTTTGTAACTGGTACATAATGAGGGGTATTATACACGAGTGTGAGTTTATAAAACGAGCGAAGCGAGTTTTATAATAGTATCACACGAGTGGTATAATACCTAGTTATGTACAGTTTCATACACTACTTTATCTACTCTCATTGAACACGAACATATCAAATAAAAGATAAAAATTAATAAACACTAATAATTCATCCACCATGTCATCCACCGAAACACAAACGTCAAAATCCCAACATTCCCTTAGAAAGCGCGCGCAGCCACAGATAAAAAAGTAAAAAAATGTATCTATGATCAGTAATCTGTATCATAATGAAAAAAAATTAAATTATAACATTGTTTTGTTAGACAAACAGTGTTATAATTTAATTTTTTAATTTCATTACGATACTCTATGGTTTAAAGTATGTCATTATAAACTCGTTTTGAGTTTTGTATTTCGAAGTTTACGATATGAGAGTAGATAAACATCTTAATATATTTAGCCTTTGCTCACATCTTGCCGTTATATAATCACAGTGTGGAATACCAGTAAGTTTACTATCTAAAACCAATCCTAAAAATTTTACCGAAGATTTCACAGGTATTAAATTATCATCATAATATACAGAAACAGGGGGAGGAAGGCGCATCCTGGTAAAAAGTACAACTGAACTTTTAGAAGTAGATAGCTCAAGGCCATTGTTATCCATCCATTTTTTTAAAAGGCTGAGACCCGATGTCATTGTATTACAAGCCGTCTGAATAGAGCTAGAGGGCAATATAAAAGAAGATCATCAGCGTATTGTAGCACTTTTACTTTATTGTTTAAAGAACTCTCAAGATCGTAAGTGTAGATGTCATATAACAGAGGGCTGAGAACTAATCCTTGAGGAAGACCTTTCCAAACGACTCTAGATTCACACCTAGAATCCTTAAGTGTAAGATTAATATACCTCTCAGATAACATATTTAGAATGAAGTTTGTTAGTAAAATGGGACATTTAACTGCTCCAGTTTATATTTTAATTTTGATATTACAACATTATCATAAGCAGAGTTAATGTCAAGAAAAGCAGAAATTATGGATTGATTCGAAGAAAATGCTAATCTAATATCAGTGACAAAGATGCTTAAACTATCTATGGTACTTTTGCCACGCCTAAAACCAAATTGACTATCACTGAGTAGTTTCTTGTTTTCTAAATACCACTCTAACCTATTTTTAACTAAATGTTCTGTGATTTTTAGCAAAACCGATGATAGAGCAATTGGTCTGTAAGAAGCGCTACTCGATGGACTTTTGTTAGGTTTGAGAATAGGTATAATATCTTGGGATTTCCATGAGAGCGGAATATTCCCGGATATCATAATGTTATTAATTAGTTTTAAAAAATAGAGAAGAGATGTGTCACTCATATTTGATAGAAAAGAGTACGGAATACCATCTGCACCCGGAGCGGAGTCTTTACTGTGACGTACAACACCTTTAAGTTCTTCTAAACTAAATGGACTATTAAGGTCACTAAGAGAATTTAGTGATGAAAGGGGAATAGAGTTTGGAATAATATTTTCCGGGACAGATGAGGGAGCTAAGTTATCTAAAAAACTATTTACCAGCTCAGGTGGAAGGAATGCGGTAGATGAATCTGAAAACGCTGTTCTAAACCTTCTGATATTCTGCCATACCATAGATGGTTTAACGTTAGGAGAAATAGACAGACAGAATGATCTCCAGCTTTCAAATTTCTTTTTTTTGAATAATTTTTTTGTTTCTGAAATTGAGGCGCTCAGACTAATAAAATTTTCTTCGGTAGAATTTTCAAGATAGGCAAGTTCACACTGTTTCCTTTTTTTTATTGCATCTGTACAATCTTTGTCCCACCATGGCGGAGATGGAATTTTGTTTCGTATCTTTTTTAGAGGAAAAAGTTTATCAGCCGTTTTTATCATGGCTTCAGATAAGGCGTCGGCACATAACTGTTCATCACCAAATTTAATTTCTGGAAGATCAGAAACAATAATATCTAAATGCTCTTAAAATTTTTGCCAATCCACATCACCCAGTTTGTACTTCAACCGAGGAGCGCTCTTAGAATAATGTTTTTGACTGTCGGGAAATTATAAAACTATAGGAAAATGATCACTACCAAATGAGGAAAGCATAACTTCCCAAGTCAAACGCGAAGCCAATTTGTCAGAGCAAATTGACAAATCAGGAGCACTAGCACCCTCATGTGGAGAAGTGCGTCGAGTTGGGGACCCAGTATTTAATAAACAAAGATTGAGACTATCTAGAATGTCGAGTAAGGTACTACCATAGTTATTTGTTGACGAACTTCCCCAGACTTCATGCTGGGAATTAAAATCACCTAAAACTATAAATGGTTTAGGAAGAATTGAAAAAATATTTACAATTTCATTAAAAATTACAACAGATGGACGAGGAATATATACAGAAACAAAACAAATATTATCTACAACTGCTGCAATAACAGAAAAATCATTATTATGAGGTGGGATTGTGAAAAATGAAAATGAATGATGATGTTTGATGAGTAAAGCAACACCGCCATACCCATCAGAGCGGTCTTCTCTGAGACATGCATAACCGGGGATCCTAAACAAAGACCCTGGTTTAAGCCATGTCTCTTGAAGAGCAAAAACAAAAGGTTTATATTTATTTACAATATGTATAATTTCTGATTTTTTATTAATTGCACTTCGGCAATTCCATTGTAGGACTTTGTTGTCCATGATTATTATTAGTAATTGATGATGATGATTCAGAAACTGCATTTAATACAGTGGCAGCGATGGACGGTGAAAGGTGATGTGTTTGAGTTAGTGATTTTATCAAAGCAATGATTAGTTCATTAACAGATAAGGCAGATAAATCATCCTTAGGGATGAGGGCACAGCCATCTTTCGATTGAGGTACATTCCTAGCAAGGTCCTGATGGAACTGCTGATCATAACCTTTAGAAAAGTGGGGTGGGGACCGAGGTTTAATAAAAACTGTTTTTTTATAAGATATTTTATTTTGTTTGGATGGTGAGTAATGAGGAGGAACAGAAGCATTAATATGGCTTGAAGTTGTGGGAGAGGAAAGTAAGGCATCAGCATATGATATTTTAGAGATTGTGGGATGAAGCTTTGAAGCTTCAGCATATGAAATACATGACTTGGCCATGGATTCTTTAATGTTTTTTTGACGATCATATTCTAAACATTTCTTGTTAGTAGCCTCATGAAAGCCGTTGCAAAGGCAACAAGATAGATCATCGTCAGATACTGTACACTCATCCCCAGAGTGCCTTGACCGCACTTATAACAGCGTGGTTTAGACCTGCATTGATTTTTGACATGGCCATAATCTGCAACAATTATAACATTGTATTGTTGGATAAATGTACAAGTCCACAGAAAGTGCTGTATAACACATATTATATACACGCTTTGGGAGAATTTGTCCATCAAAAGTTAAAATAACTGTTTCGGTATTTTTTAATAAAGGTTCATTATCAACAATAGTTTTTCTTTTAATTCTTCTTATCTTTAATATTTTGCCGCAACCAATTGGCACAGAGATGTTATCAATTATTTCATCATCTGTCCACTCAATAGGTACGCCTCTGACGACACCCATGCGAGTCACAGAAAATGTGGGGATAAAAGCTTTATAGCACTCTCTTTCCAACAATTTGCTGGTTATGAATAAGTTTGCATCATTAAAATTCGAAAAAGCAACAACCAGCCTGTTACGACCTATTTTCTTAAGACTACCATTTACAATATTTTTAAAAGAATTCCTTTTCAAAAATCGCCCGAAAGTAATTGGATTTAAAAAAGTGTTGTCGTTAGAGGCAGTTTGCTCCCTCTGAACGTGTACTAAAAACGGAGCAGCATCGGAAGAATTATATAAGAGCCGAGCAACTGGAGCCGGACGCTGAGACGACCCACTCGTATCGTCTGCACCAGCCCTTAACAATGTACGCGGAGGATCAGAAGCCTTATTTTTAGTGTCATTTATAGTATATTCCACCTCACCACAATCACAGTCGTTGTGACGTTTCCCGCCACTTTTGCGCCTTTTTTGTTGCAGTGTTTGCAAATTGAAGGCCGAGCAGAGACCCTTTTGCGTTTTGAGCTGTTATTGTTGGATGTTAGTGATAACGAGCAATCAGTTTCAACTGCACTAGTTTCGTTATTAGAGATTGTCACATAGTGACCTATTTCCAATGGTGCCGTTGCCGTCCCTCCGGGGTCATCCGGAGGATCCATATTAAACAACAAAAAGAACTAAAAAACTTACCAAATTTGAAGAAAAAACTATCACTACACTAAATCTAAATAAAAAGTTGAAATACAGTAGAGCGTCGATTATCCGAACTAATTGGGGGACATGGGTGTTCATAAAACCGGTTTTTTCGGATAATCGAACTACAGCTTGACATAAAAATGTAGAAAGCCGGAAGTCGCCACTGTCTTCGTGCTACCAGCACTTAGAATGATTTCATTTTATTTTTATTCACTTATTACGTTAGTTTTATGGCACAATAATAAATCTTACAAGCCTGCGGTCTTTGTTTACATCAATTATCAAAGATTTTAAAACGCTGTCAGAAACAAAAAATTTAGTTCCGTTTCAATCCGTTCTGGCCAAGCTGTACCCACCTATACCTTTTTTCTTTGAGATGGGTTTGCTCTTGATTCAAGTCTCTGATGGTAGAAGGGAGCCGAAGTAAAGTCTTTATAAGACCGACAATCATGCAACCTTGTGGCAATGATTCAGGCAGTGATGCTTAGCATCCACCAGTTTTACATAAACTTTTATATAAAGGAAAATAGTAATTAATCAAAAAGAGTGCAGACAGCCTATAATACAGAACGCACCTCAAACTCAATTGTAGTTTGTAGGTATTACTCAAAACTAGTTTCAAACAATCAAATAAATGCCTTGAATCTACTTTTAAGTAACGCTTGAGTATTGAGTGACGTTCTGTAATACTGGTCATAGCATCGGGCGACGGGCGGGCCTAGCAGTTCGGATAAGCGGTCGTTCGGTTAACCGACGTTCGGATAATCGACGCTCCACTGTATATACAAAAACTTAATCTAATCCAATATCTAATTAAATATTAAAACAGAGCCAAGAAAAACCACGTCCGCCAACTTCAGGTTTCCCGCGCTTTTCCTCCTCTCTCAATTTAATAAATTTAATTTTGTATTAAGTACTATGTTTTTTTTTTTTCAGATAAGAATTCAGGCAGTAGCTGACGACAGGTACTTCCCTGTAGCTCACACATGTTTCAACCTCCTAGATCTTCCTCGTTACAAAACTAAAGAACGGCTCAAGTACCATCTCATCCAAGCTATCCAACAAACACAGGGATTCTCACTCGTTTGATTCTGTAGCATCTAGAATATTGAAATTTTACCATGATGTCGGCTTTATGCACACCAAGTACCAACGTCCACTTGATATTCTGTGTGTATAAAGGTTAGCACTTTATGCTGGGGCTTAGAGCATAGTGATGGAGGCAAGACTCTGTTGCACCTAAAATATATCATAAGAAATCGTCCAGCGAAGCGTGCGAGCATTTATACGTATAAACCATTTTAAACCAAGGGAATTTGATTGAATGTTTTATCGATGTCGTGCGGGTATATTTCAATAAAAAATGACGAGCTAAGTTAAATGATGTTCCGACGAGGTTCCAGTCTGATTTTTGAGAATATATGGCTCATGTTTTGGATTGCTATTTCTAATAAATTTATAAGTACACGTGGATTCGTTGCCTTGGTTTTAGCTAAAGTCCATTAGAATAATTTGATAGTATAATGCAACGAAAATATAATTTCACTAGCGAGTTATATTTTTGTTTCATTAACGTAACGAAGCAGTCAAATAATGTTGGTTATAAAAATTGATTTGAGTGACGGATTTTTATTATACTCTCGGTGCCTTTCCAAGAAAAAGTATCGTTATTCCTAATATTTATATATATATTTTATATTTATATATTGTATAATGTATTCAATCAGTTACTTTATGCTACTTTTTAAATAGGGATGTTTTATTTATTTATTCTGATATAAAGACAATTTGCATTTACGTTATTACTGTAAAGCGTAATGTGATAACTGGGATAATTCTGACATGACACGTTGTATTTTATGTATGACATTAATTGCAATGTGTTGCACTTTCTTGGGTACCTAATTTTATAGCTCGATCACATGAAAGTAGTAAAGCAAGCCTTGTACGCACTTACTTCACAAAACATGTTATAATTATGTATTTGTAATTTTGTATACTGTAATACTGTCTAATTCTGATTTATTTTGAGCTTTCTTACTTTCTTCTCTTTCAGAAAAGTTACAACCTAGTGCCTGAAAGCCTTCAGAAAGTAATCTGTACCCTTAGCACGAGTTTTCACTCTTTTACTTTACAGCGTCTTTCCAGTATTTACAGCAAAAAATGGAACAGCGCTTTTGTTGTGCGAAAAAGGAACTAATTTTATCCTTGAAAATTGTCATTTTGAAATTGACAAAGTTCCAGTTTACTTTACGTCTCAAGAAAACTCGTGGTAAGGGTACTGTTGTTAGAAATAACATTTTATCACAGATTATATGAGGCATCCTAAAACCAAAACTTGCTATTTCATTCTACTATAAGTCTGTTCGGCTCTTTTATTTTGAAACAGTTTGCTTAGCTACAATCGAAAAATTTGAATTATGACCCACCATAAGCTTATCCTCTTAGACACATACTTTACAATTAGGTCCACATTTGCGTAAACATACATATCACATACACGGAAACGACTTTGATCTTTGTTATTTTGACAGATTAAAACGATCTATTGTCAAAATGGGTTATAATTCAAATGTGTCGATTGTAGGTACATTGTTGCAATGTCTTTAAATCCATCTTCTGTCTTATAAAGTGCGTGCAATGGCTGCCTGTTAGCGATCTAGTACGTTGCCAATAGGTGGGGATGCAGCGTCAATGTTAATAAAACCTTTCTTGAATCCTCGGATGCTCCCGAACAGAATCGTTGGGCTTTGATTCTACTGAGGCGGAGCGGAAACGAACTGTGTCGCGATTCACCAATCACATGGCTTGAAATCCACATTTCTTCTCCACTCCGCTTCAAAGGAAACAGCATTGGCGAAGAGGAGAGATTTGTTTAAAATATCGTTTATCGGGATTAGGCTAGCACCGAAAGAGGAGCGACGCGGAGAGGAGAGGGGCGGGGCTGTCCGGAGCGGGGCGGCTCACTCACGCGCATATTCATTCATTTTACTTAGTAATAGGATGGGCAAAGCAGTTTCACTCCACCCCACTCCGCTTCAGTGGAACCGCCAGCCTTTACGCTGTCTGTCCACACAGGAGTGGAGTGAGGCTGCGGAGTGGAGAAACGGCCTTGCTCCGCTTTGCGTGCTCCGCGAATAGACTTATAGGATAAAAAGTGCAATCCTATTATAGTCCCCGCCAGATGAGTGTGGAGTGTGGAATAAGGTCTCTTGTACACAGTACGTTTTTCGGCCTTGAAAATCTACGGGTCTTCTAGAGATAATACATGAAGATGTATCCGGTCCAATGGAGGCAAAGTCACTTGGAATAAGGGCTTCCGGTCTTCTAGAGACAAACACATTCAGATGTAACATGCGGTCTACTGGAGGAAAAGTCACTTGGTTGCTTTGTAACGGTGGCTACCTAAAAATCAGAAATCACTCGCGGAACTTTAAACTAACGGAGTTTCGCCGTGTGTAAGCACGGTCACGAACACAATGGGAGCTTGTAGACGCGACCGTGCCTGAAACGTACTGTGTCGATCGTGCCGTGAAAAAACGTACTGTGTACAAGAGGCTTGTACCCTTAGCACGAATTTTCACTCTTTTACTTTGCAGTATTTACAGCGTTTCTTGTATGGAAAAATGGAACAGCGCCTCTGGTGTTCGAAGCAGGAACTAATTTTTCCTTAAAAATTGACAACTTAAAATTGTCAAAGTTCCAGTTTACGTCTCAAATACTGAAAATTCGTGCTAAGGGTACTAAGGTCATTGATTCTAATAATGCATCGTTCGAATTTCAAAATAAAATGTAAGGTAAAGGTCGCCGCTTACCACGATACTTTAGTTTTGATCGTGATACGGCACTTTCTTTACATTTTTCCTTATCGTTTTGAAATATTGGAATACATTGGCACACGGAATACTATTCCAGACTTATCTGGCGGAGACTATAGTGAATATTTCTCCGTTTCTCCGCTCCGCAGTCTCGATCAACTTTCAACAGACAGGACAGCTTCAGAGCAAAGGCAGTTTTCCTACCTATTGGCTACGAATGTTATAGTAGTAACACGTAGCCATAATGAGTTTGTACATAATCGGCTACCTCTGTGATATTAAACGTTTGCCGTGTGTTACTTTCGGCGACAATACAACGGCTTTTTGTAATAATAATAATTGTTACTGTTTTGTTATTAATTGTACATGTTGTACATATTGGTACTGTTCGTAGCTTGGCTAGACTGCTGTTATTATTTTGAAGCATTTATTGAGCACCTCAGTCTAGGTACTCGGCGTGGTTTGTACACGATGTATGTAATGTATGATAATATAATATTTTCATACGTATAATTTTGGTTTTCTTTCTCTGTTTTTTAGTCTTTATCGCTTAACTCCGGTTCCGTCGTTGTCGATCTCGCCAAACTGTACTCGATAACTATGAATTCAAAAATATGTAGATAATTTGTTGCTTTGCAACATCAGTAGCTAAAGTTCGGCCGTTCAGAGAATGCGTTCCTGACACCAATCAGTTAGTACATGTATTTGTCATAAAATTATAACATTCATTGATTATTTATTGATATAATAATGTTGTTTTAATGCTCATCAATTGTTAATACGGGATAAAACCAGCAAAAATATTTTTATCGTAACTGCAACGCCATTACAAAGTTACGTCGTCAGTTCAATCGCGACCTGTCAGGAACGCATTCTCTGAACGGCCGAACTTTAGTCATAGAAATTCTATGTTCTTGGTTCAATGTTACATCTGGCTCTACACAATTTTTCTGTCTCCTCTGAAATCACAATGTTTTCGTATAGAAGTAATAAAACTGCTGGTTGGCATTAATTATAATTTATTTAATTTAAAATATAATTACATAATGAAATACAATCAATGAGGCCATTAAACATTTTATATACAAAATATTTGTATAATCTCTTCATGACTAGGTAGGTACAATAAGCTCAGCCAATTGTTAATATTATACTTTGGCGGAAGCGTTGAATTTTTTTAATATCCAAAATCATAAACATTCTCTTCATCACTTCCATACATTAGTGGATAATTCAGACGCGACGTTTAAATGTCTAAAATCTGTTTATGACATTGGTAGTTGAGCATTATTTACAGTTACATTATAAGCAACTTCGGATACGTTCGCAATATATAAAGCCGCTCGTTTTTAGACAGAAAACAATGAGAATCAATAGAAAATGATAGTTTTAAAGCGATTGATGAACGTGAAAAATGACAATGTTATTTTTATATTTTTTATGTTTATATATTTACTTACATTCTAAATATTGGTTAAAAATAAATTAAACCTACAATTATGTACTGATTGAAATCCAATTCCGTACATGCCTCAAGACTTTAATACCTAAAGTCTATACAAGTACTCGCAATCCCAACAATATCGCTTTTAGCGAATCAATTAGATTGATTGATGTTTATTTACTTTGATGAGATGATACCTACTATTTTTGTTGACGTTACAAAATGTTATGTCTCCAATTAATTGGATAAGTAGACACAAGACACTGACATGAGTAATGCCAACAAAATTAATTAAAACGAATTTGAACATCTTGGGGAAATTCACATTCGAGTTGAAGGTTGATGTCAGACTAATATTCCTTTACATGAGGGATATGTTAGTTACTAAGGTCTAATTTAGTATGAAGATCGGCCTGAGTTATCGTCATAGTGTTGTGTGCCGGGGGGCGCGCGGTATCCAGGGTAGTTGTGGTTCAGGGCATTCTGCGCGAAGAAGGGCGTATAGTCCTTCTTTACCTGAAATTAGAGTACAAATTGGCATCATTATTTTTGCACATAATATCTGGAACTTCATGGAATCCTTTATGTGGCTATCTCTTTTACTCCAATTCGAAAACGAGAGTAATTTTATGGATGAAACTTGTCTGATCTGTGTATACTTTCAAGTTGTTTTATTTGGTGTTTATTTACCAACAGTCGGGAACTGGAATAAACACTTAAAAGTTCCTTGTTTAGATTACATGTTTCTGACAAGTAAAAGGCTCGATTCACATTGCTGCTGATTGAAATAGAGATAGATACGATTTCTTGTAATAAAGTTGTACCAAACCTTTTCACCGTTATGTCAAAGGAGTAAAGTATAAATTAGGTACGATACAAAACGTAGTTAGAGGATCCTCGAAGATTCTCTATAATTCTTAAAGCTGTTCGAATCTTGTTTAGATGATACACATTTGACAATTTGACATAATAATATAGTTCATGCTTTGTACAATTTTGTTAAAAAACATCGTTTCATTAACATTACGCGGCGACGTAAATTGAGCCTTAATAATTAACCAAGCACATTCTACACATCGATAACCATTCATAATAAACACCTAAGTAGGTTCTAAAAACACTAGTTTTTAATAATACTTGATTTCTAAATTAATAAATAATTCTTTGGATTTTATTCTAATCAATCATGCATCTTTGATATTAAACTCATCTAGATTGCAAAGCTTTGCAGAGATAGAAGAGAATGAATGCCAGATGCCTGTGTCAAATAATGATTTAGTTCATTACATGAATGTTGGGTGGGATAAGTGTACGACTCTCAAGCTAATGCAATGTCTCGTAAACGAAGCTATAGCTAAATACAAGCTAGCTTCCTATAATAATAAAATTAAATTTTATATTACGTCCACATTAAAATAAGTTAAAAGTAGGGTAATCGGAAGGAAATTAAAAAAAATGCTGCGCAGGCGACACGGACTAGAATTCTGTTAAGATTCCGAATCCATATACACATTTATTCATCTTTTATTTTATTTTTGAAATTGGGTGGTGTGGTTTCGAAGGTTAAAATTGGACAAGCAAAAACATTACATCTTTATGTAAATTAGTAGCTTTTTCATCTGTTAATAATTTAGGATGAATGCTATCATCTCTTGTGCTAATAAGTAGAATCGCTGCGGACAGACACACCAATATTTTTTCCGGTAGCGGATTAATTTATTAAAAAGACGGTAGATAAAGAATTTCGCGTGCGCATAGGATATACTTTTAAAACGCCATTTTGAATGCGATGCAGCGCGAATGTCAGTCGGCTCGGACAGTCGGCTGTCTGCCCGCGTTATTACAAGAATAATAAACACTGTTTAGTGCAATTTAACTATAATTATTTTGAACAGTGTCAAGTGTTGGTGTTTTTAGCAGTTATTGAGGTGGTTGGGGCTCCACAGCAGGACAAGTATGTCTACGTCGTCGCGATTCGTGAGTACTACCCCCCTTTATACATAATTACCTCTTAGTATTGCTTCTGCTTTTATAGACCTTTGCTCAAGTGGTGCTTATTTTATTACTTCCTTTTCCTTTGCCTACTTATCTAATTTTAGCAACCGCTCAAAATAACACACTTTCCCGCTTTTGTGACGTGAACTGGAACTTTGACGGAAAAAGTTAGTTCCACGTTTATACACTATAGAGGCGATATTTTTTTTCATTTTTCCTTACAATAAATGCAGTAAATACTTCAAGTTCGCTGTAAATAAATACAGATGCTTTGTTTATATCATTGCAAGAGTCGTACACCTACATAAGAATAGAGATATTGCAAAGCCTACTAAACGCGAGATAGGTGCTCGCGGCTAACAGTACTAGGTTTGCCCTTCACCAAGTGCCGAGATCTGTTAATGGAAAGTTTGTCCAAACATATAGTAGCTCTAGTGACCCAAACAGAACTTACACCTTTGGTATCAAAGTCCGGGTACATAGGGTGAGTGGTCCAACAGTTAACCACCAAATTTTCTGATCATCATATTGCGTATTTGGTCATTAAAATATATAATTTTCCTGCAAGGTATAAGGTAGTGGTTTATTGGCTACCTATCTGCATTTAATAAATGTTGAATTTCCTTAATATTTTATGGAGATGGAAGTTTTTAAAAAAAATGGGAATTGGCTAACTGTGTCCACACTATGGTACGCATTTAACCACAGGGTGTGCCACATTTGACCAAGGAGTACACATTTAACCGCCATATATGATTTCTTAATTTATAAAAAAAAACAGTATGAGTGGTATGAAAAAGAGACTTTTATTGTTTAGCACATATAACAGTTGACTTAACATTAATTATTAGGTAACTTTATAATGGCACAGTTCAGTCTCAACATTGTGATTGTAAGAGTAATTACCTTTTCAATTATGTAGGCACTAAAGATACTAACTTATTATTCTCAGTTCGAAAATTATCAATATTTTTTTAGTTTTTGGTGAATTATTAATATAATTATCAATTACTCTTATTTTAATCATAAACTTAAGAAGTAAATAACAAAGAATAAATAAATATCTAAACCTTTAACGCAAGTTTCACAAATTTAGTTATTCACAAGTTATTCAACATTGAACAATCTCAGTCTCAACAATATTATTTTAAAATGAATAAAGTCTTAGTAGGTTTTGGTAAATGTTTAAAATAATTATCAAATTATTCATATCTTAAACGAAAACTTAAGCATAAAAACAAAAATAAACAAAAGTCTGAAGTTTTAACGTAATCTAACGTTGTCACAGCATTAGTTTTTCTCAGTCTCATAATATTTAATCGAGAATTATAGTAGGTAAGAAGGTAGTTAAAATATCGAATGAGATTTAAATATTGATGACTAATGAGAAAAGCTAATGTTACAAATAAAAAATTTAACAATCATCGTAGATTCAAATATGTCAAATCAAAATAAACGTGAAACGAATAAGACGCTTGCCTTCGGCTGCTGCCAGTAATTTTCGGATTTGGCAATATATATTTGATATCTTTTAGCTGTACCCCTGCTGTATCAGGTTCCAGAGGCTCACAAAATGTTTGGCATGCTCTACTTTTTAGTCTTAAGAAACTCACAAAAAAGTCAGAATCGTCTTCATCATCTATTATAGTTTCTAAAATTTTCGCAACGTAATAGACGGAGCTTTTTTTATATGGAAATAATACGATAACATATTCTTGCTCTTTTGGATCGCGTGGTAAAGGTAAAAAATTACCGTTCAGTATAATCCTACCTTCCTCATCCTCATCTATATTTTCACTAATATATTCTTCTCCACCAGACGATGATCCACTTGCTACATAATCATTTTCATCTGAACTGTCATCACTTTCTATAATATCTATTTTTCTTTCTTTAATGGCTCTTTTATTCTTTTTCTTTGTCTTATTTTGGGTTTTACCACCTGTGAACAGGTCTTGCTTTGCTTTTTTAATTTCTTTCTTATTTACTTTTATTTTCTTTGCGGCAATAGCATCTTTTTCAGGCGTATCCGTGGCGATCATGCTTTTCCCAGGAATTCTACGCTTTTTTGGATCACGTGGTTTCGCTTTTATTGGTGGCATAAATTCTTGGGGCGAAATGAACTTTGACGGACCGGCAGCTTCTATTATGCGATGTGTGATGATATCTTGATTTCCAACTTCTTTAAGCACTCGTGATAGATGTGGCGAGTGAAAAACTTCTATGCTACCAGGGTTTATCGACAAATTTTGCTGCGGAGTAATATTCTCACGCACGGGCAATGGATCTTGTAATTCGGGAGCCTTAATTATTGGAAGTGTGGTGTCGTCATCTTGGTTCCTTGACAAGTTAACTTGCAGATCAACATCTTCATGAGCTAATAATAAATCTCGAAAATCGGAAACTTCAATCATTGGTGGTGTGATATCGTTATCTCGACTTGTAGAACCAAAGTTCTCAAGGATAGAAGGAGACTTGGAAGATTTTTCTCGTTGATCATCAGTTTCCTGTGGCCTATCTGTTACGGTACTAGGCATAAAATCAACTTCCGTAAAAATGCAGTCATTGAATGGGAATATTCCGGTTTTCTTGAACGCATTTGTTATGTTTATCGGAGTCATTGATTTCATGTATGCAAAACCAACACACTCAGCAACATTGTATATAGTTAGAGGTTGCCCTGGATGTCTTAATAGCCATGAATCTACAGCTGCGTTATAATATGACTTGAACGGGCCGTTTAATCCAACATCCAGTGGTTGCAGTTTTGCAGTAGTATGCGGATGGAGAGTTAAAACAGTGACACCCGAAGACTTAGCCAGATCTAGTGCTTCAATTGACAGATGGCTTTCGTGGTTATCCATTATTAATAGCACAGGATTTTCTTTTGAGGCTGAAACATGCTTTATGAAATGTTTCATTACATCCACGAATATTTCAGCATTCATCCACCCAGAAGCTGCAGCTAACCCTAATGTGCCCGATGGCGCTCCATGTAACATATGTGGTTGAAACTTTTTTCTCGGAAAAACCATAGCCGGTGGCAAAGCTTGTCCTATCGCGCTGACAATGCAACATGTTGTGACTAAGGTACCTCTTTCGCCACTTGTGACCTTTGCTGCGTTCGTGCCTTTTCGTGCTAGTATTTTTCCTGGTCGTTGTACAGTTGTCGTTGAAGTCTCATCCAAATTGTACACTCTAGTGCCGTCTGCAAAGCTCGGATGTCTTTCCATGACTGATTTTAAATTTCTAAAAAATGACTCGATGTTGTGCTTGTTGAAAGCAGTTGCTCGGGCTAAGCTACAGGCTTCTGGTTTCCTCAGTGAAATTTCAGGATGTCTTTTCCTGAATGAGCGCAGCCATTCAAATCCAGCCAATTCTGAATCTATCCATGACTGTGGTATTTTCAAATTGTTGACTTTCGCCATTTGATAAGCAACGCGGCGGCAATCTTTAGTAGATAATCCGTAAAATATTTGAGCACAATACTCAATATAATCTAATAATTGTTTTTCTTGCTCAGATGTAAAAATCTTGTTAACTTCATAATTTGGTGTTAAACGTACCTCTGGATTTATTTTGAATTTATTCACATACAATCTAACCGTCGGATATTTAAGCTGGCATTCCTCGCTTGCTTTTCTTATACTCATCCCGGATTGCACTAGCTGCATTGCTTTCCTCATAGCATCTTCAGAATGTCCTCCTCGTTTCCTAACTATCGTTTTGTTCCGGCCCATCTGTAAACAAAATAAGCAAGGCAACATTTAACCATTTGTTAGTACACAATTAGCCATGGCTAACTGTTCAACATATAGGTTTGGTTAATTGTAGACTACCCCTCCCCACAAAGCGTTTGAACACTGTCACTTTAAAATTATTCATGCAATAGAAACCAAACGTGTGATAATATATGCAAGAAAAGTATATTTATACGGTCAACATACACTGCAATTTGTAATAATAAACTGAATGATGTGAAACGGAAAAAATACTTACGTTTTTTCAAATATTTTGTCACTGATTTTCACACATTCATCATTCACACGACTGTTGAGCGCGTGAGCTTGCCGCCGACTGGGGAGCGGGGAAAGTAACTGTTGCGGCATCGAAATGTCTAGTATACGCGGAGCGGCAACGTCGCATTTGAAAGATATGGGCGTGGATAACTGTGTACGAGTGGCTAACTGTTGGACTACCCACCCTACGGACTGGGCACTGATCGACGCCTACACGTCGTTCATTGCAACCAATTCGGCAAGCGAATATTGGCGCAGCTAAAACAGACAACGGTAGCTTTCAACACTGTACTCCAGTTCATCAATTCTCTAAGTTATGTTGTAGCAAAAGGTGTTTGACGTCATAAGAAACTTTCAGGTTTTCATAAAGTTGTGATGTTTATACAATGTAACTTTAGAGAATTAACTCTGAGGTGTAGAAGTTGCCGGTATTACACGGCTTTTGCAGATTTAGAATTGAATTAGTTATAGAAGTGGTTGCTTGTTCGCCCGAGTAGAGATTTAGAAAAAAGTGACTTAGGTTGAACTTTTTAAACTAGAAGTTATAGAAATAACTACGTAATAGTTCTCGTGGTAGGCGTTGTAATATTTGAAGTGACAAATATATACAGGATGTTAAAAGTTAACATTCGTAAATATTTACATAAATATTGAGTTTATCAAAAAGTTATAGATCTGAGTAATGCATTAAAACAAAGAAATAAAAAGAGAAATTTTGACCAAGTATTTTTAAAAGTGTTGAAAAATTAGAATTTTGACCAAAAATCAAGTTATAAAATAAATGTCAGTGGTATGCAAAATAAAGAACTTTTGGTGCTTCTAGAATACAACATGCGGGCTTGTTATGTTATAGCTTTTATTTATAGTTTAGTAATTATATTTAAGAGGCTGCTCACACCATGATCTTCAAGGATTTTTCTCCTGAAATCTTAGATGCAATAGAATTTAGAAAAAATATACATAAATATGGAAAGTTCTCAAAATAGGGTTAATTAGGAAAATCTTTTAAATAAATGAGAATATTCAACAGTCATAAACTCGATTTCCGTTTATTGCCCGTGGTCCACCCGCTTGGTTCACCTAGGTGTACCACGGGAAATTATTTTTGCCCGTGGTTCACCTGAATGTCCATATGTTTTTATCGTAGTTTAACGAAAGAAAAATAGTGATATTACAGGGTTGGGTTTAGTAATAAGCGGTAGTGGGAGAAGGTAACAAAGGCTTAAAATGGGTAAGTTTAAGTCCCCGATTGTAATGCTACCACTATTTTTACGCGGAAATGTATTTTTCGAGATACTATAGAAGAAAAATGTTTATAACCTCAAACCACATAAAAACCGAAAACGGAATGTAAAAATGGGCGATTGACAACCATATCTTTACCACTTATTTTCTATGGTGCAAAATCAAGCAATTGAATAACGTAAAAATGAATGTCATCTGTTATTGTTTGTCATATTTATCAGAAAAGTCTCGGATCCAAGAGCGAGCGAAGCGAGCTCGGGAATTGGGGCAGCCCGGCATGGACAGGTTCGAAGGGCATGGCAGGGTCTTCCAGACCCTCTGGTTCCGTCGAGCCACATTAGGTAGTAGGGAATTATTTGACCTAGGATGCAAGAGTGAGCAAGTTCCCGACACTTGGAGCACCCCGACACGGAAAGGTGGGGCCCTTCGAATCTAACCTTTCCGTGTCGGGGTTAGGGTCTAGGCGTTGCCTTAACACAACAGTGGTGCCAGGATACAGGAGGCACCTGATCCTTATGCTACACGCTACCTACCATTTTTTTGGAATACGCCTAATATGTGACTATAACGAGTTTTGAGGTTAGGTTACAAAACCACAATTCCGCGTCATGGGTCATGGGTTATGGGGTATGGGGCTCCGCCTGCCACTTTATACTAAACTTTACCCACTTACCTACTTATTACATAGAGATACATTAAAATGTTAACTAAATTAATTAAATAATACTTTACTCATGCCGTCAAAGTAATAATGAAATAAAATAAAAAAAGCATAAAAAAGTACTTTAACAAAGAGTAGAGTTGAAGCCCCATGCAACTCATCCACTTCGAAACTGGGCCCAGGGACAAACCCCTGAAATTGAAAGATATGGTGCTACTACCGTCGCTCGTCCACTTCGTTGCATGGGGACCACAGTGTCATCTTCCGCCGTGAATTTCAGTTAAACGCTTAGAAAATGAAAGAATGTTACTAACCAACAAAAGTACTAGGCTGGCATGAGTTCAAGGTGGTATTTTTTTTTAATAATATGGTAATTATTTTAATCATTTATACAGTCTAGCAATAGTACAACACCAGTCAGGTGCAAGTATTTAAAAATATACCACCTTCAACTTAACCCTGGAGTGGTCGCGTGGACTACATATGTAATCCACCTATACAAAATTGATAATTTCCAACAATCGATTTGCTTGAATTAGTTGAGCCTCCAGGTACTTTCAAATGAATGATTGAGCGACACACTCCGTGCAGCATAAGCGTAGGACTCACTCGGTTGTGTCACAGGAGCTCAGTAAAGTGCGTGGACTACAATTGTAATCCGCGCGACCAATTACGTAAGTATTTTTTTTACATTGAATTGTCATATTTTCGCTTATTGTAGACAAATAATACCTTATTTTGTTTTGTTTTGTCACATTATTGTTATATAATTATGTTTGAATTACAAAAAAAGGGATAATGAATGTGATGCACTAATTTAGTCGTGGCTAGCTGAAGTTGATGTGGGAAATGATGTTTATGAAGCTGAATCAAACTCAGACGAAAAAAATTGATAATTTACTAGAGGAAGACCATCAATCAGAATCCCAGTAACAGCAAGAGATACCAGGTGATGGATCTGACGAAAGTTCTGAAGAAGATATCCATCTCACCAAAAATCGCCAACGCACTGACTTTTACAAAGAAGTGAATGACACAATGGTCGAAAATAATTCTCGTAAACAGAGAGATAATACAAACCCATAAGGTATTTATACCCAAAAGGAACAGCTCGTCAAAAAACAACCCTAGAAGACTGATTTATCTAATATTATACTAAGAAGAAAATTGATTATTTCGAGGAGAAACATAGAAGAGAACGAGATGCTACACAGACCAATGAAACTGAAATTTGAGGCTTTACAGGAATATTACTAATGGGTGAAGTAGTTGGAAAAAGAAAAATACTGGTACTTTGTATTATATATGCAGAAACTCAACCTACTACCTCGGAAGGAGCATCGAGCAATGTTGTGCGCTGTTGCCGTGAGTGTGGATGAGCGCGCATTATAAGCACCAGGGAGATGTGCAGTTGTGCACCAAGTGTAGTAAGTTTGTATGTGGGGTTCATTTTAAGATTATGTGCCTACCCTGTGCTAAAAATAACATTTAGATATAAGTTTTTACTATTATTTATAAATCGAGGTCTCAATAAGACCAGTCCAAGTGATTTTCATGCCATGATAGAGAAGATTTGAAATACTTTTGATTATTTGTAACACAAGGGTTGTGATGAAATTGTAATATTTGTATTTTATTAAGAAAACTATACTGATTAAAATTTCATATAAATAATAAAGAGTTTATGAATAAATCTTTTGTTTTTTTCATTTTGTATTATGGATTACGTATGTAGTCCACGCGACCACTCTTGTAACTTTTAGGGACGCGCCCACTGCAGGGTTAAGTAAGCCTGGTACTTTTTCTGGTTAATAACATTCTTTCAGTTTCTAAGCTAGTAACTGAAATTCTCAGCAGGTGAACTGAGGATGGATGACGCATGAGGTGCAACTGGTTCCCGTGAACCTTTTTGAATGTGGGCATAAATATTAGTCGAGTATAGGTATCCAGGAAAAAATAATTTGACGTGGCACACCAAGGTGAACCACGGGAAAAAATAATTACCCGTGGTACACCCAGGTGAACCACGGGCAAAAATAATTTCCCATGGTACACCCAGGTGAACCACGGGCAAAAATAATTTCCCGTGGTACACCTAGGTGAACCAAGCAGGTGGACCACGGGCAATAAACGTCGATTTCGAATATCAAATGTAAGTTTAAAGTAGGTACTTAACTATTGACTAGCTTAAATTAAATTCCTATAACCCTATTTTTCGTAGGTAGTGGGTTAGTGATTCATAGCTATGATCGTTACCTTGCGTGGTCTGCACGCAGGGCCCCTGGCCAGTTGCCTCCTGGCTTCGTTCTCCGCGGCAACCGCCTCCTTCACCGACTGAGGTGGCCACTTCTGGTCCCCACGCATGTTGACGCCTCCTGCAGAATCGTAATAACCCGTTAAGGTACTTAGTTTTTGACGTCATCTAGAGTGCATTAAAAGAACAATTTCGCTTTAACCTTATTGACTTCCCGTGTCATCTATCTATCTATATCTTGCATACTTACTATCTATAGTTATGTTCTTCATGATGTCAGAACCATTAGTCTTAACAAAGAAGCAATTTACGTGTTAACGCCGACGACAACGAGTTTCACCTGTTCAAAGTTTAGGAAAAATTGCCAAAATGCCAACCGTTGGCAAACTAATTAGTATAATGGCAGTGTTGTCATTCAGTTCACAAGTTGCAACTGCTACTGTCGATCCACTTGGCATAACCCTTTAGTCACCTTTCACGACAATGTTATTGTTTTATTTATAATCTAAAATGCGGAATGAATTTGGCTTCTGTGTCGAGTCGTTGTGCTGTTGAGCGCGCGACACCCCTTGAGTATTTGTGCCGAGACGTCGACGCTTTTAGGGTTTGTTAGGCATCCATCAGTTTGAGTCTGTGTGTTTAGCTTAGCTTTTAGACTGGGAGCGTAGTGACAGAAAATTACTTAGTCCCCGATAACTACTCGTTAACTTGCAATTATTTACTTGTCTGTCACGTAACAGCTAAGTAAGTTTAAAGCATAATTTTTCATGATTATAATCACCACAAAACTTTTGGCGTAACACACACGAAAAAAGCTTTGAATTTTAACTTATAGTCTAAATTCAAAGCTTTTTGCGTCTGTGTATTTGTGACGTGTTTAATGTTTCACAAACCTGCGAGAATTGCGAGTTGACTCTTTATTGGTACTAGATTCGTATATTGTTACATTAGAACAACGTGCGACAATCTTAGAACAATAAGAACCGTAACTGCGTACATAGTAAAAGTCTTTACGTGTCGTGTAAGTCACTTTTCCAAAGCGACATCGGCATAAAAAAGCTATCCTATGAAACAATACACGTAGAACTCGACATATTTATTATGTTTGCGAAGTCGTCTTCAAAGTACTTTACGCATTTACTTTATGCGCTTTGATATTGCCATAGAGTTAAATAAAATGTACGTAGTTCTCACCAGTCTGTTATAAAACATAATTCGCTTCAATGTTTGAGCGTGCAAGACTTTCAGTTTAACAGAAATAAACGAGTTTCTCGTAATAAATTTCACTAAAAGAACAAGGAAATTAACTACCACCTACTTCTTTTTCTTTTGAGTTATTGTGTCTGTGCAGCAAAAGTTTTTTTATTTAAAAGTTCCTACTAAAGATTTTGAAAGGTACCTTGAAACGAAGCTGTAGCGGGTTGACTAGCGAAAACTGGTGGAGGTTTCTGGTGGACTGGCTGCTGTTGACGAAGAGTGATCGTCGATGGTGGGGGCTCAAAGTTTTTCTGAGGTTGTTGAGACGAGGGTGCGTCTTGTCCACCCCAGTACTGCTGCTGTTGTTGAGGCTGGTACGAGGGTGCGTCCTGTGGCACACCCGAGTACTGTTGTTGCTGCGACGGATAACCCGGCTGCGATCCTTGAATCTGGACATAACAATACTGATGTAGCACAAGCTGAAGGAGATCAAACATCTTTGTTAATCAGATACAGAGTAGATTATCACAATCGTGTACTACATAAATTGTGTACATGTGAGTAGTAACTAAACAACACTGCATTTCCATTTTGCAATCAAATCAATTTGTATTAATGTCATTATTAATTTTCATGAAGATTCTTGCAAAGTGGCTACTATGTTTCAAATAGAGCACTATGTATTAATCGTAGAATCTATACGAAAGAAAAGTTCCAACAAGCATAGCTTTCGTTACACAATAGCGATCTGCACAAACTTTTATACCTACTTACCAGGAGAGTATTAGTAAAATGAAAACGTGCAAGTCAGTAATGAAACTAGATTCTATTCGACGACGTTGAAGTTCCAACCATTGTGTCCTAATACCTGAGGGGAAAGAGGGGCTGGTACTGGTGCCCAGCGCGTTTGTCCCGGGCGATAGGGCTGCGGTGCGACGCCTGGAGACGGCGGGCCTGGTCGGTAGGAGTTGGGGGATGTTACACCGGGACCGACGGGAATCAGCTTACTCAGCCCTGTTGGCTCCTGTCGCCGGCCCTCACTATAGGCAGGGTTCGACTCGGGAGCTTGGTACTGAGGCTGAGGGGACTGGGGCTGCTGTTGGTACTGGGGTTGTTGTTGGTACTGGGGTTGTTGTTGGTATTGGGGTTGTTGTTGGAATTGGGGTTGTTGTTGGTATTGGGGTTGTTGTTGGTATTGGGGTTGTTGTTGGTATTGGGGTTGTTGTTGGTATTGGGGTTGTTGTTGGTATTGGGGTTGTTGTTGGTATTGGGGTTGTTGCTGATATTGAGGTTGTTGCTGGTATTGGGGTTGTTGCTGGTATTGGGGTTGTTGCTGGTATTGGGGTTGTTGCTGGTACTGAGGTTGTTGTTGGTACTGGGGTTGCTGTTGTTGGGACTGGTACTGGGGCTGAGGAGAGGCGGGGGACTGCTGCGCGTTGTTGTAGTACGCAGGAGTCTGTTGCTGTTGGGATTTATAATGTAGCTTGTAATACATATCGTAATATTGTAATAGCTTGATTTTGCATGCAATTATTGTTGCTCCGTCACCGTAAGCGTTTACTATGTGCAGCTGTGATGTCATTTGCATCTAAATCAACCTCTATATACATAATATAACTTTGTTTGTATCTGTGTGATAGAAATTAATATGTAGGTGTTAATTACCTGTTGTGGTTGATGATATCCGTTCGTTTCGGGCGTCGGTGGCCACACTACTTTCTTCTGGCCTGTAACAATGCAATTACTTCGTAAAACGGTGTGTTACATAAAATTGGCTGTCATAATCGTGCCAGATATAACTTTCGGTTTTGCTTTTAAAAATACGTGTTTCTTGGAAAATATGTGTAATCAGAGCGTACAATCTCAATCGTCGGGTGATATGATCTTGGAGACCATGAGACTTTCAGTGTTGAACACAACGTATCGCTTATTATGACACATCTCTCTTTAAATTAGCGCGGCCCACCAAGCAGTTGGAAGTGTGCCAGACCATCGAAAAAACGAATTTCTAGGATATAAGTCCGTATTATTGTAGGCGAACACAGATTTATGATTCAACCTGTGCGCACCTATTCCTGGAGTTTCAAGCAATTTGTTTGAAACCGTAGATAATGGGATGCTCGATGAAAGACATGTTAGTTCTATCTGTATACATGTATGAGTTTCTATGTTTGACGCGTAACGCGTACGTAGGATAGGAATACTGTAGTTACGGTAAACAGAAACATAAATTCCAAGGAGAAAATTTATCTAGAGCTCGGCCTTGCTTGTAAAATTTCTAAGCATATAAAATCTTTGCTTCATTTAAGTGGTACTACAGCCCACGGCAATGTCGCGCACAATGTCAGCTGGTCTATTTGTTCCAAGATTATTTGAATATGGTGAGTCAGATTTCATGGAATCTGAAATAGAGTTGAAGATATTCTAAGATCACAAAAGCAAAGGTGATCCTTTCAAGAAGGTTCTATTAGTTGGAGTGTTTATGTTGTTGGGAGAGACGGTATGAGGAAGAGGGAAATGTCAGTAATCAAAGAGCAGAAGATAACCATATTGGTTTCAGAAGAGGCATAATATGACAGAATATAACCTAAGTATACAATAATTGAAGGACACCTTTACAAACAACAGAAAAAGGATAAAGTCCTTTAATGATGAAACTGTTGAAGACGCAGTTTGGTAACTGTTCTGAATCACAATCTAACACTTGCGGTGTGTTTATGGAATTGTGGATGCCAAAGTTTCTCTTCTGCAAAGTCTGATTGGAACTCAGAACTGCAAGATTACTACCAGCACCACATACATTTCTATCGATGAAAGTTGTTGTTTCTAGCTTCAGTTAACTATGTTCGCAACTTTGAACCGCAATATATAGGAACCTATAGAGATTCAATTTACTCCTTATTAAGGAAACCAACTATGTTCAACGGTGCGGAACTAACTTGGCATAAGTTTTGCCTAAATAAAGCTTTGTTTATACTTTAATATGTGGTTGGTTCACTTACGTATTTAGTTACTAGCTAGAGTAGATTAACATTGTCACAATAACGCTAAATAAAAAGCGGTGAACTATAAAACTTATCAAAAGTGCACTTAGTGTGACTTACTGCAGGGAGAACTAAAATTTAAAAAAAAACAAATGACAACACCGTAATCAAAACAAATTAAGAAGTTTAACTAAAAAATAAAAGTGATTAATGAAACAGGAACTCACGATTAAATTAATCGATTTGTATAGTACGTGAGACGCGCCAACCGCCGGCCGGTGAGCACTACGTTTGACTAGCTGACTTGCTGGCCAGCCAGCAGGTGCGATGAGCACAAATATCTACCGCATATTATATTTTGAGAACGCACATTCTTAGGACACTCATTCGCCAACTCTCTCACGCTTGTTGATACCCACTACCCAAAAAATGGTCACACCTACTAAAACCTATGACCTAGAATCCAGCACCCCACCTGAACGTACCTAATAATAATTTATAGCTGTTGAAATAGAAGCATAAAACCATTTCCATTAGCTACGTACCCACTACAATGAGATCGTAAATTCTAACGAAATGGCAAGACGGAAAATATATTTCACCTGTTGCGAAACTTGCATACCAACTGAGATGATGTAGGAGCATCATATTTTAATGTTATAAACGATTTTCCAGGAACGTAATATGATAGAAATTGGTACCTAGGCAATTAGTCCAGCGATCTGGTCCGTCTGGGATTATGGGACGTGGTCGTAATTACCTCATCCATTGGGCCATGAGTCGTACATAAATTACAAGCGGTCCATATAGCCGATGGTCGCTGACGGCCACTTGCAAGTTATTAACTAGTTTGAACGATTTAGTAGAATTCAGCTTAACTAGACCAGTTTGATGGGAAGGGCGAGGTCTATTAGTCATCACGTACCTACAATGTCTAAGAGTATAGGTAGGTACGTGATTCCGTATGCGTATGTTTACAAATATTTCTACCCGGCAGAAATAACACAGAGAAATAACACTACTTTTAAAGTAAAATGAACACTATGAAATTACCTAATATGCAGTCTTTAAAGTTTTGTATAATAATCTCGATGTCAAAGTCAATTGTGGCAAACATATTGCCAATAACAAATGAAGTCTACATATATAAAAAACTAGCTCCGAGAATAGTGCACACCTGGAGAAAACGTATGATACGTATGAACTAAGATGCTTGCGTCGTTTGCAACTTTTCACACCTGCTTTAAAATTAGTTTCTGATTCATGAGCCTATTGGACGGAACAGACGTAGAAATAGTCTATTCGTGACGTCAAGCAACATTTTTATAGACATTAATCCTGGAATCAAGGTCGATATTTGATAATAAATACGAAAAATAACCGCTTTGTTATGTAAACTTTTATGTTCTTGTGGGTTTTTAATCTTATAATTTCTAGATGCGGTCGAATCAATGATCAAAGAATTAATTCTTGGAAACTAAAAACAGAAGTTTTATGCACTGTAATTATGTTTCCGTTCTCTATTAACATCATAAACTAAAGAAAAACACTTAAAGTATTTTTAACGGTGTGTGCAAGAATCTTCTTCAGGAATACGGCCACAATTATTATAATTACTCATGGGCTCACTCGTAGCAAACATTTTTTATTTCCCATTGATAGGTACACATCGGCAGTACTGTTTCTTTCTTGGAACTAAACTATAACTTTGTCTCAGTGGCAGATAACTAGTTTCCATTACGGTGTGGCACTTTATTTTTTACTTACAGATAAATTGTGTCAACTGAAAGCAATGGGTAGATCTTAACAAGTTACAATGAAAATCTATTAAATTCTACTTTGTTTTCTATCTGTAGCCTACAACATAAAACTACAAAACATCCATGTTTAACTTTACGGGTATGAAACAAAAAACCACTTTAACGCTCACTGGATATCTCCTTACATTTACGTTTGTTTTAGTTAACGAAACGGTGCTTTTATCAAAACAAGTTAATTGAACAACTTTCGCACTAGATTAAACAATTTTAAGTTGATTAAATAAATATGATTTGAAAGTAGGGACACACTTATTAATATTCGATTAGGGCTGTTTCATTATCCTTTAGTGAATTAGCACTTTACCAACAAACACTGTTTCAGACATATCTTCTGTTTGCGTTCTTCCGTTGTCGACTGTGCACTACTAAAAGGAACAACAGGTAAAAGCACATTATGCGAAGCTTCCAAGCCTTGCCAAATACTTTCTACTAATGAACGTTTTTCATCATTTGTGGGCGGCTTTTGTCAAAGCAGTGTCGAGCAAAACGACGGATGGATGGACCCGAACGTTAGGACGTTACACTCATCCACAATGTTTCATTCATTATATCGAGATCAATGAATCATAGGCGTGTCTAAGCTTCATATAACGTCTGGTAGCTCAGGGTTTCCTGTTGAACCAGTTGTCTGTGTAATATAAGCAAGTGTAGCGGCTTCTTTGTGCGTGAGCTCTATATTCTAGTGAGGCAAACGCCCTGAATGCGACACGACACAAAATGATGTTAATTACAAAAAATTCGTGGATACTTGATGGAGTTGTCCTGATAAAACATTAAGACCACTTCTGCACATAGCATAAAATATATGATTCTCAATTCTTAATGTTGCAATGATTCTTTAAATGGTATTGATTGATCGACGAATTAATGAGCGTTTGCTGTAGGTATATGATATGGAATATATACAAGACTTGCACAGACAAAGCTGTATCTATTCTACCAGGCTGAGCTGGTACCTTTGGTCGACTTCATGAACTCTGAGTATACATTCCCTGTGGCGTTGAGCTGGCCATCCCAGCTGCGAGCTGATCGCATTCTGGATCTATCCGGGGGCCAGTAGCGGTCAAACGGATGGCTCATGTATACCATGTTCTCCTTGATTGCACGGACTTGGGTCGGGTCTAACTCTGATAAAGCATTGGGAAAATATTAGTGGATTAGTAAGCTTTCACAGTTTCATTATGATGGAACTGTGTGGGAGATTTAGCGGAGATATTTCGAATGTCTGTTCGATCCAGGAATGCTTGTAAATGTTTATCGTTTTCTGAACCCAAAATAGAAAAGTGAAATGCGCTTGCACGTAACGCGAAATTCTTGAGTGGCAATCGGGAATTTCGACAGATTGACGACTTCCAAGAAATGCGTTCCTTTACAAATTAGTGACAGGCAATAAGTGCGATGGCTTCACTTTTAGAAACAGTAATTACTGTATTTGTACAGAGTAGATATAGAATAGATATCCTCAAGGAAATAGAGGAGAGCATCAGGTGTAGCTACGAGAGCTTTAAACATTCAACAAGGTGAACACCACACTGAAGACTATTCCAATTAATTAGTCTTCTCTATGCCATTCTATACGCCATGTCTGTATATTTATTACAAGCAAGCAGCTATTTACAACTGCAATATAATAGTATAAATAAATTATGTTTCACCTACTTACTTATAAAGTAAAATTATGTATTTTCTGGATTTTTTTTTCTGATATTGGACATTCATCAATTCAATCCGTATCGCAGGTTAGCTGAATTATTTTACATTCTAAGGTAGTATACTCACTAGCGCGTCCCCCCCTACGGTTGCGTTCTTCCTCCTCCAGCATTCGCAGAACGGCAGAGTTTGCCAAGTTCGCGGGCTTGTCTGTGGTCGGGTCGCTGAAGTCAATCCTGTTCAAAAAAGAAAAGAAAATTTAAAAACAGAACATCTGTCTATGGAACAAGAATTTTATGTGATAACAATACCTGGATCCGAATGCTACGACAAAGTTAAACCAACCTCTAACTATTTAAGTATTTAATTATTTTTGTGAAATAGAAAATCCTTGTAACTTATTCGTTCATTATTTTATAATGGTATAAACTTTTGTTATTGGTGCTCAGATGCTCACACATTTCTAATTAACCATCATTACATTTAATGCAGCCATTTCATCAATCATCAGATGTGATGTCTCAATTATTTTGATTTCTAAACAAGTTAATTGTCTATCATTGTCTCATCAAATCCCCTAATTACATGAAATGCAATAAGGTGTAACGGCGCGGCGGACGGGCTGAGTTTTTTTAGTTAATGATAATTGGTTTAGTGCCAGAAGAATAGTCTCGAATTATACGCGTCGGTAATCAGTACTTAATCAAGAAATTTGTTACGATTTTCTGTTTCGCCGCTTTGGGCAGGTGTACATTAGGTATACTTACATAATAAATGCGTTATGCTGTCGTGAACTATAAGAACTAAGAATAATGCTTATTATCACCAATTAGGTAGAAAGTCTTTTTAAAAGCTAAATAGTTTGAAATTCTTTCAATTTTACTTAGATTATCTTATTAACCATAAAAATATCTTTACAGATATTTATGATGATAGATGAGCATAGTTAAATATTGCTTTTGAAAAGTAGATATAAAACAAAACAATCTCACACTTTTACCTGTACGTATTTTACGTTTTATTTTTTTATATTCAGCTTCCAGCTAAACATAGTTGACAAGCATTTCTCTGTCAAAATTCCTGGTTGTGAAAATGTTAGCAACGTTAATAAATAAAATACAAAAATATTTTTATGACACAATTTAAACTGTTTGGACGTCATAGAGCGTTGTATGTATTTCCGGTACATTTCTTTTTATTTGTGAATAATAAAATTCGAGTGGTAACCGTCTCTATAACTGTAATAACTGGCAATAAAAAGGTGGTACCGTGAATAAATATTGTAAAAAGATCTAATTACAAAAATTTATAATAAACGTGAACAGGCTTGAATTGGTGAAAACTTTTTGTGGAAAGCCATTTGCGGTGCTGACGAAAAAAAAAAAAACATTTTTTTTCTTTTAATTTTCTAATGTCAATTTTATTTTTTTTCAAGTGAATGGCCTGTCTTGTGTGGGCTTTTGATCGAATCTATCAAAGTGTTTTTATTATAAACTAATTGCTATTACTATGATGGCATAATAATGCTGTGATAATGCTGAGACTTATAAAGTTAGAGTCTTTATCCGAGAACTGCAACGATTGTAAACCAGGACTTAAAGGGGTAAATACGGATCAATTGCGTTGGTACAATAATTAAAACTCTGCTAGTCTTAAGGAGATAGCCCTACCTTTGAAGTTTGAACCCGCAGTGAAACTACTTATTAAGAAGAAAATGAGAGAGAAACAATCATAGATGACTATGATTGTTCTCTCTAATTTTCTACAATCATCAGAGATTTCATTTGCCACTAGCCGAATGAATTCACTTTCAGTTGCGAATCGCTAAACAATTAGGGTGGGAGTCAGTGTTTATTTTAATTTCGTTTCCCGTGTATCTTTTTAATTTTCCTCCAAAATATTCATTAGGTAATTATTTTTAATTTTGTTAATAAAATCAGGAAATTTAGCAATCTCCACATTAACTTAACAGGAAACAATACCCATAAATACAAATGTCTTGTTAGAAAGCATTTTTCTCATGTGATAAGGCGTGTTATTAAATTATTTATGAAATATTATATCGTGAATAAATTCCCTACAGCCATTCGGAACATTTTTAATGTTTAGTCAAAATATTAAAAACGATTTGTTCTATTTGTGCGTAAATGTCTGTTAGAATTATTGCGAATGGATAAATCTGCAAAAACGAAACTTTCTCCCAAAAACATTTATTTATTTGACTAAAGTTATATTGACTGACATTACTCTATTTATTATAGACAATGCGAAAACAAATTACATTAATTTCCTGCGAATTCGAAAATCGTTGTTACGAAACTTTCACTCGCTTTCAAACTAAATCGATTATTGTCATTCGGAAAGTCATGTGGTAAGGAAAAGGCGGTAAAATAATTAACTTCGTTATACAAACACAGGAAACTACGTGGGAACCGACACAAGAAGTGGTGACAAAGCATTAACTCAACCTTGATTGTGTTACCGAGTTTAGCCGAGAACCGGGTATTTAGAACCGTGCCAGCCTATAGGAGTTACAACAACTTTTTTGTTATTTATTTTAGTGACTTTTTATTAAATAATTTTGAACGATGAAGATTCTATTGTAAAACGTACTTTATTAACCTGTCTATAATTAAATTATTTATAATTTTATTTGTCTACTATTGTCGTCGTTCGGTTTGTTACCTATACTCACATATATCAATAATCACAAATTGGTTGATTGATTACATTTTTAAGTTATGATCTGTATATCCTACGGTCTTTAGTAAGTTAAAAAAATAAGAAGTGGGTAACACTATTGCAAAAAGATTTTTTTTAAGTTCAGATGAGGGTCTATAGTACTTCAGCATAATCTTACTCGCTCGCACTTGCACGTACCACGGACTATTGCTTGCTCTTTCTTTTAGCTGTCTACACGCAAATCTATTTATTTTACGGCGAAAAAAAAGGAAATTCAAAAAAGTAAATAACATAAGACCTGCTTTATAGTTAGTTCAGTTAGTATAAAAAGTTTCATGATCTAATTTTAAGTATTTTCTGATTGCCAGGCGTTTTATTGTTCAATTTAGAGGTAACTTTGTGATTGTTTTCTATCGAGAAAATTTTATGGAATCATGTTTTCGCCAAACATAAGACCTAACATTAATCCTCAACTTTACCATATATTTATTTCAAAATTAATGCTGCAGTATTTTCGACGTGTCAAAGGTTTCTGCTAAGCCATTTGAGGTAGTATAGGCTCTTTTCCCTAATTTGATGCTATGATGGTAAAAATAAAATTGTGATTCATTCCTCATTGTCTTAGCCTTTATTATTTTTTAATAGAATGTTCCCATTGGATGGCCACAGAACAAGGCGAGCGAGATACGGGCAAAGCAATTTTTTTTAGGCTTTTCTCCTATTCATAGATACCGAAGAGCCAGGTCTGTGCGCCTAGATGTTTAAATTCGTTCGCAAACTAAACATAATTACATAAACTAGTATGTAATGTTTGTAATGCCTAGACAAAGGTGCCTGGTATGACAGTTATTTAGATTAATGTTATTGTAACTGATCGCGACGCCTTGTATACCCAAAAATAAATTATGTTTGCCAATTCTGATGGAAAAATTCTTTATCGAATTATAAGAGCAAGAACAACTGTTATCTCACCTCAATCATAGAGCCTTCTTACTTTACTTATTATATTATAGTAAATTAAAACCTTTGTAGTTGGATTATATTTCCAAATGATTGTTGAATCAATAAAGTAATACGTAATGAGTGTTCTCGCCTTGTTCGCTTGTGATATGGTGATTTCTTATCTCATACTTAATTAGGCCGCCTTTGGGAAGTCCACAAGTCTCTGCCATGGTTTCAAATTCTTAATCAGAAGACGCGATCATTTCCTTCATTGATGTTAGTGATGTCCAAGATAAACTTTCAAATTTCATTGAAAAGAAAGGATTGACTAAACGAGTGGCACAGTGCGCACGAAGGAAACCCGGTATGATATGGATTGTCCCATATCCATAGAAACTAAAATCCCAACTTTGAAAATCGCTTCTTAACCTTGAAGATCGATTCATGCAACTGACAACCTTAAGCCCCGAAATAAAATATGCAATAAAATTTGGTTTTCGTTGCACTTGTGGAAAATCATAGAGGAATGTCTGGGTATAAGACAAATAGCATCATTTGGATGCATCATTAGGTAAAGGAGAAAGATTTATTAAAAATGTTGGTAGCAGTGCGCAGTGCCAACATTTTCTTTTAATAAATGAGCTCTAAGTTGTAAAAATAAATAGTACAAAGGATGTGTCTGGCACCGAGACTATTGAAGAAACAATTGCACGTTGTACAGTCACGAGCACCTAAATGAACACACGTATGACGTAGCGTAACTAGTATTTTATTAAAAGTTATTTAAATCCACCGTATTGATTGTAATTTCTTCTTGTAAGGTACATAACATAATTATTTGGTATGTATCTTAGAACTCATGCGAATGGGAAAGATATGGTTACCCAAGTTTAGTCTTCCTTAGCTTACACGCACTTTTGGGTCTGCCGTTAATTCTCTTTTAACAGGTGTGCTTAAAAAATCAGATACTTTTGTAAATACATCTTAAATGTTCTTCTCTGTGAGAACTTATAGTATAATAAAATAAAAATGAATTTGCAATAGATGCGTTGAGCTTTTGAGGACTTAAGGGGAGGCCAAACGGTGGGAAAATGTAGGTACCTATATGTATAAGGATACCCTGCACTGTAGGTAGACACATACAATTTAATGTATGGCTATAGAACAGCGGCATGTTTGTATTGTTGTATGATACCTTTTTGTTTAATCCCTCCATACGCGACCAATTGAAAGTTTATACAAACTTTCACCACTCGACTTCATTACCGTCGTACAAAGTTCACGTTCGTGATCAAAAACAACACTCGTTACCAAATCGTGCGTTTTCTCAAGAGAAACTTAATTGTGCCATGAAATAATCTTCGCGAGCCCCCGAGGAAAATGTTTTTCCACTAAATACTGATCGACCCGATCCCCAATGGCACGTTTTTGTGCCACCAAAAAATAGACCGATATTAATCCTTTTTTTTGGAAAAATAAGTTTTAAAATCGATCAGTATTTAGTGGAAAAACATTTTCCTCGGGGGCTCGAGAGGTGGCACAAAAACGTGCCATTGGGGATCGGGCGGTCATGGCACAATTAAGTTTATAGATGCTATTAGTACGCATATTATTGTTTTGGAAAGTATTGATATAAAGTTTGTATAAGATTTCTTTATCATCATCATCAGCCTAATATGATGTTCCCACTGCTGGGACACAGGCCTCCTCTCTGTGAGAGGGAGTAGGCTGTAATCCACCACGCGCCGAGTGTGGGTTGGTAAATGTCACATGTCTTCGAATTCGATGGTTCTAGGACATGCCCGTTTCCTCATGTCGGTCTGTTCACACCGAGAGATTCGCGACGCGACGCGACGTGACGCGACGATACTGGAAATGTGTATCTTTTCGTTTAGAGAGATCAGTAGCACAATTCACGTAACAAAACAATGCTGTTGCAGTGCAGTTGCAGTTAAGTTTCGATCAAAACAACGCTTTTCGTATTCTCTACCGCCTGTCAGACACGCTCGCGTCAAGTTCGCGTCACGCGACCGCATTATCGGTATTCTACTGTTGCGCGTATTTGGTGCGTGTTTTGGATCGCAACATGATCGTGAATCTTGTTTGTTAATCAGCACTAAAATCAGTACTGGGGTATTATTTTAATAAATAATTTATTAATGTTATATTCATTGTTTAATCGATTCCATTCGATTATTTAGTAACATGAGTAAGTTTGGTACAGTTTGGTTGTCGTACAGTTGACGTGCAGCTTACGCGCAGTTCAAAGATTACAAGAATACCGTTTATTACTCGAACTTGAACTTAACTGCAACTGCACTACTACTTCATCGTCGCGTCATAAAATTACGTGAATTAGCCTTCAGATAGATTTTGAGTAGCTCTTTCGAAATGTGCGCGCGGCGTCGAGTCGTTTCGCTGTGTGTATTGACCCTAACGAGCCATGACCTACAACACACTTCATTAAGCTTAAGATTACATTATAATATAAATATTTTTAATCTTGATGAAAGCGCGTTTTTCATCGCCTAACAACGACGAGTAATTGACTCTGGTATTATAAATGTTTCGTCCTTCACGAAAAATTTAAGGAACATTTTCAGGCGATGAAAACCTCACGCTATTAATTATTCTCGGTGGTGGAAGCAAATAAGATATGCTCCGTTAAAAACCCTGATTTCTTGAAGTTTTATAATGTATTAATTATTTGTAATTAAGTTAGATCTAGAAAAATACGAATCAGAAATAATTATGGAGTATACAGGGTCATTCTTTTAAGTTGGCCAACAGGGGGACATCCGAACCCATTAGAGATTTTTTTATTAATAATAATATAATAATTATTACGTTGGGCTATTTCTGACCACGTCTGCCCTGGGAACATGACCAGATCTTCACACCACCTCCGCCGGGCGCATACGTTCAAAGTTAGAGAACCATTAGGGATACGAAACTTAAAAGACTAAATATTTACGACTTACGAGCATGTCATTGTAAAATGTATTTTAAGTCAAGGACACCCATAAACAATGAATCAGTTTACAAAAAAAAAAAACAGACATCACTTTAGATTTTGAAAACAGCACGTTCACTTGCCATATAAGCTTTTATGTATATGTTAGGTATGTAGTTTTATGAGTTTTAGTAAATGAGTTACTGTTCTAGTGACTAATTCAATAATATTTTTAAATCATCCAATGACTAATGTTTTCAAGTGTTGTTATTTTTATAAACTAACACGCTACTCCCATCTTTTTTAGGCATCTTCACATTTTAGAGATAATAAAAAAAATCTATACCTATTTTATTTAGTTTGTACCGAGTCAGGAAAAGTTCGTTTAGTCTTACGATTTTCATTACATTTCACGGATAACGGTTTTAATAGGTGTGCTACGGCGAAACTTGGAGCAAAATAGCAAAAAACTGTTTAAAAATGTCGTTGGCTATGTTCTTGTATTTCATTGACTTTTTTCCTACCTATTTACGAAACAAGTTATTTTAAACATAATTTTAAAGTTATTTGTATAATTTTTAGGGACCAAATGAAAAAAGAATCTCTTTATATCGGAATAGAAACCACCAAGTAATCGGTTTACATACGAGTACATATAGGTAACCAACTGAATGGAAATCCTTCTCTTTTTTGAAAATACAGTACTAAAAATATAAATAAGTATACAAAGTACTTGCATATTCACTTTTCTAGACTATCTGCAATGAATGTTAGTTTTACTGAACTATCTAATCTTTTATATTTCTGTTCAAACGATCAAAACAGAATTATTTATATATTATGGTTATCGTTCATGTGCAAACGGTTTGGCTTTTACAAATCTATCACTTAATGTATTACTACATTTTTATTTATAGATAAATTGGAATCAAAGCAACAAATTTTTACTTTATTTCTAAAATGGAAACACAGTAGGTACAGTTTTTGATCTTTCATGGCTTTGAAAGTTCTCGGCTATTTTTTACTGTATTACAAGATTTCTGTAGTAGTTATTTATCAAGGCCTACGTATGTGTAGCTACTCTACTTACAAGCATACAACAAAATATACGCCTTTTTTTCACCGTGCGAGCAATAAATCTCATCGGCTATATACGACCGAGTGTACAACAAACAGCTGCCATATAAAGAAATCAAGTTTACATTCACCTCACTGCTCCTTATTGGTAATGTGGTCAGATGTCAATGTCAGATTATTGTATCTCATGTCAGTGTTGAAATAAAACACCCTGTATGTGTAATGGGAATTATATGGGTCGTGTATTTTGCTCTTATAAAGCAAAATAATTTTTTCTACAGTTAGATTTTTTATTTTTTGGGTAAACTAAGTACCTTAAGTACCTAAGTAGTATTTTGCTTGTGTTGTATTTTATTCGTGGGTAGGTACACATATTTTTAGTAGTCCAGTAAATAAAGTAGTATACATGTCTGTGCTGGGAATTGAGTTTGCGATTTTAAAAGTAAAATATTCAAACGGATTTGGTATTAACATAGTTGTACTGGTCAAATTCTTACAATAAAACCAACAATCGTGACTAGCCTCTAAACCATCCATCCAAGGAACGAATATTAAATCACAAACAGCAAATACTTCCTAATAGTCATATCTGGCATACTAATGGTATATTTATGCAAATATTGCAAAGAAAGTAATTATTACATGCCAATAAACGTCTGCACGTTACTTGATAATCACAATGTTCCGTCTATTCTACATAGTGTCATAAAAAAAATGCAGAAATTACCCAATAATAATTATATTAATAATTGCTTACCCGTTTGTTTCGATGACAGTACCCATTTTGACAAGCACTCGCGGTACACTTTAGGAAAAATGAATTAGCTCAACTATTTCACGTATAATTTTATTTCTATTGCGATGAGTGTGCGCCCGGTTTTATGCCAAATCCTGACTCGTTGGTGAGACTGCCTTGCTTCAGGGTAACTTCTATTTTTATGAATATGATATCACTGTGATAATTTTGTTGCAGACAATGCAATTGATACAATCAAACAATAGTGCAATTTCTTTTTTTAAATTTTATAACAAGTTAAATAATTATTATTTATTTAATATTTTAATGCCAAATACAGAAAAATAACAATAGTATTTTATTTTATATTTTATAATTCTTGATATAACGCCTTATTGGACAAACATCGGACATTTAGAAAAGAAAAATATTAATAACTCCTGAATTTTGAATTATGAATATGGTTTGGTAAATTCGCGCAGGCGCAGTGTAGTGCGCGGTTACGGTCGCGTCGCGACTGTGGCTGCGCTCGCGCCTTCTTCCTCATTTGCTTGTTTATTTCCACTTTTTGTCGCTTTTTGCCATTAATAATGAGATAGGCGATAAAACATCGGCGTCAGGTAGCAATTATTCGCACGAAATAACATTCAAAGTGCTGGCACTAAATAACATTTCTTTCTAGATTGTTGTTTGATGTGTTTATTGTTTAGTTCTTTACTTTGTCTCCCAGATAATCTAACTTTAATGAAGATTATAATGGATCAGAGACATTTTTATGCAGTATCTCTTAGCCAAAAAAATAACATGATCACTCTGTTTTTTTCGTGTGTCTGTAACCTTATCTACGACGCTGCAGTTTCGAAATACCAATTGATGACCAATCTAAATTACAGCATCAAACTTAACAGCAGACATTCCAAAGCCTACATAATTTCTGTTCCTGTATAAATAACATTAATTTCTATACAAACTTTAAGCGAACACGCACGCAATCTGTCTTGCATCAGATAAAGCTCTCAGGCAAAGCAAATACCTACACTGAGTGCCTCTCTCGCTACCACATTGAGCGGCAGACATTTACCATCCGTACTTCCAAGGGGCCAACACAAAGGTATCATGTATTGCACCCATTTATTTTAGCGTTACTTTGATGATCCACATGCACTGTGGAATGCATACTATGTTGGCTCGCTGCTAAATTTCATCTGCGTAAATGTCAGTGCCCCTTCGGTAGCGCGTACTCCATAATTGATCGGTCAACGGCATTCAAATGGACCCAACGTTTATCTTTGGATGCACTCTTCAATGAAGGCACCTTAGAAACAGGGTGTTGTTTTATCAATGAAAACTTCGTGTGCAGGTAAATCTCAACAAGTAAAGGCATTTCAGAAAAACTTTATTTCTTTTAATAACCTTGTCAAGAAATGGGCTTGCAGTTTTTTTCTGATGACTGACAGATATATATTTTTTTAAAGAAAGACTTATCAATAAAATGCTTTTTAAATCCCGGTTTTAAGGTTGGGCTAAGTTATGGTGCTTTTTTATAAGAGACTTATTTAGAAGTATTCAAATAAGAAAGGTTTGTTAGCCACGACCCAGCTTTCAATTGTAGATAGTAAAACACATTCTCCACTATAAGAAACAATTTATAGTCAGATGCACCTACGCCTGAAGTAATAATACCTCAACGGTCAAAGCTCCTTTTTGCGAAACATGTTTGTAAGGTTATTCAGTATTCTATCAGCAGATGATAAGTATGCAGCTGCCATTGTATAGAATATAATACACATATAACATGATAAGCAGCCTAAGCGACTGTTTGCATTACAGCGAGATGGCATGTAGTTATTAAGAATTTTGTGACTAGCATATCTACTATAATTGATACAACTAAATACCTACCTAGAAACCGCGTGAATAACTTCAGCACCCTGACTATCAATATCGAGTAGTATTATAATAAGATTATAGGAACTTTGATTTCCACACAAATTTTAACAAAATCTTGTCAATTTAATTAACGCAGCTAATATTGTTGAACTACCATAAGTTCAGTAATCGATAATCGTTCCACGAGTAGTAAAATCATCCCTGGTGTGAAATTTTGTGTGAAAGAGTACTAAAGACCCATCCTCACTAGCTTACGCATTTATAATTGTAAAATTATAGGTGTGTATTGCATTTGAGCTGTTGCTCAAACCCATGTCCAAGAAAAAGCCCTAGAAATAACCATTCAAAGTTCATGAAGATTTGGAATTGTGAATCAAGTAGATTTTCAATGCCAAGGTTGCATTAAAACAATTAAGCTCAAAAGTGAGAACGATCAATAATTGAAGTTTAAAACAATGACCTTCAAGAATCAGGTGACCCAGATATCCAAGGTCTCGTCAAGAACAACAAAATGACATCTTGTCTATTTTATCGCCAATTTATAGGAACTGTGTCTACAATTTTAATATATTCATGAAAAACTGTTTCCTTTTAAAGTATAGAGCTGGCCCTAAAAGATTCCCGTTTCATTTTTACGAGTATCATCTTAAATCGTTTATCTTATAGTTGATAAGATCTTTGTGAAAATTGTAGATTGGATGTGAGTTTTTTCAAGGAAAATCGTAAAATACCTGGAAAAGCTCAAATTTTTCACTTAAAATTCCAGAAAAAAGTTGAACTTTATACTTAAAAAAAGTGTCGAGCCACGCACAGTGTAGGGTTCCGTAGTTGCCCATCAAAATACTTATGCGAACTAACTAAACTGATTCCCTGAATTTAATTTTAAAAAGAAGAATTTTCAAAATCGGTCCAGGAGTCTTTGAGAAACCGGGGAAAATTCATTTTAAAAAAAAGATTACGACGAATTTAGAACCTTCTCATTTTTTTGAAGTTAGTTAAAAATAGTTGACGATAAAAACCTACCTATCCCCAAAAAACATACCGTAAAACCATACCTATTAAAGCTGTAAAAATAAAGTAGACAAACTTACATTTGCAGTTGAATAACATGTTCTCCGATACATTTTGTTTAAGAAAATATGTAATCCAAGTACATTTTATAAGTTGGTCGACTATTACTCGTAAAGTTGTAAAGCCTACTTAGTCATGACAATTTTCTTTTAAACTTCGTTATATATACTACTATTGTGAATTTTTTCACACCCCCAAACATAACCGTTTAGCTGGTAGAGGGGGGGACACTCGAGTCGAGCAAAATTTAGCACTTTAAAGCTTAATATTTCACAAACCAATTTTTTCATCAAAAAATTGTTAATGGAAACTATCAATATTTTTTAAGACCTATTTAATGATACCCCACAATAAGGTGTACGCGAGAAAAAAAAAACATCCCCACTTTACGTTTACAAGAAGTACCCTAAAAAAAAAATATTTTACGAGATTTTATTTTACCACTTTTTCGGCACAACAAATCCGTATATTCACACCAAATTACAGCTCTCTAGTACTGTGCGTCTCTGAGCTAAACTGCGGACAGACGGACGGACGGACGGACATGGCGAAACTATAAGGGTTCCTTGTTGACTACGGAATACTAAAAAAAACACCCTGTATTTCCTTCACCTAAAGATAGCGGCGTCATCTATGACAGTTGTTTTGTTTGTTTTAGAATTGCACTTTCAAATTGGCGTACCGCCCATAAGAAAAGACATTGCTCAGGTATGTTAACTGCGGTAACAATGTATAAATTATTGTTATTGCGGTGGTACAGATTAACTGAGTGGTGTATCAACCTTAATAGGTGGTCATAAAATGCATGCAATTTGTATTATAATTTATAACAGTCATATAATTATGATATATCGTGTTCCTTAATGTCTAACAAAGTCTTCTAATTGACTAATTTGTGATTTCATTAAAATTAGGATCCATCATTAGCTTCAAATATTGAACCTAGCGGGCGGCGTCGCAGGTGATGCGATGGAAGCGATCAACTCCCGCTTTATCGAATTCCTCATGAAAATTTTATGAATAGTGGAATGTGACTTATTTTTGATATGATTACCAATAACAAAGAATATAATGATATATATAAAAACATAACATATGCAGCACGTTTGGCGTAGTGGCTGAGTAATTGGACTGCTGCGCTGTGTGTCGCGGATTCGATCCCCGCACGGAAAAAATATTTATTTGCATGATAAGCAAGTAAGTAGTCGTTCCGGGATTGGGTGTTGGCGTGTATTTGAGTTTCTATGTTTGTAAACCCACTCACGATATAGTAGAAAATTCCTAGTGTGGGGCAACGTTTTTTACCCGACTGCGCGACGCAAAGGAGGGTAATGTGTTTATCAGTCTATGTATGTATGTTTGTTTGTTTCTATGTGGCGTTCTAGAGACCAAATGCGTAGGCCGATTTTGATGATTTTTACGTCAATCGATTCGTCTTAACCTTGCGAGTGTCACTAAAGACATGACAGTAATCAAAATTCACCACAGCGACAACCAGACGCCATATTGTCAAAATGAAAAAAAAAAAATGCTGATGAACTATGTCATGTGGGGTATCGTTGAATAGGTATTTTAAAATCATCTTTAGGTTCCCTTTATCATTTTTCATTTTAAATAATAGTTTAGGATATATAACGATTTAAAGTTGTTTAGCAAAACAATAATTCTCTGAATAGTAACTAAAAAGTATGAAATAAAAAAAAATATTTAACGAAAAACAAAAAACCCGACTGCATTAAAAAAAAAACTAAAGAGAAAGAAACAAGCCCAGTAGTTAAGAATTCACTCATTCACACTCACAGTCGGGGCCCGTTGGGAAGATTTGATTAGTATAATTTGAATGGGCCCCGACTGTGAGTGTGAATGAGTGAATTCTTAACTACTGGGCTTGTTTCTTTCTTTTTAGTTTTTTTTTTTAATGCAGTCGGTATTTTTGTTTTTCGTTAAATATTTTAAGAAAAAAAATGTCAACTCAAATGTATGTATGCGTATAGGTCTAATTATTCACCTAAAGGAGACCACAGACGACGTGATAACATGACAGTTATAGTAACATTAAAGTCCTAAAAACACTAAATTGGGTTCACAATCGCCTGCACCACGTATACCTGTAATGTGTCGCAGACGGTAAATACTTGAATATTAAGAGAATCTCGGCTTTTTGGCGTTTCAGGAGAAACGCGATCCCACCCTAATATACTCCTACTGCTTCTCCCATATTAATTATCATATTATATCTCTTCACAAATACTCCATGTACGGAAACAAGATCTTATAGAAGGCTTTCTTGAATATCTAATTTATCTGCGGTGTGTATTTTCATTGGTGTTACATGAATAAGTAGTTGCTTAGTATCAGTGTATTATGTTATGGGCCTTATTTCTGTTAGAGAAAATCGTCAGTATCGACTTGCTTATGACGTCACGAGTAACCGACTCTAGAATTTTGATGCGTTAAATTATATTATGTTTGTACACATTGAATTTTAACGCGTTATATTTATCTTTGTAATATACATTAAACAAATAAAATAAATTATTTTCCAAAGCTGACGGATTAGTTAAATTTTCAATTTATTGACATTGCCAAATAGCTTATTTCAGAAATCAAAACTAATATCCGAGTCTCTTTCTAAATATCATGCTAATAGGTCACGCTTAATGCGATTTCATTATCTACCACCAATTACGCTCACTAAACATTGGATTAGCATCACTGATGTTTAATTTAAACTCATCCATTAGGGGGGCTACACACGTGAGCTTTTCTATCAACTACAAATACGCGTAATATTCGTATAGATGTAATCGTATTGATTAGTTCTGGGAGAGCGTGACTCATCGACCACCTATTGGCACGTCTATCATTTTGTTTTTTTCCTATATGTCAGTGTGTGTGTGGCTTTATTTATAGTCGCGGTTGTTATTTTTAACGCGGTGCAGTCAGTCTACATTCCGATTAGACTCGATAATGTTAAATATTTTGTTTGGGATTTCGTGATGTATGCAGTTTAAATAAATTGTGGAATTTCCCTCCTTATTTATTATAGTAATAAGACTAGGTGAATGGAAATTTCTAGAGTTTTAAGACGATAGTAGATACTTCTCTACATAAAACGTTTTTGTAAAGAGAATCTTCTTTTTTTGCCAAATCGATTTATCATTGTAATTAATACGTCGTGTGTAAATACGTTGACGTAAATCCGCAATTAAAATGTAGTAATATGTGTGTAATGTTAACAAAGACAAGGGTATTCTATTGTTGATATCTATTGACTAATTAGTCGACAATTGTGTCTATACGACGTCATCGCCCTGGCACACGGTCAAAACCCCGTAAAACAACTACTTTCTCATACATAGTTTGTTGTACTTTTGACAAGAGTTTTAAATTTTGTACTGATGTTTTTAAACGTCACTAATTAGGATGTTTTCTTATGTAGCGTGTGAAAATCTCCGTTAATAGACTGCGATCTTAGATCGGTTGTCGGAAATATAATTTCAAAAATATGCATATAGTGTGCCCATAAACAATGATCCATCTTTATCCTGTATCATATAATGTGCTCAATTATCTGTACATTATGGTCATGTTTATAATAATGAGTGGAGTTCGTGTAGCTGAATATTGAGCCAAATACGTAATAAACAATTTTCTAGAAGAATTGTCATGTGCATTGACAAAAAACAAAGCAGTCGATGAAAACAGAAATATGAGCATTTTTATTAAAATAAAATCAAATCGTGTTTCATCCTTAAATTTTCGCTTTCGATTTTATTCATTTTTCAGATAATCACGTTGCGCGTTGTATTTAAAAAAACCGGCCAAGTGCGCGTCGGGCCACGCACAGTGTAGGGTTCCGTAGTTGCCCATCAAAATACTTATGCGAACTAACTAAACTGATTCGCTGAATTTAATTTAAATAAGAAGAATTTTCAAAATCGGTCCAGGAGTCTTTGAGAAATCGGGGAAAATACATTAAAAAAAAGATTACGACGAATTTACAAACTCCTCCTTTTTTCAACTTAGTTAAAAATAGTTGACGATAAAAACCTACCTATCCCCAAAAAACATACCTATAAAAGCTGTAAAAATAAAGTTAACAAACTTACATTTGCAGTTGTCTCCGATACATTTTGTTTAAGAAAATAATATTTTATAAGTCGGTCGACTATTACTCGTAAAGTTGTAAAGCCTACTTAGTCATGACAATTTTCTTTTAAACTTCGTTATATATACTACTATTGTGAATTTTTTCATACCCCCAAACATAACCGTTTAGCTGGTAGAGGGGGGGGACACTCGAATCGAGCAAAATTTAGCACTTTAAAGCTTAATATTTCACAAACGAATTTTCTTATCAAAAAATTGTTAATGGAAACCATCATTATTTTTTAATACCCTATTTAATGATACCCCACACTAAGGGGTACGCGAGAAAAAAAAAATCCTCATTTTACGTGTAAGTACTGGAGGTACCCTAAAAAAAAATATTTTACGAGATTTTGTTTTACCACTTTTTTGGCACAACAAATCCGTATATTTACACCAAATTACAGCTCTCTAGTACTGTGCGTCTCTGAGCTAAACTGCGGACAGACGGACGGACGGACGGACGGACGGACATGGCGAAAATATAAGGGTTCCTTGTTGACTACGGAACCCTAAAAAGTTGAACAGTGAAAGGAGAAAATAAAATCAAACATAACAATAAGGTAGTTTCCAGGGTCAAAATAATTACATTCTATTTAGTCCGTATTTTAGATTATAAAAAAATATTGGACACGTATTTTTTCTTTTTTCGATTAAACAAAAAATAACAAAGATAATAGCCTATTTAAGTTACCTGTGACGTCACTCTGCGCGAAAAATGCCACGCATCGTGACGTCACACGTAACTTTAATAGGCTATATCTTTGTCATTTTTGGTCTAATTTACAAATAAAAAAACACGTAGCCCTTATTTTTGAATAATCTAAAAGACGGACTAATTACATTTTTTTAGGCAACTAGCCTATTCTTAAAAAGCGGAAAAGAGCTATTCATTACAACATTGCAGGCAAAATACAGTATTTTATTTGCATTCTTTTAAAATTAGCTTTTTGTTTTGACTTGCAAATAATAATTCAGTGAGATTCAAAATATTTCGTCCTTAAAGACAGACATTACTTCTAAATTAACAGCTGAAAATAAACATTTCAAAAGCCATCGGCTTTTTGTTATTCTTCAATTTGTAACGTGACAGGGTAAACAAGTTGCCAAAATACCAATCTTACCTTTTTTAACGAAATCATTTCTTCACGTTGGACAGCTCATGCGTATCTATTATTTACTTTAGAAACACCCTTATTTTTCTAGTAAACAGTAGCTAAACATTCATGTCTTATTTATTACAGGTATCTCAACGAAATATGTGATACAACAAGTTAAATTATATCAATATCGGGAGCTATAGGTTTTCTTTTCGTTTGAATAATTTGGAAACTTATTTAGGAAGCTAGTCATTTCGCATTACTTAGATTCGCTAGTGGTTTTAGGGACTGTCTTTAAAATGTGCCGCGTTTCTGGAATGTAAAAACCAGGGACCGAAACCGGTATGATCAATACGGGTATTTTTTCGGTAACAACCTTTTTTTCTTTTACAGGTAACTTTAAAGATTACCTTTATTATTAAAAGTGAATACATAACCAGTATTAATACCGGTTACAGAAATAAAAATTACCCCTATCTTGCACACTTCACACGTGCCGTCGGCAATAGTCACAGGGCGCGCATCGCATGTGTGTGTGACAAAGAGTCGTTATCTTAAGTTAACCGGTATTAAAACGGTAACCTGAATAGAGGTTACATTTTTCTTCGGTCTGGTTACCCAGATAGCGGTTACCTAAATCTGAAAAATAACCAAAATTCTTCAATACCGGTACCGTAATTTATAAAGGTTTTCGGTCCCTGGTAAAAACAACGAAGGACTCAACTGACTAAGAAGTACCCTGCTACTTTTTTAGTCAGTTGAGTCTGAATGTCACTTCTGCTCTAACCAGAACTGAGTTCCACTTGATGGTTTCAAATAGAAACAAAAGATGAAAAAGTAACAATGTAATAAAACGGTGGTCATTACCATGATTTTTAGAAGTCTTGTAAGAGAAAGTAAAGAATAACAAAATTAATTGAATTTTATGAAGGCAATAGTATTAAAAAAAGGAAGTTGCTTTATTGTCTATTAATTTTAGTAACACATATTTTAACAGTTAAAGTTATATGATGTGTCACTAGAATAGACATTTCTATTTTATTAAGGACGAACAAGATCGTATCAGCCAAGTTGATGGATGTGGGTATATGTATTCAGCTGTCTGTTCATCATTGTAAATCTGAGATAAAGCTAAAATCGCGAAATGTTTAGGAAAACCAGAAGAAAATCGTGTCACCAGAATGCGTAGCATGACCAATTCTATCTCTGTTCTTAGAAGAAAAACAAAGTTATTTCTATATAATCAGATTTTATTTTGCCCCAGTATGGAAGGACCTTTAAACTACTGAAAAAGAAGAAACAAAAATTCTTTTTCTAAATTTTTAACATCACTGGTTTAAAACGTTGGAAATTGTTTGACATTCTGTCATTTTGTCTATTCTTCCGTCGACAAAACGTTCCTACTACGTTATGTTACGCGTGGAAAGAGAAACATCGATATTAAGTTGTATAGATTTAATAACTTTAAAAATTAGAATCGATAGAAATTAATTTGAGCAAATTTTACCTACATTATAAAAGAACTATTAAATTTTACTACTCGATTAACACGTTCGGTGCGGTATCGGGTCGATTATATCCGGTGCTCATCTTGCCACTGGTGCGGGGTAAAAAATGTTGTCCCAACCGCTGGTGCGGGACAGATATATTTGGCTTCCCTATGAATATGAATGAGACAGTTAGTGTTTTGGAATTGCCTCTTTAAATAAATAATAAAGGAATAAAAAAAATGCATCGGGTCTAAAGGACCCGATGCCGACTGGAGCAAAATTTTTTACGTCTAGTGCGTTTATCGGATCTAAACGACCCGATACCCGATGACCCCATAGCCGCACTAGATTACATGTGAGTAGAGCTAGTGAGGTCCTTCTGGTTCGATGATTTTTTATCCAAATGAGAAGAGAAAGTGAAAGATATATATAGAAGTGAAAAACGATCTAGAAAACCATACTACTAAATATGATTGTATAATTTCTTTTTATTTGTGTTAAATACTTTTTTTAACTATCACAGTTTGCTTCTAAACTTAAAATGTCACTTACGGGATATCTTCTCACGGAAATATTTTAATCACGGAAGACAATCCCGTAAGTGACATTTTAAGTTTTTGTATTAAAAATAGTTCTCAAAAATATATTGTAAGTACATTTTATCGATATCAAAGTTTTTTTAGTTATCCACAACACTAAAAATGTATCGACACTTTAACTAACCAGTGCGGATATGGGGTCGGAAAGATCCGACAGACAATACCTTTATTTACAAGCAAACCATTCAGTGCATTTACCTACGACTTCAGCCTTTTATTGAGTATTTATTTGTCAACATATTGGTATAAAGGAATATGCTTTTATCATAATCCCTATTAAGATAAGTCCTTCTAAACAGACCGAAGTCGAACAGGTCTTTTCGACCCAGCACCGCACCAGGGACAAGTCGGGCTTCGGATATAATCGACCCGATGCCGCACCAACTGAAAGTCATCAAATTTGACTAACGCAGTGAACGTGTTAAGAATTATGAGATTTTTCAAAATCACTGACCTTTCTATAGGTACACATTTGAGAAACGGGGTTAATTTTTGCTGGAGAAGATTTCGCGTGATTTTTGAACAAAGTCCGTCCTTATTTTTACATTTTTTATATTCGTGAATAAAAATGCTCAAACTTCTCAATCACTAGTTTATGATTATGAAGTACGTGTAGGAAGGTGTCGCTAATACCGTCTTATTGACCGTCTCAGTAATTCCATGAAGGTAGCTACTTACTTATATACTCCAATAAAACGAAACAAAAGTACCCTTAATGGATTAATTTAATGCGATCACGAATTACGACGCGGCTAATCAATTATCATCGTAATACGTATATGTATTAAGTAGATATTAACTTACACCCTTCTTCAAGATTCCCTACTAATGTCAGATATATTTTCTTCTAATACACGAAACACTATCTTATATCAACGATATTTAGTTAATATTAGTTATTAAGTTACTGAAATGTCTAACTTGTTATGTTTAATTGAATTTTAAGCTTCGTGAAAGCGCAGGAGACAATACGATTATGTTTCTAAGATTAGTTAGTCGTTAACTTCGATCAGTTTTAAGTGGATAATGTTTTATTAATAACGAATTTGATTGTAAGTAAAAATAAATGAAAAATATTTCATTTAATTTAGCAAATATGCATTAAGTATTTGTGTCATTTAATTGGACAATGAGTATAATAAAATTCTAGTAAAGTAGTAATAGTTTTGTATTGGACTTTTAGATAATCAGAAAATAGTTTTAATTGGACAATGAGTATAATAAAATTCTAGTAAAGTAGTAATAGTTTTGTATTGGAGTTTTAGATAATCAGAAAATAGTTTAAACAAGTTAATTAATTCGAATTACTTCTTCGAGCACCAACGAAAACCATGATAATAGAAAAAGTAGCTAAAACATTAGGTTTGCTTTACCTGAAATAAAAATCCTGTACATTCAGACTTGTGTCTTCATCAAATCAGAAACTATAATTGCAATAACAACTAACGAACGTTGTGAACGACATTTTATTTGCGGGAATTATCACAAAAAAAATCTTGAAAAGGCAGGAATAAAAACTCTTTCTTTATTTCTGGAAAGTGTACAGCGAGGAAAACTGCAATCACCGAATGTCTTTTTTATACATATACATAAAAGTTTGCCCCACACTTTTTTTTTATCGTGGTGAAGTCATCATATGAGTCCTCCCACCTCGGGCAGGGCGGGAGAGACTGTCAGACTTGTACTGACTAAAATCCACGGTGTCCTTCAATAGCCCTTACGTTTCGGGGTCACGGTAAAGATACCTAAGTCCCGCTAGGAGTTTTTCCTGTAAATTGGGTACTCACAAACACCCAAACCTGGGACAACTGCTTGAAGGTCATACCAGTATTTGTTCCAAACAGAAATCGAATCCACGACACATAGGTTCAGCTTTCGATCGTTCAACCACTACGCTAACCGTTCTGTTTCTTTTTCGATTATAAAAATTAACTGCTAACTCATTTCTCTTTTATAAAGTTTCACTGTAGCGATTTACAGCTTTCATTAGGTTCATTATTTTTGTACCAAAACTTAACAAAGAAAATATATTTTATTGAGTGAGGAGGAAAGCATGGTTAACTAACTTTAACTTGGACTTTTTTTTAGGGTGATAAAGTCATCAATTGAGTCCTGGAACCCAGACAGGACAGGAGGGACTAAAATCACGATGTCCTTCAATAGCCCTTGGCGTTCCGGAGAACGGGAAATCGGTAGCAGCCATACAGGCTTTAGGTGAAATGTAGATTTAAAAACGCCAGCACATCGACCTACCCCAATCTGAACTTTATAGATTTTCATCTTTATTACAAAAGAAGAAAGTTCATGTTCAATTACGAAAATTTTAAAGCTTGGGTTCTGAACACAACCGCTTTTCATGATAGACATGATATTATCTGTAATGCGAGGGTCATACTGAAAGGGAAATGCTATTAAATAACGCGATAATAGACTTTATTTAAACATCAATCGTCGTGAATTCGTGATAATTAACCTTCCTGTTAAAGATGCATTCTCACACATCAGTCACCGTCAAGTCACATCACCGGCTAGGTTTAAAAAAAATGATTGTATGCTCGTAGTATGACTTTGTTCCCACACGTCAGTAACCGGCACGTTATATTTCAGTGACGTCACCAGTCAGGCACGTCAAATAATATTTCCATACTTTTATCCCCACACACCCGGAATCGTCACGTCTTAGTTTAGTTAGCGTCGTGCTACCGTCATTGTGTGACACGTGTGACCAACCCGTAACTTGACTTACGCATTGTTCAATGATTAAGTCAAACCGGCGGCAACGTGACTGACGAACGACGTGATGGTGCATGCGGTGTCTGGTGTTTTTGGAAACGACACAAAACCGTCACCGATCCGTGGTCGGTGACTTGACGATGACTGATGTGTGTGAATGCACCTTAATGGGGCCACATTAACATCCAGTGTGGCTCCAGTATAAAAGTTTGGAGGCCGAAATAAATGAGGTACTCACCCGGTGGTGCCGTTGCCGAGGTCCTTAATGTGCTTGGTGAGCGTCTCCTTGATGTTCTGCTGCGAGTACAGCCCGATGGGCGAGTTGAACTGCTTGTGCACTATCTTGGGGCCGGTGGCCATCTTTGATTCGTTCGTTCTGCGCTGGAATTTTGAAAAAATATTGTTTTCATTAGTTTAAATGTTTGAAGTCCTTTTCTAGAGGAGCCCTCTATTGCAGCAGTGGAAACATTATAGGCCAATTACACTTTTCTTTAATGCTATTACTAATTTATGCACGAGGCTTCACCCGTGGTTAATTGGAACACAGAATAGTTCATAGTACTTACTGGAATAAAAATCCTGTTTAGCAATATATTTTTTAACTAGGAAGATAGCAAACATTCATACATCCTTGTAGACTTTGTAGTCACCTACTGCAAACCGAGGAAATGTTTTGATAACTAAATTAGCCCAGTTTTACCAAACTACTATAATTATGAATTCACCGAATAGATGCATTATAATGGAATGTTTTAAAAGAATACTAGGATGGTGAGGTACACATTTCTTTCTCTTTCATTCTCTTTTTCTACTCCTTTGGGAAATACAAGCTTGATACGAGTAGTATATACTAAGTTAATATGTACAGATCAATCAGGTAGACATTAAAAGCATAACACTCGTAGATAAGACGTAGAAACTGCCGCTTGAATTTTTAACTGCACACTTGAGAGCATAATAAACTTTACGATGCATGCAGACATTCAAATATATATGTATATTAGTTTATGACCCAAGAACAGATACATATACTGTTATTAACATCATATTTAATACATCATATTAATTAAGTTGAACATTTGTCTAAAAAAAGTGTAGATATCTGCAAAACGACCTTTATATTAACGTCGAACGCCGCTTTGCAGTTGACTTTTTTAGACAAGTGTTTAACAGGTGTTTAAATTTTTGTAGTAACGGTATATTTTACGGTATTTAAGGTTATGTTTAGCTTTTACCTCTGGCTTCGATACCTTTAATTTAGAATTTGACAATCAATTCGGGTTAAACTCTGTTTCTAAATATAATTTAACCGTGATAGAAAAGGCATGTGACCATCTTTTATAGTAAAAATCTCCTTGGGAACTGTAATTTTTCTCAGAATTAAATGAATTATATGTTTTTTTTGTAAACCTCAAAACGTACATGCAAAATTTCAAGATAATCGGTTAAAAAACAAAGCAATTATTTATTATGATGGGTTAGGAATTATTATGCCATCGATACACTAAGAAATAGGGGAATCAATATTAATGAATTAATTAGTATTGAAAGCTTCGTCATAACAAATACCAGCATAAAATCATAACCAGTGAGATTATTTAATTTTATTACTCAAATTACATTATCAATTTAGGTTTACATGAAGGCTTTCAGATTTAATTTCAGGCGGCAAGAGATACTCGTACATAATACGAACCTAGTAAGAAGGCTGAAAAGGACTAAGACTTTTGAGTTAGTGTAGTGTTATTGAATTGTGAGTTTACAGTGAGTGAAAATTCGTGCCTAGATATTTATAATATGGACACAACAACAAAGTGATGACTTCCCCTTAACAGACGCTAAATAAACGCAATGGACGTGCTTTTAGATATGACTTTACTGTTAGCAAATTAAGTTAGTTAAAGATTGCTTAATTAATAGCCTTTTTAGGCTAATAATTAAACAATATATAATAAACTAAAAAAACAAAAAAAACTACAGGCGGCTTTTACGGCACAGTGGCTAAGCGATTGCCTACTGCGCTGATTGTTGCGAAGAATTATTATTTTGTGTGATCTACAAGTAGTCGTGCCAGGGGCTTTTATGTGAATTTAAACATTTTGTAACGCACCAACGATACAGGAGTCATTGTTAGAGCGGGACAATTAATGTATTACCTACCTACTTCCTAAGAATATACCTGCCTAATTTATTTTTGTTAATGATATTTTGATGTGCTAAAATTTAATAAATGTGCATGTATAATTTTATGATAATGTACATTTAGATCCTTATTTAGGTATGTATTATAAATACTTTTTGTTTTTGTTTTTTCATTTGTTTTTGCTGTGCCTTGACAGGGTCTACAATTTATGGCTCTTAGCTCTAAGCATTTGTTAAGGTGATGGGTCAATAAAAATACGCTTTTTATTTTTTACTTTTCTTCGTACGTATATGGACTACAGATCTTAAAACTTGGAATATAGTAATTGACTATATGATATAAATTCTCACAAAGTTGAAAACACGATTCATTGAAATTTTCTCGATACAAAAAAAATGCAAAGTTAGGTCTATATTTTTTCTTTTTTGGACTTTATGGCATAACTACTATGAGTTATGGAAAAGATGTTACTTTAAATTGTAGAGAATACCACTATCTAAATTCTGTAAAGACAGTTTTTCAATTAATAACAATTTTAATTCATAAAAGACGTCAATATGTTTGGGCACATACGCCGTTTTATTCTGAGCACACATTCACTATCGTCCTCTCATCTTTTGCCTTTTACAAGTAGTGTCATCACTTTCGTTCCTTGACGAATCAGTCAGCCAGCGTGGCTCTTACAGGCTAGACCTGTGACACTTTTTTTCAGATCGCGGCTGTCAGATTTTCGTAATAATAAAATTGGTAATGGATAAAAAGATCGAGAAAATACAAACGAATGATACGTAGGCTTATAGATTATTCAAAACTATGTTTCGATGTGTTCAATGGGACGTGATTGTAAACGGACATGACTGTAAATAAGTCACGTAAACTTTCTTTTTACAATAACAAATTATTTTCATTAATAAATCAAGAATAAAATAAACCAAACTTACTGAAAATCATCGCAGGAAATTCCTGACGACCCTTACAGAGCAAACAAGGGAAATGTTAGAATAAGTATGATTCTATACATTACGAATTGTTCCTATCAATATAATAAATTACTCACAGTGATATTATATCAATGCTATCGTGATATCGTACTATTGTTGTCGGATGGTTCCTCTGTGTCCATCCCCCTCCCATCTAATATTTATGCATCTAAATACAATTTCACATGAACTAATGATAAATGCTCTGATTTGCAGTCAACAATTTGAGATAGTATGTAACTGAAAACAACTTCTAATCGTATCAAACTGCGATATAGGATAAGAAGCACTTTACTTTTATTATTATTTATTTAGTTTCGTCACAGATTTTAACAATTTCGAAGAAACAGGAATAAAATAAATTAAATGAAAACTGCTGTTGTCATTTTGAATACTTCAAAATTACTTGTCAACTACAAATAAGGCATAGCACCCACCACCCTGAGGCGCAATGTTGAACCGACCATTTGGGCGTTTAAATCCGGTTTTTTGAACCAATTCCAAATGGTCCACATTGCATGATTTAAATATCGCCTATAGTATAATGCTGCGACTATGATGAAAAATCGGTGGTCATTGCTGTCTCACCGCGTGTTCGGTACAAGTTGCTTCTCGCTCTATTGATTCTTTGGAGTATAAAAGATCAGTACTGGGCTCATGCTTTTGGAGTCGATAGATAATATCTCTAAAGGTTTCATTTATCAGAAAAGTGATATTAAAACCTTGTCCGAAAAAAATACTGTGGATAAGATATTATAGAATGAAGATTTATTTATAAAGAGGTTCTGACATTAAACTGTTCTACTATACCTGTACCTCATATGAGTAAAAAACTACTAAATCCACGCCGCTGCTCGACTAATGTCCATTTTACGCGGCGCTTGTGTCTGTCATTACATCGAAATGCATCAAAAATTAATACAAACTGGTGGAGGACAGGGCGTCAAGCATCCTTAGCTTTCCACTCTCGAACATATAAAGACATCACGCAACCAGCTTTGTGAACGCACGATAGTAAAAGGAGCGTGTGTTTGGGGCTTTATTTAGCGTGTTAAGAGGAAACAGCACGGTCGTTTTTCCATACAAACGTAGTCCCCTGTTTTCTTCCTGGATAATGCCAGTAGAGCAATAATTTTTTCACAAAAAATCTATGACCACTATTGGCATGTCTCTATGTTTTCCTTTTTTCCATAAATTAATTATTAAAAGAGATATGAACATTCAAAATCCAAAAAAAATTGCCAGATTTTCCGCTGTGTTCAAATATCCAGAAAACAAATTTGACGGGATTATATAAAAAAAAGGAAAACATAGGAACACGGTCAATGCCTTTTTTTATTTTTTAAAGAAAAAAGTAGTGAAATCGGTTAAGTTTTGGAGGAGTAATCAGGGGACTACGAATCGTTGATTTTGTGCCATTTAATAAGGTATTTTCGGTCCAAGCTGCTGTTGTCTCTATCGCGCTCTGTAACTCTGTTGTGGGCACTGCGCGAAAGCAATAGATTTTACAAATACCTATTTTTCAATTCTCCAGCCCTTGCTGTTTCCTCTTAAAATAATCGAATGAGTCCTCCTACCCAGAGCAGGGCGGGAGGGACTGTCAGACTCGGAATACTTACTAAAATCTACGATTTATTTCAATAGCCTTTTACGTTCTGGGGTCACGGTATTGTATTCGTTTGTCCGCGACCCAGGTAGACCCTCTAAGGGGGAGCCCCGTTATTGTGCTGTCACATTTTCCGGCGCGCGTGGAACACAACGCACACGCCCATACCCGTGCGCGCGTGTGTTTGGGGCTTAACGATAATTGGGTATTGTCACTTTCGTAAGGTATGCCAATTATCATTAATTTTCTACCAAAATAGTAGTTTTGTTCGTAATCTCGGGACATCAAAATGTTATAAAATAAATTTAAGACTGTGAATGATAAAAATATTCACAAAATATTAATCCACATCAATAAAGATTTCTATCATTTTGTTTTGGTAAATGTTTCGACATCCTTATATTAAAATATTTCTACTAGAGTAATACATGTATTTTGCGTAAAGGGAACACTTTATGAAATGTCGAAGTTGACGAAATGAAATACATAAAACTTTGGATTGCGTTAATTTTGCGATACTGACGCCTGCTGGTGGCGGTGCGTGGCAACTTTTCCGACTCATCAAACGATGCTTTCGCTTTGCCGTACGCCCTTAACATATTGTTACCTTGTAGAATGCAAATAAATGAATATGAATGTTTTTCAGGGTTCTGTACTTAAAGCGTAAACGGGATCCTATTACTAAGACTCCGCTGTGCGTCCGTCTGTCAACAGGCTGTATCTCGTGAGCCATGATTGTTGGTGGACTGTTGTAATTTACACAAATTATGGTTCTGTTGCCGCTATAACAATTATTACTAACAACAGAATAAAATAAATATTTAAGGGTTTTTTTTAGCGTGGTAAATTCATTAAATGAGTCCTCCCACCCAGCAGGGCGGGAGGGACTTTTAGACTCGTACTGAGAGAAAGAGTTTTTTTTTAATTTTTGTTTTTCTTTTGTATGGAAGCCGCTTTTATCGATAACGGTACAAAACCTTTCATGCGCAAGTCTCGCATTTGACATTCTTTTTTAATATTGTCAAAACAAACGCGTAATAAACTAACTCGGTCTAAAATATACGACTATTTACCCCAAGACGAATATCAGAAAAATTAGGATGACAAATTTTATCCTTCTCATGAGATAATTTTATTACAGTCTCGTAAGATTCACGCCTAGGGGTTGGCGTCGAGGCACCTCGTGTTATTGCGTTTTTATTAGCCGAGCCACCGCCAACGACGGCTATCATATTTTTTCCGAATAATGTGCTGAAGACAGCCAGCTTTGTGCGAATAAGATTTCAATACTAACGTCTTTGGTACGGAGAATATTCTGTTATTGATATACGAGGGAATCTCTGGAAGATGTTGGAATATTTTATCCATTATGACGCTAGTTTTCCAAGAATTTTCATTTAAAACGTTTTCCAATTTCCAATTAGGAGCTATTTGTTCAGTAAATGATGCGTAATAAATCATCAATGTCGCACATTAATGACTGTCGGGACCACCAGCCTATAAAAATGTTTTATTTTGACTGAAAACGACTAGGTACTTAATAAGTACTTGTTGATGGTGTGAAGTAAAGTCATCCATTTATAGACCTTAAGCTTAAAGATCATCCTGCCGGGGTGGCGACCGAAGGACAGTTTTTAGTCAGTACAAGTCTGACAGTAAGGGGTGGGAGGATTCATTTGATGATTTTACCACGAAAAAAAAGCTTAAAGCTCATGACGTGTGGATGCTGCTCTTTTATCAACAACCTAATAAATGTTCTTGCTAGGTTACAGGCTTGTGAGAGGGACATGTCGAATTCCTCACGATGTTTCCTTCCCGTTTTAATTTAAGAACAGTGGTTATGAAATATATTACACAAAGTAATGAGCCTGGCCGAGTTTGAATCGACGATCTACAACTCGTAAGTCAGGGCCGATACCATTGGCCCACCACTATAACTCTTCTCATCACCACTGCTCCTTACTAATGCGTAATAGGCTAGTTGCCTAAAAAAATGTAATTAATCCGTCTTTTAGATTATTCAAAAATAAGGGACACGTATTTTTTTATTTGTAAATTAGACCAAAAATGACAAAGACATAGCCTATTAAAGTTACGTGTGACGTCACGATGCCTGGCATTTTTCGCGCAGAGTGACGTCACAGGTAACAATAGGCTATTATCTTTGTTCTTTTTTGTTTGATCGAAAAAAAAAATAAGTGTCCAATGTTTTTTTATAATCTAAAATACGGACTAAATAGAATGTAATTATTTTGACCCTGGAAACTATCCTATTAGCGGGAATAGTATTGTAAAATCGTCTGGTAAAGGATCGCTACTCTCTAGATTTATTTGTGTACAGTGTTGTTGTAGTTGCGAAATGGACACGGAAGTTTTCACACCCGTCACAGTCTGTTCTAGAATTAGCCCATTTAATGTTACCACATCGAAAAAGCAACAACATTTAATATTTTAAATGTTTCTCGTTTGTAAATAAATAAGAATGTAATGTCACTTTGAACTGAAGGTGAAAACAGATCTATATCAAACTGAAGCGTAGGATTATTGAATTAAATTAGTTTGTCGTAGGAGTTTTACTGATGAAGGAACTCGTATATCCCACACACTGCTTATAAAACATTATATTTACTTGGTATATTGGATGTAAAAAAAAGTTGTAACGCTTCTTTGCGTTAAAGTAATCGACTGCGGGCACGATACCGCAAGACGTTTTTCAAATGGAAAGAAAGATTTGACTTCAACGACTAGGGCTGCGATGGTTGGTTAAACGTGTAATAACATAAAAAAAAACTATTTGTATGGCTAGGAAGATCTTAAAAAAAACTGACTCCACAATAAATTAGACACTGTTGTCGTGAACGAATTTTACTCAATTAACAAGTTATTATATTCAGAAATGGAATCAAAACAAACAACTGAACACACCCTGTATTCAGAATGAATGTATGTATATAAACACTGAGCATGTGTTACAATATTCATGTGTATTTTACAAGTGCGATTGGCTTAAGCGAAGATCAAATGTACGTCGGCTATTACGATTGCATGTTGAAAATTGACGCGATCCTTGCATCCGCTTACAATCAACGTATTGATGCATTTAACATGCTAATGTTAACTCTATAATCTGGGAATCAAACAGATGATATCAGTATTGGTTTCGCTGTCATAACAAAACAATTTGTATTTATTTTCTTTCTAAAGGCCCGCCCCATCTTCCAAGGGGCTTAAATGTGACCTATGACCTACCTGGGTGTGAGTCTGCTTATTATTAGTCAGAATGGCGCCACAATGGCGTTTCAATTTTCGAACCATTTTTTACTCAGTAGTAAAAAATGGTTCGAATAAGCACTACAATTGAAACGCCATTGTGGCGCCATTATGACTAATAATTAGCAGACTCGACACCCTGTAGGATTTCCGATTAGTTTTTTCAGTCCCAACAATTAACGAAACCAAAAAAGAATTATTCAATTTGGTGCAGTCTTTTGAAATTCATGTAAATATGTAGAGACAGGATTATTTAGACGTAACTAGGTACTAAAACTTGTACACAGTTGTCATTTTTATACACAGTTTTATGTTGAGAGAGTAAACTAGAATAAGTAGCACTTTTAGTATGTCTTAAAAGTGCAAGGTTTGTGTCACTAGTGCAATAAAACTATATCCCGACATCTTAAAGACAGTCTAAGAAAAAACTGTCTGTTACTTTGCTGCGTTGATTTAAACTTGGATAGTTGCATTACAAACATCGGCATCATGTAAATCTGTTAGAGAATAGAGAATGTGTGTAGGTGTAGGAAAAATAGTTCGTAATCTCCATGCTGTTCAAGATGCGATATTTAATGTGAACGGCGAGAGGTGTCGGCTATTTTCGTTCTGGACTCCTTGCCCGCATGCGTAATAAATATTTGCGCACTTATTTTCGGAATTATATCAAGATAACTGGAAGTGTTTTACTAGAGAGAAACAACACTTTAATGTGTTACCTGTGTATTATTGTATTAAAATAATCACTATCGTAAATAAAATAAAGTCTTAAAACTGTTTTCAGCAGAATTTTGCGGCGATGCTAACTGTCAATGTGTCGTTTGAATTCAGTATCCGGGTAAACTAGTAACAAGCTATTTCACGGAAACAATGTTATGGTGTCCTTGACAGGAGAGACGGTAAACATTAAAAATATTGAGATAGCCGTGATTTTGTGAGGTCAATCAAGATGTTTATAGCTTGGCGAGGTTAACAATACCGTCATCAAGGCTGAAAATAATCCACTCATGTAATTCAGACCGTCTGATGTACAAGAATAAGATTCTATTCTGATACTCGTACAACAGTCACCATCGTCAAAACAGATCATCGAAAAAACATTTAATTGAAATTGTTTGCGATTGACTTTTACAAACTAATCTATGGACAAATTGTGAAAGTAGCTTTATCGATGGAGTAAGGAACAAAATATCCCAGAGACCAGCCAAATATTACAGCAGCCGCTTGAACGGAACGTTATTTCAGTCGCATGAAGTCACGGCGAATTATTTTTGTAACTGAACACCTTGTTCATGAAGTTAGTCATGGATGTCGAGGTCGGCAGGTGATTAGTGTTGAAAAAAATACACAGACATTTTGTAAGCATTTATTAGTGCAAATGTTATATGAAGCAGTGAGAAGCTTTGTTTTTAAATGTGTATACCTTTTTGCGTTCAGATTCGTGCGAGCGGCGTCGATGCCTGTCTCTTACTGAGTCTGTTCTCGGCGCCCGCCCACTGCCTGCGCGCGCGCTTCCAAACCGACGTCCTCACCTGCAATGTTTCAGCAATCACGGTTATGTTGTTTGATGATCATATCGAAGAGTATAAGTTCCTGCCAATTGCAAGGTATCGGGTGAATCATACTTCAGCACAAATGATTTATAAATCAATACGCAAGTTGAATGCAGACGTAAATAAATGTGCACATGTGTGTTCGTTACGGAAACGTGGATAAATATTTTATGGTACTTCACATTTGCAAGCGAAAAACACTTGAATCGAATTTTAATTAAAGCAAAATAAATTGTTCAGTGAATCGCGTCGAAAGCAAATTCAATTATCGTGTCCAATATTTTGCATTGATGTTGTTTACTATCGTAGGTAAAGTAATAATCACCGTCTCACCTGTCACGAGGTACAAATAAACAAAGGTACACTGAGGTCCTTGAACTTAAACTTCACAGTAAACTGACAGTTGGTAAGCGATCACTGATACCCGCGGCTTCCAGCCACCGAATGAACCGCTTTCCTTAGCTATACTCCGGAATTTTATCTAGTTTACATCAAACTATTTTTAGTCGGCCTTATATTAAACTTGATGAATAAATTATAATTTGAAGTCTCTCTTTTCTCTCTAACCATCAAATTTTAATCAAAGCGGATAGCTTCGAAGAAGGCTCGCTGTCATTTCATTAGTCTATTGAACTGCGATCTTCCGGAAATAGCGGATTAGTTTTATATGCGTCTAATATCTATATTTTTTGTAGGCATTCAACAATCTACGGTGCAATAAAATTTAATTCAATATTGTTGACGTCAAAATTAATAACTACCAACGCCAATGGCAGCAATATATTTTTAAGTGCAGGTAATTATTTTATTTCGAGTTGAAAGTTCCAATAAAATATAAAAATATTTTCATTTTCAAAAACATAGATCCTGTATTTTTGTTACCGGTGTGGCCAGTATAAAACCGACCTCCTCAAAAGCGATCGGTTAGATATCTAACTAAATGAATTGGTTGCGACATTCAGAAGTGAGTGCAAGACATATGAATAAATGCACACAGGCAGTAATGCTTTCGTATTAAAGGATTAGTGAAGGTCAAACGATTGTGGAAATCAGCCAAATTGTCTCAGCACACCTACATAATTATATCTAACGGCGAATAACTAACTTTTATTATCTCCGATTCTACAAACCGCCTTGACGTCAAGAAATACAATATAACAAAATGAAGTGAAGGAAAACATTTTGTGTCTCTTGTCTTGTATACAATGTATTTTAAGAACACTGTAGGTTTCTTTTTCAGTGGCTAAAATGAAAGAATATTTTGATTTTTTAGATAACCCCATCGTAACAAGTTTATTTCGATATTTTTCCTTTTGGTTTTGTGAGTATCCGACGTCGACGTCGTCGCGTGTTGCCCCGGAGGGCAATTAACACAGGACATCATTTAAAAAAAATGTTTTCCCACTGCCGTTGTTATTAAACAAATAAAAATTTACGGCTCTCTTTTCTTTCCAACCATCAAATTTTAATCAAAGCGGATAGCTTCTAAGAAGGCTCGCTACCATTTCATTAGTCTATTGAACTGCGATCTTCCGGAAATAGCGGATTAGTTTTATATGCGTCTAATATCTATATTTTTTGTAGGCAGTCTACGGTGCAATAAAATTTAATTCAATATTGTTGACGTCAAAATTAATAACTACCTACGCCAATGGCAGCAATATATTTTTAAGTGTAATTATTTTATTTTTCAATTTACCGTACGTAAAATGTAATAAAATATAAAACAGACTTTACCTTTCAAAAACATAGATCATACCTACTATTTTAATCGTTTCAACCACCTGGCCAGTATAAAACACCTCTTATAAAAGTTATCGGTTAATATGAATAACTAAATGATATTGGTTGCGACATTCAGAAGTGAGAGCAAGACATATCGAACAAATACACTCAGAAAGTAGTTTCGTATTATTAAGGATTAGTGAAGGTCAAACTATGATTGTGGAAATCAGCCAAATTGTCTCAGACACACCTACATAATTATACCTAATTTTTAAATATCTAACTTTTATTATCTCCGATTCTACAAACCGCCTTGACGTCAAGAAATACAATAAAACAAAATGAAGTGAAGGAAAACATTTAAAACTCTTGTCTTGTATACAATGTATTTTAAGAACATCTGTAGGTTTCTTTTTTGTGGCTAAAATGAAAGAATATTTTGTTTTTAGATATTTTGCATCGTTCCAAGTTTATTTCGATATTTTTTTTCCTTTTGGTTTTGTGAATATCCGACGTCGACGTCGTCGCGTGTTGCCCGGAGGGCAATTAACACAGGACATGTTTTAAAAAAAATGTTTGCAGTCCCACTGCCGTTGTTATTAAACAAATAAAAATTTACGGCGCATATACCCCAACAGAGATTTCAGTGTCACATATTTATATAAAAATGTGTTTCTGCACATTACTTATTTTTTAACTTACACAAAATTATACAATATCGTGTCTCCAAGGAGTTAGTTATAACTTATATGGAAATATACAGGTGGTATATTTTGTCAGTTTGGGTATGTATCAATCCTTATTTATGTTGGGCTAGAATAATGCTACCAAATGACTGTTACTATAGTATATGTAAACTAAAGTATATGCCTATTTTTCAATTTGTTTTAAAATATTAAAAACTGGAAAACACAGACTACATGATCGAACATAGAATTTACTATTTGTAGCCGCTCGTTTCAATTAAACGCTACATCCTTGAAATTTCTATGTACAATACTGCAAATTTTCAATAAACACAGTGTATATTTTGTCATGTCATATTTCGACACAGTCCTATATGCTGTTTACACACATTTAAATGATCATAGACTGCAAAAATTGTCAAGTAAACACACTATGTAGGTCATACACTTATTTGTTTCGTGCGGGAGTTGAACCCGCGATACTTACCGCAGCAGTCAATAGCTAATCCACTGCGTCAACCATGCCAAAACACAATGGATTTTAGTCAGTACGAGTCCCTTCTGTTCCATTTTGCCAGTACTTATTGTAATTGATTTACCCAATTGGTCTTCAGTCCTTGGACTCGAAATTCCTTTTTTATAACCAGACTTCAAAACAAAGGAGGTTATAATTCGTCGGAAAAATTTGGTTTTTTTTTTTTTTTTATGTATGTTCCCCGATTTCTCGAAGACGCCTGGACCGATTTGGAATTTTTTTCTTTTGTTTGAAAGGGTATACTTTCCAATTGGTCCCATGATCACCAGGTCAGGATCTGATGATGGGATCCTAGGGAAATTGAGGGCAACCTTCAAATTTTATAGGCACATAGTACCATTTTCATATATTTTCTAAAGCTGTTCAAGTATCTGCATCTGATAATCATCATCTCAGATGGATGACCTGATGATGGAAGGTACAACTCCTTAATAGTAAGGAGTAGGCATAGATTGATTTATATCTCCGGAACTACAAGTCCGATTTAAGTAATTCTTTTTTTGTTGTACTAGGTATCATTTAACTAAGAGAATACTGCAAGTTTCATCAAAATCGGTTCAGTAATTTTTGAGATATGGAATTTTATTAGCTTAATGTGTACATGAGTGATGTAAGTACTGGTGCGAAGGATTACAAAATTCTAGTGCACATGTAAGAGAATAATGTTCTTAACAAGAATTTGGGTTGAATATTTAAACTAAAAAGAGTAAAATAAAAACTTTTTCAAAAAAAATATAACCGCCTTCAAAAACAACCACAAAAAACTTTTTCTAAAAAAAAGTGACCGCCTTCAAAAACAACCACAAAAAAGGGTAAAATAACCTACAAAACTTTTCTTTCGGAAGTCGGTGACTTTTTTTATTAATTTCATTGTCTCTTTTGCCACCGACTTCCGAAAGAAAAGTTTTGTAGGTTATTTTACCCTTTTTTGTGGTTGTTTTTGAAGGCGGTCACTTTTTTTTAGAAAAAGTTTTTATTTTACTCTTTTTAGTTTAAATATTCAACCAACATTCTTGTCATAAACATAATTTTCTTACATGTGCACTAGAATTTCGTAATCCGTAGCACCGGTAATAACATCGTTAATATCTCTTTCATTCATTCCCTATCTCAAAAACTACTGAACCGATTTTGATGAAATTTGCAGTATTCCCTGAGTTGAACGATACCTAGTACAACAAAAAAAGAATTACTTAAATCGGACTTGTAGTTCCGGAGATATGCGAACACGAACATAATTTTCTTACTTGAGGAGTTGTACCTTCCATCATCAGCTCAGCATCATGAGATGATGATTTCTATACGCAAGTACTTGAATTACTTCATAAAATTTGCGAAAAACTATGTGTAAGCTAATAAAATTTGAGGGTTGCCCTCGATTTCTCCAAGATCCAATCATCAGATCCTGAAATGGTGACAATGGGACCACACGGGAATCACCAGCTTTCGATTGAAAAAAGAATCATGAAAATCGGTTCACCCAGTCGCAAGTTATGAGGTAACAAACATAAAAAAAAAAAAAAAAAAAAATACAGTCGAATTGATAACCTCCTCCTTTTTTTGAAGTCGGTTAAAAAGTGTAAAATAATCTACAAAATAACTTTTCTTTCGGAAGTCGGTGGCTAAAAAGACAATGAAAAGACAAAATACAAAGGCACCGACTTCCGAAAGAAAAGTTATTTTGTAGATTATTTTACACTTTTTTGTGGTTGTTTTTGAAGGCGGTTATATTTTTTTTGAAAAAGTTTTTTTCTTTCCACAACAAAAAGCTTTATAATGAATAGATTATAGACTAATTTCCTTCGCATTTTTTCATAAGTTGTTAATGAAAAGTTTTCTATTTTCAGCCTGGTACAAATAGTCGGGCAGGTGTGTTGTACGTAACAAGTCGGAGTTACGCGGGGAATGGCTCCAAGGTCGATGTATGATGCATTGCTGAGACAGGACTGTGAATCATTCTGATGCAATGACATGATGGATTGTTTGAGCTTTTTTTCATAACAATACAATAATGTGTATTATCCACGAAGGGAGTCAAAAGCTTACCCAATTCGGTGGAGTCGTTTGATGAGAAGTTATGCTAAATGTTTGTTAAAATATAAAATAATAAATGGTTAAAAATATAGTTATCTTAATTGCTGATCAAACAACTCGCCCTTACTTACTCAGTAGTTGAGCTATCGGAACTACTCGGAACTTAATAATTATTATAATTTAATTTAATTTTTAATTTAATAATTATTATAACTTAATAATTATTATAATTATGATTATGAAGTCTCTCTTTTCTCTCCAAACATTAAATTTTAATCTGTAGACAGAAAAATCATCAACAGTATTCTTTATTTCACAACATTTAGTTTAGTGAAATGATATATCTCTGACTTTACGTTAGTATTTTTTAGTAAGAACTTTTAGTATGAAGACGTAATAAACAAGAATATTCCACATCTTCCGGTAGGTATTTCGTAAAATCCCTGACATCCTCATTTCCCTGCGCCATTTCTACCTACCGTATTAATTATTTATTTACATTCTGAATTTAATTAAATGTGGTGGACGTCAAAATAAATAAAATTTTATTCAGAAAAAAACACAAGTCCAACTTTGTCTGGCTTGTGTGAATTGAACCCTAGATCTCATAATTATCAGTAGCGCTTTTCACATAGTCATACATACATACTTGTTACATAGTCGTCCCACTATGTAACCAAGTAATGTTAAAAGACAGTGGCTGAACTATTCACTGCTGAGCTGCGTGCCGTGAGTTCGACTCCCGCATGCAGCAAATATATTTACGGCAAACAAAAATAAAATACAGTCGAATAGAGACCTTGCTCCTTTTTTGAAGTCAGCTAAAAACAGTCATATTAATTTTAAAAAGGCTTAAAAGTTAAATGTTTTACATCATCATCATCAGCCTATAATGTTCCCACGGCTGGGACACAGGCCTCCTTTCTGTGAGAGAGAGTGGGCCATAACCACGCGGGCCCAGTGCGGGTTGGCAGATGTCACATGTCTTCGAATTTTTGGTTCTAGGATATGCCGCGCCGGTTTCCTCACGATGTTTTCATTCACCGTTTTGAGAGCAGTGGTGATGAAATAACATAATTACACAAAGTAATGCACCTTGCGGTGTTAATGTAATTTTACATAGTTATATTATTCATATCATTCATAATCTACGATCAGGTGTTCCCTAAGTATTCAGCATTTACAAACTTCTTTCACAATATTCTCTAATGTTGCAGCTGTTACCATTGACTGCCGCGGGTAGTCAGACGTTAGATGAAGTAGTTTTCAGTAAGTAGGGACCAAAATGAATGCTTTATGCCTTCATCCTTCATCATTCAGGTAAATTGGACACCAGTACCCTTAGCACTAGCTTTCACTCTTTTACTTTACAGCGTCTTTCCAGTACCCTTAGCACGAATTTTCACTCTTCTACTTTACAGTATTTACAGCGTTTCGAGTATGAAAAAATGGAAAAGCGCCTCTGGTGCGCGAAGACGGAACTATCATCTTGACAATATCAAATTGACAATTTTCAAGGAAAAAAATTCCTTGAAAATTGTCAGTTTGAAATTGTCAAAGTTCCAGTTTACGTCTCAAATATTGAAAACTCGTGCAAAGGGAATGACTCACTGACTATTCAATCTATAATGTGTAGGTAGATAATAAAATATTATTAGATATTTTATTTATAAGTGCCAATTGTGTTTTTTTTTCTAGGCAGTTCAATAATCTGTCTTTGCTACGCATCAAGTAGTTTTTTTTAAATCATAATTTCAGTTTACAAACGAGAACTACAATGTCGTTGAACCTCGTTTAAAAATACACTTGTTTTGAAATAGTAATAAAAGTGATGTGCCAACTATTCATCTTTTTCGCGAATGTTGAAAACACGATTGATTACAGTGCTTTTTTTTTTTGCAAAGAATAAAATTTTACACAAATAATTTGGTTGGAGAGATAAAATAGTCCTTACTATTTATTATTTTTCTGACAATTATGCTGTAATAATTTAAATGTTCATTATGTAGTTATTGTCCACCTTATCTGTGCATCCATAATACTAGCTTTTGTCGGTGGCTTCACCCGCGTGGTATTCGTAAATTATTCAAAGGAAACGACAGACTATAATTATGTGAGTAATCAATATCCGTTCAGTCGTTATTGACTTACAAACATCCATTAAAAAAGTTTTGTATCGTTATTTTACATTATTACATTAGTAAAGTGTATAAAATGAAGATGTCTAAGTCCGTGTGTGTGTGCAAAACTTTTTTGTGTTCTTGAGTTCGTTTTCAGCTTTATTAGTAAAAAAGTTCTCGGAAAATTCCAGTACGGGCTGCTAGTTTAAAATATTAGTAAGAAGTAATATTAAGAAAAGGTAAAGGCCACATGTAAATAAAAGAATCAGGCATAACTTTGAGGAAATCTGTTACTTCCATTAAAATGTTTTTTATCGTGGTGAAATCATCAAATAAATCCTCCAACCGGCAAAGTGGGAGGGACTGTCAGACTCGTACTAACTAAAATCCACGGTGTCCTTCAATGGCCCTTTACGTTCCATGGTCACGGTTATTCGGTAAATCTTCATTAGTCATTTTTCTTCACTTTTCCTTCACGTGTGCATCATTTTCATGAGGGTGTGTCACTGCATCCTGAATCCAAACCTGGATTTTTAAGCCAGATATTTTTTCCTAACTTCTAAAGAAGTAATTAGTTCAATGAACTTCTTCAAATCCTCAGTAGCGTATTTAAGACAATCATCTACCGAACGCTCGTCCATACTAAAAGAGAAAACGTTTTCCTGCCTCTAAATGTTACGCTATCTGAATGATTTTTTAGAATGCTTCTAACACAGTATAAAACTAGGTTTATACTTAGGTTTTCTTTTCTTCATTTATAATAGTTTGAAAGTTCCAGGCGCCTAAGAGTTACTTTTGAAAAAAACTCTACTACGTCTACGAATTTTTGGTTCTAAGACTTGCCGGTTGCCGGTTTCCTCACTATGTTTTCCTTCACCGTTTTGAGAGCAGTGGTGATGAAATAAATTACACAAAGTAATGCACCTGGCGGGGTTCGAACCCACGGCCCACAAACTCGTAAGTCTTGACCGATACCACTGGGCCACCACTGCTCCCCACCACCAGTTTTGTATCGATGACCTACAACTCGTTACCTTTGCTTTTCTTACTACGAACATTAATTTTAAATCTCTATTTAAATTTATCCGTACTTCAATATAACTGTTCGCTTTTTACGCTTTCACGGATGTCCAGATTTCGATATTTGACTTACAGGTTAAGTAAACTATTTACCTGGATTAGGTCATATAATTTTAGTGCTCTTAAATTACCGTGAGATAATTTACGACGTTTTCATGCGCGAATGCTCGTAAAATAAGTTGAACAAATTAAATAATAAACCCTTGCTTAATTTTAAACTAAACAAAATATTTTCTTTTCAGGAATAATAAAGTATTTGTTATAAAATAAAAATTCAAATGCCTGCCACGTAAACGCTACGTGATGTTAAAAACTGTATCACGTAAACATTGAGAATCACGTACACTTTAAAGAAGTCTGATGCACCGTTGTGGGAAAAATATTACGTTTAGAAAACGGCTTGTGTTTAAACACCACCCAAAAAAGTACCTATTTTACTACCAAAAAAAATCTAAACGGTTACCAAAATGGATAAATGGTCACCAAATAACGTTTCCTAAGTAATAAAGAAATAAACCTATTATGTGTAATAAAATAAAATCTACCTAAGCAGGGTCGACGAAGCCCCGCTTTGCGGGGCTTCTATTTCTGTGTACAAGGTTTAAAGGAACCTAACCAAACCGAACTTCGGGGTGTCCCTGAAATCTTGCTAAAGCGAGTTTTAGATTTGGTGCCCATTTATCCATTTTGGTATACAAAAAGATATTTATTATTGTGCGCATTTAAATTTTAGCCTTAGAAAACTACTACTCGTACTTAAACTTATACTAGGTACATTGCATATAATTATGTACTCGTAGATAGCGACCGATATCACAAATTGATCCTTGTAACCAAACCCAAACATAAAACTGTTTGTTCAAAACTATCATCTACAGTTCAGAAATTAATATTAGTGCTTAAAATAACAACTAATTGACAATCTATTGGACATCTCTAGTCACAAATAAGCTTGACTTATTAAATTGTCAGCAACAATACAATTAACATTTTCAGAGCTGCGAACAAAACACTATCGGGTAATATCACCCTTATCGATTGGAAGACGAAGGAGCGTGTTACTGACACATTGACAAGTGTTCCTCCTTCCAAGATATTATCTGCAGGCAGTCCTGCTGCGATTGCTTGCAAACTCACTTCAATTGCTCTCGATACCTACACTTGCAAGACGTTGGAGCATTGCGTAATGCCCGGAGTGTTGTTTAGATCTTGAAATTGTAGTGCATGTAAATTGAATGTCTCTTGCCATTCGACGGCGGTGTTAACATTCAAGGTTTGAACTCATTTTATTATGTAGGACTTAAATCATCATTGGAAGTTTATCATCGGCATCGCCAGTTAGTAAGTTACATCTCAATACCTCTGGATATCGCTTCTCATGTACTGTGTGATGTTGATCTCTGCATCAAGGAGACACTACAACGGAGCTGAAGCAATCGCCTTGGCCGAAATCGGTCGGATCGCATAATCATCATCATCATCACTGTTTGATGTGACGTACTTAGGAGTACACACAGCTACAGCTAAATATTAGCTGATACTGCTACACATGCACATGTGTAGCCGTGTGTACTTGCGTTAGTTTCACATGATCATTTTCATGCGATATTTCTTAACAAAAATCCTTGCCCGACACTCGGAATTACTCCTGCATAGGGTGTGCATTAAAACATTATTTAAATTCACAGACGCAATCAACCAGACCCGGAGCAAACTAGGGGCAGAGGCAGAGGCTGCAAGAAAGAAACAGAGCTATACAAGTCGTCTAGCTTCATCTCCTCCACAGCCTAAACTGGATCGCGTTAAGAGCTCGTTGTAAGGCCTCTGTAGGCCATACAAAATTGCAAATACTTGTTTTGAGTGGGAATCTGTGGCACTGTGCCTCAGATGTGCAGCAGTCAATCAGTCTGTCTCCTTCTGGTCTCAGCTATTTGAATTAAAATCACGAGTCATTGAACAAATAAAATACCTAATAAAAAGTATCGTGTGTCATGTTTTCAAAGTTCTGTTTTCAGGTAGCATGTGTTCACAAAAATGTAATAAAAACTGAATTCGCAAGCGTTTTAATAGCTAAACTTTCCACACGTTAACACAAATAAAAGCTCCGCTTCATTTCGTTATGTTACGACCCATAAGTCTACTTCGAAAGAAATAACACAGATTATGCGAAATTATTGCTTAAAACACCCACTAAATAGTTGCCAATTACAATTTGGCAGTGTGGCCTATTTAGAATTTTTATGTATGCCTGTGTTTATTAATACGTATACTACTTTGTTACTAGTAAACATGTTCATATTTTGAACCTCAAAATTGTCTTGTTTGTGGAAGAATAGCTCAACAAAAGTAGTAAACGTAAAGTACTTAGATTTTATAATTGAAAATATTCGTTCCACGTAATAATATTTACACATACATAATGTTATGAATTGTATAACATTTTCTCGTGCAGAATACCTCAGTGTCTCAAGACGAAAGTTTTCGACCAATGTGTACTGCCAGTGATTAATAATAGCGCCGAAATGTGGTCTCTTAGTTTAGGCCACATTAGTATACTGAAGATAATCCAACGAGCTACGGAGCTATGCTCGTAGTGTCTCTTCATGATTGACTCAAAAAAGAGGAGATTCGTAGACAAACTCTACGAATTAGCAAGTTAAAGTGGCAGTGGGCAGGCCACGTAGCACGCAGAACCAAGATGCCCAATGTGACCGTAAGTAGGTTCTCCAATGGAACCACGCACCGCGCTAATTGCAACGTAGAATGTACACAAGAACGTCTGTCCACTGACAAGGTGGACAGACGCTCTTGTGTAGACCACAGGATCGCCATGCAAGCCGCATCCAACCGGTCACATTGGAAGTCTTCTTCCAGGCAGGCAAGAAGTATTCTTCTGAACGTCCTGAGGCCGATCCGATGACGATGAATTGTTTTAATTAAGTATAAGTACTTTTGATTGAAATATCCGCGTGTTTACATTTACGCCACCCACTCATGTTAGCGCCACTGGTTAGTCTTACTGAATGCAACAAACTAGTTGCGGAATGAGATTGATTAGTGTTATTTTTCCCTATGTATTTCTTTCTTTTGCATATTGCGTTGGTGCATTTATTACAAACATCTTTTATTTATTTTTTATTCAACAAACGTAGGTACTTACATTTTTAAATTTACATTAACATATTATACAAAGCATACCTGATACATTTTTTTAGAAGCGCAATCTAACAATCCTATGTAGCCAATCCTTCAGCCAACCTCAGTTAAAAAATCGAAATAGGGTTTATTATTTTTTTTTTTTCAATACACTGTTTTGTCTCATAAACATTCTATAGAAGAGCATGGTTTTTTAAAGATTTTTCTTTTTTCTTAGGAAAGAAAAATTCGATCCGCGGGCTGGATTCAAACCTGCGGCCTTCGGATTCAGTACATCCGACGCTCAGTCGATCGAATTTTTCTTTTCAAAGAAAACTCTTTAAAGGGCTTTGTGCTTTTTGTACCAGTTCCTTGTCCGCCATTTTGATTTTTTTTCAAAACAGCGTACACGAATGAAACATTGATAAATCGATAGATCAAATCAATACAAACATAAAATGTAAGCGGCAAAACCTCGTAAGCCGTCACGTTTCCGAGTTATGAGCTGTCAAAAATGTAAAATTAGCGACACAATTTTCTTTTTTTTTTCAATATTTTAATGTTTGTTGATCAAAAAGGTTATTTTCACAATAAAAATAATTGAATATTAGTTTTCCACGCACTTCAAATGCTTTTACATAGGATTGTTTCGTTTAACGCAATTTCAGCATTTAAAATGCGCGTAAAAACTAATATTCAATTAGTTTTGTTGCGGAAGTATCCTATTTGATCATTAAACATCCAAATATTAAAAAAATAAGAAAAAATGTGTCACTAATTTTACATGTTTGACAGCTCATAACTCTGAAACGTGACGGTTTACGAGGTTTTGCCCCTTACATTTTATGTTTGTATTGATGTGATCTATCGATTTATCAATGTTTCATTCGTGTACGCCGTTTTGAAAAAAAATCAAAATGGCGGATGGCATCTGGTACACGGCCCATACAAAAAAGTTCAAACCCCTTTCGCTACGTTTCATATTATTAAATAACATGGTTTTTCATTGTAATCCTTCGGACGTTTTCCATTATTTGTGCTGAAGGTAAATAGTTTTCGCATGTCACTATTATAGGAGGTTGTGAGCTGTTTAACCGGTCTTTTCAGTAGATGCCTTAAATTTACCTTGCATCTTGCTTGCCTTTTATTTCATATTTCATTTTTATGATTCTTAGAACCATAAAAATGGCTTATGATTTTGATTTAGGTACAAGAGAGTGTCAAAACTTAACACTTTTTTAAACTATCACGGTTTGCTTTTAAACTTAGGGTGCTCGTACACGGCGCATGTAATCCGCGCAAGTAAAGGTGCGGGTTACCCGCATGAGTAACATGCGCAAGCTACTTGATCAAGTTACCCGCGGGGTGCTTGTAGACGGCGCATGAAACTCGCGCAAGTAAAGATGCGGGTTAACCGCGCGAGTAACATGCGCAAGCTACTTGATCAAGCTGCCCGCGGGGTGCGTGTACGTGCACGGCGCATGTAGCTTGAGCAATGTGACTTACGGGACATTTTCCTTCTAAGGAAGATATGCCGTAAGTGACATTTAACTTAAAATGTGTCAAAACTTTTATTTATTGATGGTAGTTCCTTTACTGCATCGCTAAGGGGAACTCTCCAGATTTATTCATTTACTCCGCACGGGCCCTTTTTCATTTGATGGAATGGAACTCCGTTATAGCTTGGCTATTGGGCATTTATTGTATCTTGTATTTTTGTCAATGTGTTAAATTTGTTGATCGAGTTTGTTTTCAAAAACTTACCTATAAATATAGTTTCATTAGTGTGGGATTATTTTATTGAAAGCTCTTTTATTTTAAATAGTTTATTAGTATTGACAGAAATAATTTTCAAAATCGACGTGGACGTCAGGGTTCCCACTTTAGTGTCAAGCTCAAAGGTGGGCAGATCTCTCTCAGATCATTAAGGATATGACATGGGGTAAAATAAAATAAAAAATATTTTCAACTTATAAGTGTTTATCATTCGTGTTAAAATAATTATTCAAATCTATACTCCTACAGAATAATAATAAAAAATCTACTTTATGATAATTCAAAATTTCAAAATACTCATTGATTTTTGTTATTGACTGTACGTGACGTCTGCGTTGCATTATAAGAAGGTAAAAAAAAGATGGCAAATCTGTATATTTTTACTAGCGGTACCCTCTGCATGAGTTTTCACTCTTTTACTTTACGGCGTCTTTTCAGCAATTACAGCGTTTCATGTATGGAAAAATGGAACAGCGCCTCTCGTATGCGAAGAAGGAACTAACTTTTCCCTTAAAAATTGTCAATTTGAAATGATCAGTTCCAGTTTACGTCTTAAATACTGAAAACTCGTGCTAAGGGTACTGAACTCCGTCCCTACGTAGGAAGGACTCTGATGATTTTACGATGATTCGAAATATGATACGCTCGGCTTCGATTGTTCGTAGCGTGATGTTATATAGCCTTCCTCTATAAATGCACTAATAAATACAAAAAAACTTGCAATTCGAACCAGTAGTTCCTGAGATTAGCGCCGAGCGCGTTCAACCCAACAAACTCTTCAGCTTTATAATATTAGTTTATTTAAGTATTGTTTACGGAACTTCTACTCGTTTGAAAGAATATCTAATTACCAGTTTACCAGTGAAACTTATAAATTGCAGTTAGTTATTGTTCATTATACGGGGCCCCCGAAAATATCATACAATCCTATCCAGAATCTCAAATTCTTAATATAACACGAGAAAAACAAAAAAATTTAGGCGAGGCTTGTTTTTCCGTTCGATCGAGATTTTCTCAATTTTCCCACAATCATTGTTTGATGTGGGGGCCCAACTAACTACGCCACTGGCTGACTTCTTTAAACATGCAGCATCTGTCCAGCAATGCGTCGAACTTAGGTCAAAGCAGAAACAAACTATAATCCAAAAAGATAAGCGGACGAACTCATTGGTAGTCCCGTAATTTATGTTAATCGAGGCTTTTAAACACAATGGCCGAGTCTCAGCAACACTTGAGAGTTCCTTACCCCTTCATAGAGGGGATCCCTAATACTATGTAACTACTACTCATCAAGAGGTTCGTTGCCTTAAGGTTACGTTCGCATTGAGCGTTTATCCAGTGAAGGCGGAAAAGTCGCGTTGATATCATGTCTCTCAACATTTTGCTACCGTGATAGATGTGTTTCAGAAATCTAATGAGTTATTTTAAATTATGCTCATTTTCTATGCCTAATGCAATATAACAATAACGGGAAATACCGATAATGGACTTTAAACGTTTGTTATACGTCCGTCATCGTGATATTTGACGGCATTTTCCCGTTAGTGTAGTTCCAGTATAATTGCTTAGGTTATTGTGTTTCAGTTCCGATTGATTTATATTTCGGTAATTATGAGTAATTTTCAATTAATATGTATTGTCTAATCTCTTGTGTACCTATTTATATGTCACGGCTAATAGCCGAAGTGCGGTTGCACCTAGTTTTATCAAATCAATCAAATCGTTTATTTCAAGTAGGCCAGTTACAGACACTTTTGAATTGTCATAAGACAAAATAAAATAAAATAGTTTAAAAAATATTTACGGTGCTACAGTCCCAGTCACAAGACATAAAAAGTGTGAAAGTACTGTAGATGCCCATTCCAAAGCGTAGATCGGGATAAGGAGAAGAACGGGCAAGAAACTCCATGGACACTCTTTTTCAATCGCCAAAAATATAACAAAATCTTTGTTACATCATTCAACTTGTGATGGTACATTATTGTGAGAACGATGTAGCAAGTGAAAAGTGTCCATAGGTGATTGATATAAAAAAAACCGGCCAAGTGCGTGTCGGGCCACGCACAGTGTAGGGTTCCGTAGTTGCCCATCAAAATACATATGCGAACTAACTAAACTGATTCGCTGAATTTAATTTTAAAAAGAAGAATTTTCAAAATCGGTCCAGGAGTCTTTGAGAAATCGGGGAAAATACGAATTTAGAACCTCCTCCTTTTTTTGAAGTTAGTTTAAAATAGTTGACGATAAAAACCTACCTATCCCCAAAAAACATACCGTAAAAACATACCTATTAAAGCTGTAAAAATAAAGTTGACAAACTTACATTTGCAGTTGAATCCGATACATTTTGTTTAAGAAAATATGTAATCCAAGTACATTTTATAAGTTGGTCGACTATTACTCGTAAAGTTGTAAAGCCTACTTAGTCATGACAATTTTCTTTTAAACTTCGTTATATATACTACTATTGTGAATTTTTTCACACCCCCAAACATAACCGTTTAGCTGGTAGAGGGGGGGACACTCGAGTCGAGCAAAATTTAACACTTTAAAGCTTAATATTTCACAAACTAATTTTTTTATCAAAAAATTGTTAATGGAAACTATCAATATTTTTTAAAGACCTATTTAATGATACCCCACACTAAGGGGTACGTGAGAAAAAAAAATAACATCCCCACTTTACATGTACAGGAGGTACCCTAAAAAAAAATATTTTTCGAGATTTTGTTTTACCACTTTTTCGGCACAACAAATCCGTATATTTACACCAAATTACAGCTCTCTAGTACTGTGCGTCTCTGAGCTAAACTGCGGACAGACGGACGGACGGACGGACGGACGGACGGACGGACGGACGGACGGACGGACGGACATGGCGAAACTATAAGGGTTCCTTGTTGACTACGGAACCCTAAAAAGACAAAATTCTTTATAATTAAAATAAACCGTGGCTGCTAAGAGATGACCAGTCACGACTGATAGCGCCCGTTCACGAACATGACACATGCATCAGCATCACTCAGCTCAACCACTTTGAAGGGAACTAATTGATCCGACACACGCGCCACCGCCAGCGAGACATTTTATTGGTTATTTAGCCGGCTACAACTAGGTGCAGCAGGCCACATGCGGTTAAACTTAGATGTATCCTAAAATTTATCTTCGGAATCAACTAGGTTTAGCAAGTAGGTTCATCATAGAGGCTAGAACTAGGTGCCTCTGGACTTGCTAGCACCCCGACTCGGACAATTTAGGTTAGAAGAGTAACCTGGTTATTTTAAAACCAATTAGAAGTAGGAGACCCGTCAAGCGGGGCTCCGTCAACTTGCTCCTGTGAAGGAAGGATACATCTTTAAGAGGAGGCAGCAACGTAGCAAATAATTATGATGCAGAAATTAAAACTTATTATTTTTAGTAATCACTAATTGCTTAGTTTTTATAATGAACGTACTAATCATAGATGGAATTAGTAGAAAGGGCTAATAAATTATATCCAATGATCAGTAAATGTGTAACCTTACCTTTCCGCCGTTTTTGACCCTGCGTAAAATCGCTTTCTGCCTTCCAAGCATTTTTGTTTTTGCCACGATAAAGAGTTATGATTAATGGCTAAGATTTTTTCCGGAAAAATAAAATGAAAAATAAATATTAGTAGGTTAACTTTTTATTTGTGGTGATTCAGTATACAGTATTCACCTATATTTTTTAAATTGTGTTTCCTATAACCTGCGAGTTGTATATATTTACCGATTACTGTTCTATCATACCTATTTTAAATTTGTGTAATTAATAAATAGCAAAATAGTATTGAGCACGATATTAAACGTTTGATTGATAAAAATTACCGAACTAACGATACCCTTTAGTGTAGTTCTCTAAAACCAGTTGATCTTTATAGACGAAAGCACGGCTAACAAATAACACTAGATTTATTTATCAGTAAAATGTAATGGTTCAAATTTAAAACGTAATGTGCGATTACAAGGAAAAATTTGATTTTTCAATTTTCCCCATTTTAAAACCATAATTATGGGCAGTGCCGGATCAAGCCGGTGCGGGGCCCGTAGCAAATGTAACCATGGGGCCCTATTAGAGTTACCTACATTGCCTTTTTTTCAATAGTCCTTTTCGTTCCGGTGTCACGGTAATGAGATAAGCACGCTATGGCCCTCTAGAGGGGGGCCCCGTCATCATGCTGACACTCTTTGAGGCGCGCGCGCGCGTGGAACATAACACGCCCTCGACCCCTGGGCCATGGTCGGACAGCGAGTCACCCATTACTCGCCACCCACGTGCCCGCGCCCACAGTGGCCGGAGATCGTCTGCTGACGTCCGTCATTGCAGCTGGGGTGAAGGGGGAATGCTGTCCTCTCACTCTTTTTTTGGGCTCAGGCGCGGGGCCCCTAAGGCGCGGGGCCCGTAGCATTTGCTGCCTCCTGCTATATGGCTAATCCGGCACTGATTATGGGTACAGTACAATCGCTAAATTAGTGAATTACGTCTATTGTTATTGATAGGTATTTGATATGTCGGTCATAGTTAAAGTAAAATAATGTGAATAGTGGCAAATTGAGTGTCAGACAAACAGCACGTCTGGAAAAGTCGTAGCCATGTTTACGAAGGAGACACCGCAGTACTATTACACTGCAATAACATCCATCGTCGTATCCACGTTATGCTTGATATTGCAAGGCGTACTGTTAGCGGTGAAGCCGAAGTTGGGACACATAGACCAGACCATCCTGATACAACTGACAGCGGCGAGATTGGTGCCCTGGGTTGAATTCACCATACTATACTACATGGGCTTTCCCGCCACGACTTTGGAGAAGGCGCTGTCCGATCATATGACCAACATAATCATAATATGCTGGATGTTTGTGTACGCGAAGAACTTATACGACTTAGTGATGTCAAATACTATTTCGCGGCAGTGCTATATTACGCTCATATCCTTACTGCTTTGGTGTGTCACGATACTTATAGGAGCGTTGAGGTATGCGTTTAGTTTTTCTAAAAAGTATCATGATTTTATTGATGAGTATTCTAAAGTTTTCTCAGGCTTAAATATCTTCATGCTAACACTTACCGTTTTGTTTAAATTTATAATCCTTTACCAAATCATAAGCAAGAAATTCAGTTTCATTAATATCATAGTTAAATTCATCATTTCACTAACGCTCGTTTTAATATTATTAATGATGAATATAAGTCTTATTGTCATGAAGTATTTCGACATACTAAATGAAACGTTTACATTTGCTTTCTTCGTGTTTAATTCATTTCAAGTGTTACCGATAACAGTTATGTTTGTGATCCCTGCTCGCTCCATCGAGCTTCGCACGAAATAATGACGAAAGCTTAAATCAAATATTACAGTAATGTTTAACGTGTCATCAAAAAATTACCTAAATTTTTCTAACAAAGTGTTCCGATTTCTCCTATGAAATCCCCCATTGGCCAACTTATAAGGAGACCTCTGTAGTCTGTATAGTTCTCGTTTTAACATCTAACGTTTTGTTTTACATATATAAAACCATCATTAAATAATAAACAAGTACGAACTCGTAGGAATTTTGCATATAATTATTATTTTAGTATTCCTTAATTATTAAGTTTAATCATTAACAGTACACTACTATTTTTTAACGAATATAAATGTTATTGTTAAATGTTTCACACAATTATAATGAAAGTATTTAATTATCGTTTGTATTTGAATGATACGAGTATTACATTTTAAGCGAAAACAATATTATTTGTAAAGCCTCTATTATTAAATCTTATTAAGAATGTAGCCATAGGTATATCGTTGTTAATCATAAGTCAGTCACAACAATAAATGTACACAAAGAAAAATAAAGTATTTTATTTTATTCAATTCAGGTATTTTCCCCAAATATGAATGAGGAATTAGGGATATTTATTACTCTTACTAGCAAAAATAACATACCACGCAAGCGGATCGGAGCAGCTAGTTGTAATGAATATATTTCATACTCAGTATGAGTATAAAAAAAAAACCGGCCAAGTGTGTGTCGGGCCACGCACAGTGTAGGGTTCCGTAGTTGCCCATCAAAAAACTAATTAAACTGATCCGCTGAATTTTATTTTAAAAAGAAGAATTTTCAAAATCGGTCCAGGAGTCTTTGAGAAATCAGGGAAAATACATAAGAAAAAAGATTACGACGAATTTAGAACCTCCTCCTTAAAAATAGTTGTTAGTTAAAAATAGCTTAGTTAAAAATAGTTGACGATAAAAACCTACCTATCCCCAAAAAACATACCGTAGAAACATACCTATTAAAGCTGTAAAAATAAAGTTGACAAACTTACATTTGCAGTTGAAGAGCATGTTCTCCGATACATTTTGTTTAAGAAAATATATTATCCAAGTACATTTTATAAGTTGGTCGACTATTACTCGTAAAGTTGTAAAGCCTACTTAGTAATGATAATTTTCTTTTAAATTTCGTTATATATACTACTATTGTCAATTTTTTCACACCCCGAAACATAACCGTTATAGCGGGTAGAGGGGGGGGGGACACTCGAATCGAGCAAAATTAAGCACTATAAAGCTTAATATTTCACAAACGAATTTTGTTATCAAAAAACTGTTAATGGAAACTAACATTATTTTTTAAAGACCTGTTTAATGATACCCCACACTAAGGGGTACGCGAGAAAAAATAAATCCTCACTTTACGTGTAAGTACAGAAGGTACCCTAAAAAAAATATTTTACGAGATTTTATTTTACCACTTTTTCAGCACAACAAATCCGTATACTTACATCAAATTACAGCTCTCTAGTACTGTGCATCTCTGAGCTTAACTGCGGACAGACGGACGGACGGACGGACGGACATGGTTCCTTGTTGACTACGGAACCCTAAAAACTGTGTTTTCGGAGTTTCATTGCTGCAATTTACCAATCAAACGTATAGACTACAACTTTGAACAGCTCTTCTGAATTAATAAAATTTGATCCTGTAGACCTACAATTTTTGAATTATCATATTAATAATTAACAAACTGTTCTCTGAGATTGCGCCCCCAAAGCTCAGCTCCTATTTCTCGTAGTGTGATGTTATATCCAACACAAAAATATTTATCGTAGTTCCATGCCAAGCAAACTCTTCATTTATAATGTTAGTTAGATGTAATAGAGCCTTTAGCACATTTCTGATGCAAAATACTGCCATTGTATTATAAATTTGACTTGCTACTTATCAGCGCTCATGCTCACGAGACGGTTTTGCGCCGGAGCTAAGCCCGGCGTCAAACCGTGTCAGTCGTGTATGAAACTCTATGAAGCTTACCACACGACGCCCGCGCCGGCGGCGGCGCTAGAGCCGGCTCAAAAAACCGTGCCGTGTTAAAACCGTCTCTCGGACATGAGCGCTTATGCAGTGCTATACTGACTTAACGATCTTACAATACACGTAGCCCTTTCACCACGCAATTACATTTCTGATGAAAAGGTAGTCTCGTCCTTGTTAAACTTCAAAGTGCCAATCTTGAAACCAGGTGGCACACCTAACATCTACCTGTAGCTTAGATGTTTCTTTTGAAAGCGAACAATGCAGCTAGTTTTGTTACTTCTCAGTATTCGACATCATTTGTGAGATCACAACCTGAAGGGTCGACGCTCTTTGAAAACTCTGAAAATTGTTTGTTATTCTCAAGTTTTTATTCAGGTGTATTTCAGACTGACGTAGTTCTATCGCCTGAAGTGTTTTCTCAAAAGCAAAAACTCGTGCACAAGATGGACACATTTGTTAATTGCCCCTATAGAATAATAATAAATGTAAAATATAAAGAGCAAAAGATGCAAAACTTTATAACTATAAACTATATATTTATTTTAATTTTATCTTCGAGAGGTCGATATTTTTTTAAATATCGACCTCTCGAGTAGTGTTTTCAGATGATTGACCTTATTGTGTTTCTGTGGTGATTACTTTGATGATCAAGTTTATATGTATTTGTAAAGTCTATTTAGATGTACGTATTTCTAGGAAAAGAGACAATGAATCAACAATAACATCCCTTGGAAATATTTTATTTTTCAACTCATCAATTGCACTATAATATCCATACAAAACTAAACATAGTTTCACTACACTTAATATAATAAATAAAGTATTTGCATAATGATCTAAAGAAGAACTACGACTTTGCTGTTCTGATAGTTACCAAGAGATTAAATCAAGTAGTACCTACAAGAGGCGAAGTAGTTTCACATTTACCCAGCTCTAAAAATGTACAACTCTTCGCGGCAAGTTTATATAATATACATAATATATCTAGATGGAAAAACAGATGAAAATAAAAAGCGACAGTCTTACTTCAGTATTGACTAGAATATCGTCGATATCTATAACATCTATAACACTTTATTTAGCTGATGATCATGTAGGAAGCTTCTGACAGATCAATTTATTTATTTTAATACTATTTCAAGTAAAACAGTATCGGAATGATGATAGGTTACATTATATAAATATATATCCACGAATAACATTTCAGTTAACAACATACAAGGTACTAACTGATTATTATGTACACATAGCTTATAATTAAGTTGAATAACATCTAAAAATCGATTGTATTTTGTTTAATATGACACATATGTACTGTGGGACGTATTGTCCATAATAGAGAGTTGATAATAAAAGTTTGACGGGGGCGGGTTATATTTCTATGTAGTTAGTTGGTATACGGATATGTTGCGTGTTTATTCCTGTTGTCTGTCGTCTTCCACGGAGCCGTTGGCTTTCACTTCCTGGGGCAGAGCCGACTGAAACACGATTTATACAGCATTAGTAATGCAGAGTGTCTGAACACTCCTCGGAAGTTTATGTCTGTCTAGAGAAATGTTGGTGTTACTTTCTAGAAGTGCAAAAAATAAAGCAATGTTTATGTAATTCGAAACACTATATTATCTAGACCTCTAGGTCGTGTACAATATTCATGAAGAAAATATCTCTGAATGTGAAAATGTGGATTCGTATGTTACATTTACATTTGAAAAACTTAGTACTTCGGCAAGAGTAATTTAAACTGCCTTAACGTAATTAGAATTACTCCATCTAGTTGAAGTTGTGTAATACTTTGTGTTGGCATAAAACTTAAAATTCTGTAGAAGAACAATAATTTTGCAATTATAATTATTTTTTAAGTACTAGAATCTTCCGAACTTTATCCTTCTCATTATGAGTATTGACTTGTTAATGATGAAAATAAGGTACGTACTTCGTAGGGGAGTAAGAACATGTTGTTGTCCGATCTGCGTCCGAACCGGAGACGGATGGAAGGCGCCCGCACGGCACGGTCTTGTTCCTGTGTTAAAAACTATATTTCATTTATTATACATACACATAGGCTATGTTTGGGTGGACAAAAAATAGGAAAGTGGAAAACAATAACGCAACCCCGACCAGAGCCAAGACACAGTGTTTTGCAGTGTCGCTGCGTTCAAAGTTCAAGCTGAAACTGAATTGATATTCTTTTGTTTTTATTGCATGGATGTAAAGGCACATTTACATTGAGTCAGTAACTGTTGTCAGTCCACTGACGAGTCAGTGCTGGCCTGACACTGTCATAATGTAAATTGATTTCAAGTCAGTACAGTACTGTCGCATCAGTACTGCTGACTTCAATATTGGCGCTACAATGTTTTCGGCGTCAGTTCGCTTCCCCGCCATCCACGCCAGAGCTCGGTCGCGGGACTCACAAATTAGCGTGACCCCGGAATGTAAAGGGCTATTGAAGGACACCGTCGATTTGAATACGAATCTGACAGTCCCTCCCGCTCTACCCTGGGTGGAAGGACTCATTTTATGATTTTACCACGCGTAAAAAAAATGGTGTAAAACTAATTTCGATCGATTCAGGACAATTCGCCGTCCGCGTCGATAAGAGTACTCAGTATCAGTAGGATTCCTCCTTCCGATGTCCATTGAAACTGTTTCAACAATAACTGTCTACCAATTTATGCGAGATAGCTTGTAAAGGCTGTTAGCAATTGAGTCTAAGTAGATTGCTAAACTCATTCGCAACAGCCTGTGGCTATAAATATTGATTCATAGATATTATTTTGATTATCATCTTATTTCATGGATACAGTACTAAAGCATTGATTTCTATGAATATTTTTGAAATTATGTGGGAATTCAAGCCGAACCTACACGACGTCATCACTGACATATAGTTCGGTTATTCTTAGTAACAATTGTTGAACAAATAACGTAACATTATTATTGACAGGCCGGGAGTACCTGGGGGACTGCGGTGCACAAATATTAACACCGCGTTTGGGGTTCCACCCTTATGGATAACATTTTGATTGATTGAATTAGACCATTGTTTACATTATTACCTGTCAAATAAAACATTTTTGGTGTTCATCGTCACACGCTTTTGCAAATTATGAGCGTTTATTGACATGACGTGAATTACATGAGGTTAATAAGTTCTAGCCAATTTATATTTAATTAAGGGTGGGTTGGTGTTTTTGGCCAACATTGTACGCGGCGTGTGTAAGTGAAGCACGGGGCTACTTTATTTATTCTGATGGAGGGGATAGGTCAGTAAAAATACGGTTTTTGTTTTTTACTTTTCTTCGTACATATCTGGACTACAGATCTTACAACTTGGAATATAGTTATTGACTATATGATCTAAATTCTCACAAAGTTGAAAACACGATTCAATAAAATTTTCTCGATACAAAAAAAATGCAAAGTTCGGTCTATCTAATTTATTTTTTGGACTTTATGGAATAACTACTATGAGTTATTGAAAGGATGTTTGGAATGAAGTCAGTCAGCCCCTTTTAAATTGTATAAAATACTAGTATCTAAATTCTGTAAAGACATTTTTTCAATTAATAACAATTTTAATTCATAAAAAGACGTCAATATGTTTGGGCACATACGCCGTTTTATTCTGAGCACACATTCACTATCGTCCTCTCATCTTTTGCCTTTTAAAAGTAGTGTCATCACTTTCGTTCCTTGACGAATCAGTCAGCCAGCGTGGCTCTTACAGGCTAGACCTGCGACACATTTTTTCAGATCGCGGCTGTCAGATTTTCGTAATAATAAAATTGGAATGGATAAAAAGATCGAGAAAATAAAAACGAATGATACGTAGGCTTATAGATTATTCAAAACTATGTTCCGCTGTGTTCAATGGGACGTGATTAAACGGACATGACTGTAAATAAGTCACGTAAACTTTCTATTTTAAATAACACATTATTTTGATGAATAAATAAAGAATAAAATAAACCAAACTTACTGAAAATCATCGCAGGAAATTCCTGACGACCCCTACTGAGCAAACAAGGGAAATGTTAGAATACGTATGATTCTATACATTACGAATTGTTCCTATCAATATAATAAATTACTCACAGTGATATTATATCAATGCTATCGTGATATCGTACTATTGTTGTCGGATGGTTCCTCTGTGTCCATCCTCCTCCCATCTAATCTTTATGCATCTAAATACCATTTCACATAAACTAATGATAAATTCACTGATTTGCAGTCAACATTTTGAGATAATATGTAACTGAAAACAACTTATATTCGTATCAAATTGCGATATAGGATAAGAAGCACTTCACTTTTATTATTATTTATTTAGTTTCGTCACAGATTTATAACAATTTCTAAGAAACAGGATTAAAATAAATTAAATGAAAACTGCTGTTGTCATTTTGAATACTTCAAAATTACTTGTCAACTACAAATAAGGCATAGCTCCCATCACCCTGATGAAAAATCGGTGGTCATTGCTGTCTCACCGCGTATTCGGTACAAGTTGCTTCTCGCTCTATTTATTGCTTTGGAGTAAAAAAAGATCAGTACTGGGTTCATGCTTTTGGAGTCGATAGATAATATCTCTTTTAAGGGTTTCATATATCCGGGCACGCCGCTATTGCGGCGGTAAGACCCCTCTTTGAGGAGTGGCTGGAGAGAAGTCATGGCGTCCTGACCTTGGACCGCTTGACGCAGGTCCTCACCGGACACGGAAGTTTCGACGGCGCGTTGTGTCCCACGCGCGCCTCAAAGAGCGTCAGCATACTGACGGGGCCCCCCTCTTAGAGGGCCAAAGCCTGCCGGGGTCGCGGGATTATTTCCTTACCGTGACCCCGGAACAGAAAGGGCCATTGAAGGACACCGTCGATTTATCAGAAAAGTGATTATTACAACCTTGTCCCAAAAAAAAAACTGTGGATGAGATATTATAGAATGAAGATTTAATTATAAAGAGCTTACTGACATTAAATTGTTCTAGTGTCTGTCATTACATCAAAATGCAACAAAAATTAGTACCAACACCAGATGGTGGAGGACAGGGTGTGAAGCACCCTTAGCTTTTCACTCTCGAACATATAAAGATATCACGCAACCAGCTTTGTGACCGCACGTTAACAAAAGGAGCGTGTGTTTGGGGCTTTTTTAGCGTGCTAAAATAATCAAATGAGTCCTCCTACCCAGGGCAGGGCGGGAGGGACTGTCAGACTCGGAATACTTACTAAAATCTACGATGTCTTTCAATAGCCCTTTACGTTCTGGGGTCATGGTATTCGTTAGCCCGCGATCCAGGTAGGCCCTCTAAAAGGGAGCCCCGTCATTGCCATTGTGCTGACACTCTTTCAGGCGCGCGTGGAACGCAAAGCACATGCCCTTCCCCGTGCGCGCGTGTGTTTGAAGCTTAACGATAATGGGTATTGTCACTTTCGTAAGGTATGCCAATTATCATTAATTTTCTACCAAAATAGTAGTTTTGTTCGTAATCTCGGGACATCAAAATGTTATAAAATAAATTTAAGACTGTGAATGATAAAAATATTTACAAAATATTTATCCACATCAATATGTAAGTATTTCTATCATTTTGTTTTAGTAAATGTTTCGATATCCTTTATATCAAAATATTTCTACTAGAGTAGTACATGTATTTTGCGTAAAGGGAACACTTTATGAAATGTCGAAGTTGACGAAATGAAATTCATAAAACTTTGGATAGCGTTAATTTCGCGATACCGGCGCCTACTGGTGGCGGTGCGTGGCAACTTTTCCGACTCATCAAACGACGCTTTCGCTTGACCATACGCCGTTAAACTGCATGACAGTGTTTTATGAAATCTGTTACAAAACTTTCCATGAAGCAGATAGAGTCGTCAATTCGATTTATTAGAAAGAAGGGAGTACTTAAATAAGACAAAAAATGGGACTTTGTAGAGTATTTGTGAGAACTTATCTAAAAATTACTAAAATATTGGCCATCTTAAATGAGACTGTCAAAATCGAAGCATTTATTTCAAGTAGGCCAGTAACAGGCACTTTTGAACTGTGTAGAATACGTCTGTCGCATGCCGAACGAGCGACGAGTGACGAGACGCGAACGAGGGTCCGTAAAACTCAAATAGGTGCACTCAAACTGTGATATAGAGTCACGACGGACCACGAAGGAAACAGCGGGACGTATTGCATCTTTACCTTGAGAATTGGAATGAAGTAAGTCCCTTCGTACACAACGCGACGTAAAACTCCGATACTTAACGTCGTTGGTGTCCAGGCGACTATAGCAATACAAATACATAGAGGTTCGTACACAGGCACGTGTCAATAGATACCAAAAAAGTCGTAAGGTGACTCGTACCGCGTTGTGTACGCAGGCCCTAACGCACAATTAGCAAAACTGTAGTAAGCAGCTATGTAGTGGTCGGTCGCGGAATTAACGAATTACCGTGACAGCGGAACGTAAAAGGCTATTGAAAGACACCGTGGATTTTAGTCAGTACAAGTTTGGCAGTCCCTCCCGCTCTGTCCTGGGTGGGAGGACTCATTTGATGATTTTTCCACGATAAAAATAAGCTGTGTAGTGGCAGTGGTCTGGTCATATCAGTCGCAGAACCGACGAAAGTTGGAGTAGGAAGGTTCTCGAATGGGGAACGCGTAAGTAAACGTTGTGTGTGACGATGTTCCATGAGGCTTTTGCCAACCAGTGGGACAATATCGACCAGTAATCATTTTCTTTTCTTTCTTTCTAATAGAAATAACACTAAAAATTGCCTAAATCCGATGATGATGATGATGATGATGATGATATATCGATGTCGTCCGACTGTTTTACAAAAAAAAAGCTCGGAACAAAAAGCGGGTCAATTGTCGTAAAAGATCTTATAGTGGCTTGTTAGGGGAAATAACTTCATTACACGGGTTTACACGACATCAAGGGTTTTACGATGTCGAATCAATAGTACCTATCTTCGAGTAGATACGTCTTCTACCAAGATATTTATAGTTTTACGAGTCTTTATATAGGGTGCTATGAGTTCATATTAAATTTTGTTGCTATTTTTATTTGCGGAGTAACGAAACTGGTTGTTACGTTGTATGTTATGGATCAAACAAGTAGTAAAATATTTATGTTGACAATGGATTTTATCGATAACCAATATGGTATAGGGGTTAGACATATAGGCTAATCATCACATCAGTTACTTTTTATTGTGTCTATGACAATTTTTTTATAAGGTTGAGAGAGATGATGACTTAACGTTAACCTTATTACATAAACTTCACTCACTCGCTATTAATGCGCAATTGGAATACTGTATCTGGCTATATCGAGTGATATTAGGACGAAGAACAACGTTCAAAACGAGGTATAAAAGGTTCTCCATAAACTTTTGTGAGGTCATTGATCATCACCAGCCTATAAATGTTCCTACTGTTGGGACATAAGCAGGTATGTCCTGTCCTCACGATGTTTTCCTTCACCGTTTTGAGAGCAGTGGTAATGAAATAAATTAAAAAGTAATGCACTTGGCTGGGTGCACCCACGACCTACAACTCTTAACTCGAGGTCTATACCACTGGGCCACCACAGCTCGAATAATCACTAGTAACTTTTAATTAAAACAAAAAAAATACTTATAATTAACGTCTAGTCTTCCCTCAGCTATATTGTGCACAGATGAGAGGACTCTCTAAGAGGAAGTGGGTTGTGATGGCATAACTTGAGCCCAGAACGGTTCGGTAGTTGTCAAGTCTTTGGATTTTTGTTTACAAAACGTCTTGTGAGAAAACAGAAATGGCCCAACATTAAAAAAAAGACTCGTAAGTCAGTACCAAGTCCTCTACTCAATTTGCAATTTCTACTAACGAAATATCAAATTCGTCCACATTTTAATGATGCAATTTGACTGACTTACGTCGTCGTGGCGAGCGTGTTTTATTTTTCATCTACTCTTAGATAACTGCACGTTTTATGTCATATGTCTGACTTTCACTTGTAGTTGGAATCGGTCGAATTGCATCGCATCTTTACATATTTGTATAAGTGATATTTACTTCTTGGGGGAAGATATGGGGAACAGCACGTTCTTCGGAGCGGCGGCCGAAACGCAGACGCACGGGGGTGCGCACATCGCGCAGAGACAGCAGCTCGTTCATCTCATCAAGCTGAAACAAATGGACAATTTAGTATGACGGCACACATAGGGACTTTGCCCATGTCGCGATGCGACGCGACTCGACCGATTCCAACTAGAAGTGAAAATCAACCATACCACTACCACAGCCACTACTAAGAAACTACATCGTCATGGCAATCGTGTTTTGTTTTTCATCCACCCGTAGATGTCAACGGTTGTTTTTCATTTGTTTGTAGTTAGAATCGGTCGAATTATTTCGATTATACCATTTGAAATTATGATAAATTCATTTGAACCATTGATGTAGTTATCTACTAGCGGATTAACTTCGAATAAAGAATTCAATAAAAATCCTGCGTTTCGATTTAAGAGTTCTCCGCGGGTTAAGAATACAATAATAAAAATCGTGATAGCAATTGTCGAGACCATCAGACACAACACCTGTCTTCTGATCGTAGTATCCTTCTTTTTCAATTCGATAATGAGAAACTTTACACTCTTTTCCTCATTATACCTTAACAACAATTTTTGCTAACGCCATTAGTTACAAGTTACATCTATCTCCATTGTGTATAGACAGCCTTATTTAAATAAAGAACCTCAACCGAGATACCCAAAGACAAACAAGCACTTATAAAGTAGTCTTCATGATAATTTACTTTTGGCACCCCGAAGTTGAAAGTTTCCCGCCGTCAGATATCTTCAATGTAAAAGGAAAATGGAAGAATTTTGGACCTATTAGGGAAATTACCTAAATATCTTCAAAGTACACAGGTGGGAAGCATAGCTTTTATCGTTATATGTACATCTTTAATACCGTTTTAAACTTACTTACATTTTGGTGGTCACTAACGTCACAAGGACTTTGAAAATTAATTTTAAAGCGAGTATAAAACACTGAAGTCTAATGAACTGTGTAATTTTGTCGCTAATATTATAGTTGTCTTGATATTAAAGGGCAAAACTATTAACTGATACCTGGGTATGCGTATATGAGGATCTAATGGAGTGAGGGATAAGACGTGGCTTCATAAAATTAGAGATGAAAGGGTGTTTAAGTTGACAAAATTGAGTTATACAAATACGTTAGAGATGACGCGTATGAGTATGTTCGACGTCAAATGTTGCTACTTAAGTTTAAAAAAAAGCAAATAATGCTATAATTGTATTGTGTTCTGTGATATACATGTGCCTAAGATATGAACAATACTTAGATATAATCAAGTCCCCTTTTGACATAGATAGCGAATGTTGATGACAGGTTAAGTAGGATTTACGTCCAATTAAACCAAGAAAGTATCTTGAGCTCAATCGCTCTTTCTATAGGAATATAAATGCTAAAGTAAATTGTAGTTTTTCAAGTAACCATCTTTTTCTTTTTTTATCTAAGCTTCATCAACTAAAAAGCTTTTGATGCCCATTTACTGAAGTAGAAGTAGCGATATTGATCACTAAATACTGTTTATAAAAGGTTCAAGTGTTTATAAAATAAGTTATTTCAGGTGCTTGTTATTTCAGCATAGGATAATGACGACATTGTATAATTTTTGCTCGTTAAATTGCAAGCTAGGAAAAAGCTTCTTTATGGATGCACCCATGGATGTTTTTGAAAAAACTATCCATCTTTACTTTAATTTTAATTTATACCTTTATAATTTTATTTATGTCAACATAATTTTGTACCCTACTTTTGTAACTCTCACCTTATGACATATTGGTTCAATTTGAATATAATGCAATAAAATTCAATGTGATCAAATATCAGTCAATATCTTTATAAATAATATAGGTACCACGGGGTACGGTAACTGATAATAAAGAACAAGTCAGATATGACAAATCGAATTACTCCGCGCATTCACTGGCTTAGGAAATTAAGATAGAATAAAAAGATTATAATTTGCCAAAAAGATGAAAGGTACGCCCATGACGTATGTTGAGGACAACTCAACAATTAAGATCTTTACAAAAGATAACACACAAGGTATAATAATAAGATCGTAAAAGATGATGCTGATGAGTGGGCTGAATTAAATGAAGTTGAGGGACTTTGTTCTTGGTTTTAAAATGTTGGAAGGTAGCGTGAAAGGGATTCTGAGATAGCTTTTACGTTGGTGAGTGTAGATAGCTGTGTGTAACATTATCTGGTCGACGGTGAACATTATAATGCATTATCCACTCGAGAAACACTTAGGGCTTGCGTCAGAAAACTGTTGCGGTTTTGTGTAAGACCTGCAGCGTACTACGGCACTTTATTGTGCTTGTAATATTCACTTCCCTGCTGGCTTCTTACCAACAATAAAGGTAGAGACGAAACAAGACTATTTTTGGATCTGTCTCCAAGGTAACTAATTACGTATTAGGCATTTAATGTGAAGATATTTTGACTAGATCTTGAAGTTAAGTGCTTGTAAGTAGCTAGGCAACTTAGTACTTAATAAGTACACTTGAAATGAAAATTGAAAATTGTTAGGAATTGTAAAGCAGTTGGCAGAAGGAAAAAGGTATTTAATAAGGCTATCTGCCTCATGATTAGCTTTTACCAGAAGTGTTTGTATAAAACGCTCTCATTTTCCAAAGCAAACAATAAAGGTGTTTGCACGTCTGTGCACCATTTACACGTCTTTCATTACTCGAATGAGCGTTTGGACTGGGCTAGTTGCACAGTAATGCAGTGCATTGGTATAATTACAGTTGGTATTGACTTTCGCTCAAGTAAATAAGGTCCTTATCAGCAATGTTATGTCATATATTCACGGGTGTGCAACAAATATCAATACTACTTCATATAGATTATTTTTTTATATCTTGAGAAAAGTTTGTCAGTCTTATGGTTTGTATCACAATCCTTAAATATGACTGCCTATTTCTGAACACTCTGTATTATTTTCATACTTATGACTTGACATAGTTATGTAATGTCACAAGCGCCAACCGCAAACGTCTTCGCAGTAACTTAATATCAAGTAAGTATTTAAATATGAGAATCTAATACAGATAATTCGCCAGGCGGAGATGTGACTTTATTGGATTGCCGCCGAAAGCTCGACAGAATGCTAACCGACAGATTACTGATGTATTCAAATTAATACAATTGCTAAATACGAGTGATTCAAATGGATTGCTCTGACAGCCGACCTTGACCTATGACTGATTTTGGATTAGATCTTGTAACCACTAGAAAATAAAATTAGTTTTCGAAAATCAGGCAATTTGCAACGAGGATTATCAGCTAAGTCCAAACTTCTTCATGCTAGTCTTAATTGGTTCAACTGGATGGCCTTGCAAGAGAACAAACCACTCCGGAACGTTTCTGAACAAAAGACACCTAGATTACTAGCACCGTTACCACGCTGAATGGCAATTGCCAATCTTTGCACCAGAAACGATCTGGCGCGATGGTAATATGTGGCGATGGTCGTAACCACTGGTCCTATGTCGCTTACTAATTTCCCCCACTAAAAGTCCACACGTGGATTCCTTAAATGAGAAAGAGCATTACATCATCTAACGATAACATCTATGATAGAGACAACATTCTATGGAAAAGTCCAGGTTTTGTACTCAGGAAGTACCTACAAAACCTGAACATTTTCCCTAGAATGTTGTCTCTATCATATAAGTTTTATCAAATGTGCACTATCTTAGGGGCTGTTAGTTACCATTTTTAATTGATATGCTGGTGTTTACTAAATACATCTTTAAAATTGCGCTGCCTTCTGCATCCAAATCCTTTGCTGTCTGGAATAAAAACAAAACATGACTTTATGCTTTTATTTGTTACTTACAGGAGCTTGTGGAGGCATGTCGGGGTCGGAACGGCGACCGAAGCGTAGGCGGCGGGAGGGCGAGCGCACGGACTTGCGCGCGAGGGCGTGCCCGCCGAGCGCGTCGTGCTGGGCTAGGAGCGCGTACAGCCCGCCGAGCGCGCCCCACCCGTTCTGACTGTCCGCTGCTGCTGATGCTGCCGAAGGAAAAATAACGTAAGTCCTCTCAAACTTTAATTTCAGCGGAGATTGGCCTTCGGCTAGGCCATAGAGGGCCAGAGTCTGCCGGGGTCGTTAGGTTTTTCTACATTTGAGCCAACAAATTCGTTGATCTTTAAAAAATAGATCGCACACTGATGACCCCATTTATAAATCTATGGGTACCCGTATCACTTACATTGTTGTCGGAAATTATACTAAGGGAATATACAACTGGAACACAAATTCTACTTCCTAATTTTTCAGGTCATGGTTTATCCATGTGTCACATTCCATTTTGTTCAAGCATTCTATCCTAAGTCTTACTTTTTTGTCATGGAAGACCTGTGTGCCAAATTTCATTGAAATCGGTTCAGGTATTGAAGCATGAAAAGGTAACAGATAGTAGTGGACGAAGGGCCTAACTCTCCTTGAGTTAGGCCCTTCGTCCACTAAGCGACGCAAGTCTACGATACCTTATGACTTTGTTATCCATTGACGCGTGACTGTGTACGCCTACGAACCTCTTGTATTACGATGGTCGCTTGGAAGTCGTAAGGTGTCCGAGACATGCATCGCATTATGTAGGGCTCAGGCGTTTTTCTACCAAAGATTTGCTATGCTATGTTTGATATCCATCAAGACTACTTTTGTCGCCACTAGTTCTACTATTTTGTTCTACCTAACATCGTAGAACTAGTGGAAAAAAAAGTTCCCATTAGTTCTATCGTAGAACTGTTCAGTAGAACTAGTGGGAACACACCTTTTATTCACTGGTTCACATAGCAAAGCACTGATGGAAAAGAATTCTATTGAGCTACGTTTTTTATAAGGAAGAATGTGTGTCGTGGATGTATAATTATGGATGCAAACTATGGACTGGTGTAGGTAAATGCAGAGCAGATTCACCTACAGTAGGCGATAGCACATCTTACTCCGCTCTGCTACATAGCTTAGCATCACTGGAAACTTCATAGTTTCGTATTTAAGTTTTAGCACTCTTGCAACATAGCATAGCATATCTATGGTGGAAAGGCGTTCTTACTTCCTTTCATTTACTACATTACTATGGATTGAAAATATACTACACCTAAGTACAACAAAATTCTATGGGGCACCGTCATACATACTCGTACAACTTTTCTTATTAATCAAGTAATATAAGTTGTAAGCAAGTTTTATTGAGACAAGCCCTTTGGGAGACTAAACAAAAGTTTTTACAACTCAACTGCGGTACATACAGGTTAACTTGTTTTAAAAGATTTATCCTCTTTATATGTGAGAAGCGTTACTAATCTTCGGGATAAAACTTTTTGTTGAACGCTTACACTGTTTACTCGTAAGAGTTGGTGTCGATTTTATTCAAAACTAAGGAAAAGGGCTTCCTTTTCGGAAAATGCGAAAGCTTTTTAATTTTCCGATAAAAAAATAGAAATTGGAGGATGTACAGCGTCGCTAAGACCAGCCCTGAAAGATATGGCTAGAAGTCTTTGACGTGAACCACGAGGGCTGGTTTGAAGATAAGAGCTCTTGGAAGATATTGGGGGAGGCCTAAGACCAGGTAGAACTACTTATTAGCCTGTAACTTTTTGTCAACTAGAACTTTGGGGCAATGACAGATTAACCTCACCAATTTTCTCTCAAGTGATAATTGTCCAGCTGGACCGGGAGCTATTCCTGGAAGCCTCGATCGTGCGGGCCTGGGTGTCATCACCGGACAGGCCTGCCGACATAAACGACGAGGCCGAGTGGTTCCGGGAGGCCATGTCGGAGATCTGCGACGTGGCCATGCCCCGGGTCCGGCAAGGACGCGCCCGGCGTCAGCTGTACTGGTGGTCGCGCGAGTTAGCAGCGCTGCGCGAAGCGTGCGTTGCCGCGCGCCGCCGGTACACCAGATTCCGCAGGCGCCGCACCCGACCTCCGGACGCGGCGGCTGTGGAGGCGGAGCTGTACGAGGGCTACAGGGCAGCGAAGACCGTCCTCCGCGACGAGATCTGGCGGGCCAAGGAACTGGCCCGCAAGGAGATGCTGGAGTCTCTGGACGGGGACCCATGGGGCCGCCCCTACAAGTGGGTGCGAGAAAAGCTCCGCCCCTGGGCTCCCCCGTTGACGCAGAGTCTCCAGCCTCAGTTCGTGGAGGTTGTGGTGAGCGCCCTGTTCCCATCGCGGGGGGAGCATACCCCCCGCCTATGGCTCCGTCTCCGACGGAATCTGAGGACGAAGCTGACGCAAACGCGGACCACAGCGACGACGACGTCTACGACGCTCCAGAGGTGACCGAGGTAGACCTGAGAGTGGCGGTACAGCGGCTCAAAGCCAAAAATACCGCCCCGGGACCCGACGGCCTGCCAGGAAAAGCCTGGGTCCTGGCCTCGGGGACTCTCGGGCCTCGACTGGGGGGGCTCTTTAGCGCATGCTTGGAGAGGGGCCAGTTCCCGCTTCGTTGGAAGACGGGGAAACTGGTCCTGATCCAGAAGCACGGGCGCCCTGCGGACTCTCCGTCCGCATTCCGGCCCATCGTGCTGCTCGACGAGGTGGGCAAGCTCTTGGAAAGAGTCATTGCAGACCGCCTCGTCGGGCACCTAAATCGGGTGGGCCCGAACCTGTCGGAGTGCCAGTTTGGCTTCCGCAGGGGGCGCTCGACGGTGGACGCTATCATGCGCGTTAGAGCCCTCACGACGGGGGATGCAGTGGCCCGGGGCAGGGTCGTCTTGGCGGTGTCTTTGGACATCTCCAACGCCTTTAACACCCTGCCCTGGAGTTGCATCAGGGAGGCACTCCGGTATCACCGGGTGCCGACCTACCTCCGTCGTATAGTCGAGGATTACCTGACGGACAGAGCCGTCATCTACCCCGGTCACCGGGGAGAGTGGAACCAGCGAGAGATGTCGTGCGGTGTTCCACAGGGATCGGTCTTGGGACCGCCCCTGTGGAACATCGGATACGACTGGGTGCTGCGCAGCGACCTCCCTGATGGCGTCAGCGTAATATGTTACGCTGACGACACGCTCGTCCTGGCACAGGGAGAGTCGCACCAGGCGGCGGCCGACGTGGCGACGGAAGCGGTCGCGACAGTCGTTCAGAGGATCCGGCGGTTGGGACTCGACGTGGCGCTGCACAAGACGGAGGCCATGTGCTTTCATGGCCGTCTGAATGCGCCGCGGTCAGAGTCCCACATAACGGTGGGAGGGGTTCGCATCGGCGTCGGGAGGACGATGAAGTACCTGGGACTCGTCCTCGACAGCCGATGGAACTTCAGGGAGCATTTCCTGAGTTTGGCCCCGAGGCTGAACCGGGCAGCAGGCGCCCTCAGGCGACTCCTGCCCAATATCGGCGGGCCAAACACCTCCTGCCGGAGGTTGTACGCCGGTATCGTGCGGTCCATGGCCCTCTACGGAGCCCCTGTGTGGGCCCTGAGCATCCGGACGCGACCACTGAAGTTGGTCGCATGCCAGAGGGTCATGGCTATCCGGATGATCCGGGGATACCGCACGATCGCCGGCGAATCGGCCAACCTCCTTGCCGGATTGCTGCCCTGGGATCTGGAGGCGACTGCCCTCCAGCGCGTCTATGAGTGGCGCGTGGAGGCGCAGCGCCGGGGCGTGACCCCGCTGCCTCGCGAAGTCGAGGCGCGGCGCGAAGACCTCCGGCGTGATCTCAGGGCAGTATGGAAGGAACGACTGTCGCGACCGACGGCCGGGCACGCCGCAATTGCGGCGGTAAGACCCCTCTTTGAGGAGTGGCTGGAGAGAAGTCATGGCGTCCTGACCTACCGCTTGACGCAGGTCCTCACCGGACACGGAAGTTTCGGGAGGTACCTGTGGCTGATGCGAAAGGAGGAGACGCCTGGGTGTCACCACTGCGAAGATCGCCCGGAGGACACGGTGGAGCATACGGTGCAAGACTGCCCAGCTTGGGCGGAGCACCGACGTGTCCTCACGGCTGCGATAGGCGGAGACCTCTCGCGCCCGGCATTGGTTGCGGCCATGCTGCGGGGCGAGACGGAGTGGGAAGCGGTCAGCTCCTTCTGCGAGGCAGTAATGCTCGTCAAGGAGGAGGCAGGCCGCGAGCGAGAGAGGACAGCGTCCTCCCTCCGCCCCAGCCGCAGTGGTAGGCGCCCACGGCGACGGACGTCGCTTGATGATCTCCGGCCACCGTAGGCGCGGGCATGCGGGCAGCGAGTAAAGGGCAACTCGCTGCCCGACCAAGGACCATGCCCGGGTCGACGGCGCGTTGTGTCCCACGCGCGCCTCAAAGAGCGTCAGCATAATGACGGGGCCCCCCTCTCAGAGGGCCAAAGCCTGCCGGGGTTGCGGGATTATTTCCTCACCGTGACCCCGGTACATAAAGGGCTACTGAAGGACACCGTGGATTTTAGTCAGTACAAGTCTGACAGTCCCTCCCGCCCTGCCCGGGGTGGGAGGACTCATTTGATGATTTTACCACGTTAAAAAAAAAAAAAAAAAAAAAAAAAAAAAAGTGATAATTGTCACAACTAAATATAATAATTATCATCAACTCAGGGCAGAAGGGGAGGGCCTGTCAGACTCGTACTGACTAAAATCCACGGTGTCCTTCAATAGCCCTTTACGTTCCGGGGTCACGGTAATTTGTTAGCCCCGATAATTATCATTTGAGAGGAAATTTAAAAATAAATTTAGAAATTAGTAGAAAGCATGACAGAGTTGTATCATAAAGATTTGTGGGCGTCATTTTCGGTTGATTTGGTGGGATAAGCAATGGTAGCTCTAAACACGAAGAAAAATAATTTGGAGGATGCCCCGAACTACAAGCACCTTCTCAGTGAGATGAAGTGGTTCACTACTATCGTTATCGTACATCACAGACAGTATAAAGATTCAACATCTGGTTGACCAAGCTTCGCTCGGTTTTTAAAATGTCTATATTTTGGGAACCGAGCTTTTCTCGAACCTGGGACCTTGATTTCGATTCTTTGAGCCGGAAATTCCCTAATCTGTAACTTTCATGAAAATCCTTGGAGCCGTTTCCGAGATCCTGATTATATATAAATAAATATACAAGAATTGCTCGTAATAATATTAAGATTCTCAGGTATACAGCTAAAAACAGCGCTCTTGAACCGTTTTAAATGCAATATTTTATTTTAAAAGTTTTTCTTTTCCACCTCCGTAGTTATTCGCTCACCTGGCCGTCAAAGAAAAATACACAATGTGTCTGCCGTTCTTAGTAGACTGTTCTCGGTATTATTCTTGTAGTCGTTAGTTTTAAATTGGACTCAAGTATTGTTGGATCACCTGGATCTGTTCCTTTATCTGATGTTCTTTAGAGGTCTAGGAAATGAAACGAGTACTTGTGAGTAAGTAATAAATTGGGTAGCTTCAATAGAATGGCCTTTTATACTGGGATATTTCAGTATATGGGGCCACATTCATGGGAAATTCTGTTAATTATTATTTATTAATTCTCGATAATTCACGGCATTTTCCATTTTTGTACCCCTTTTTTTAAATCATCAAATGAGTAAGCCTAGCAGTTACAAATGCGAAAGCTCAACAACACTACCTCAAAATAATGCATGAAAAATATTATTTTTACTATTGTATTGTTCCCTACATGAAGTCAATTCCTGTTATTATTTTTGATTTTCAGCTCTACATATATTATTATGAATTTATGACCTAACTAGCTATTGCCAGCGGCTTCACCCGCTACAACTCGAAAATTATCCCACGGGAACATAAAATCGGGATAAAAACTATCCTATGTGTTAATCCAGGTTATAAACCATCTATGTACCAAATTTTAGCCAAATCCGATCAGTGGTTTTTGCGTGGAAGAGTAACAAACATACCTACATACGTATACACATCCTCACAAACTTTCGCATTTATATATATATTAAGTAGGATTTATGTTTTCCAATAATTTTTAACCTTTTTTTTTGTTCCAAACTTCCATATCCTTCTTTCCAATAAACCTAATTTAAGCAATCAACCTAGGGTTCCGATAAACGCGAGCGCAATGTATTATAAAATTAGATCCTCGGTAAGATTTAACGCGGAGGGCTGAGGGACGGTCTAAGGGTCGCTGTGCAGTCAGCCATGGCCGGTGTCCCCAACGACAATGTGACATTTACACGAACACATCTTCATTTATTATAACAACTATTATAAAAGGGGAAGGCTGTTCACTGGCATCGAATTTTATGTGATACGAGTATCTTTTTAATAATACGTGAAGCGAAAACTTGACGTATGATCAACTTATATAATGTCAGCGCGGTTAATAAACACATAATTATTATAATGAAAATGGAATGGAAAATGGAATGAAATGGGTGGGATCCTGGTGTCCTGAAAAACAGGCCCCGAGGCTAGCTTAGGCACCAGTCTCCCACAATATACATATACTGTCTGAATTGTGTCTTTGTGGAATCTGACATTGTTCAATGTCAAATGATTGATGTATATTGTGGTAAGATAAATTTGATTTGATTTGATAAACTATTTACACTAATGTTAAATAGAAGAAAGATTTGATTATCTGTTTGTATTGAATAGTCTCCGAAACTACTAGACCAACTTCTGGACACTGGTTCTTTCCCGCGTTTGAACTTACAACCTCGATTACGAGTGGCGAGATGTTAAACTTTGGGCTATCACGACTATGAGTAGAGATTTCTTTGAGTGTTACTAATTAACACTCAAAGAATCTATTCTACAGTTGTCTTTTCACCTGACATCATTGGACTGTAATTGAGCGCAGTGGCCGAGCGATTGACTGCTGTGTAGCGTATCGCGGGTTCGATCCCTACACGGAAAAAATATTGTCCCGGTTCTGGGCGTTTGTGTATGTGAGTTTCTATGTTTGTGACCGCACCTACGATACAGGAAAAAAATCCATAGTTTAAAAGTAAATAACTTCCCCATTTGTCACATAACATTATCGATTTGCCATCACAAGAGGGTCAAGCTATTGACATATATTTCCTTAAATTTTCTCCGACAACATTCTTGAATGGACATGATAAATGAGACGTGAGTTGTTTTCAATAGACTCGTCTTTTTCCGGAAACGTTGACTTCAAAAGTGGACTGAGTGTCAAATTAGGTGAATTGTTGTCAGGCAGGCACTCTCTTGTAAAGAGTGTTAATTCTAAATGGCTGTAATCCAAGGTCCAATATATACTAGCGAGCAAAAGTATGGAATCACTAACTTGGAGTTGATCTGGGATGGCTCCTTAAATAAGCATGAATTAATGAATTTGATATCAAAGTAAATTTAACATTTAATCCTTTAAAATGGTATGTACCTACCATTTTTTGGAATGGAATTTGAGTGATTCCATACTTTTGCTCGGGAGTGTAGTTCCAAGGTGAACTTGTAGGAACTATGCTTGTGTCTAAATAATTGCAGCAGTGCTAGAGATGGGTAACTAGCCGGATACTTTGAGTTATTATCGATTTTAATCCATTAACAGCTATTAATAGCCATCCAATGGCTAATAACCCTGCTATTAATGTATTGTCAAAGAAATAAATGTTTTTTTTTTTAAATCTGTGGGTGTGAATATAAATTGGGTGCGTGTACGCAGTGTGATTCAATGTATGGCATTATTCTTTTTATTTATTTTCACCTTTTTGTATGTGAAAAAGTGTTAATAATAGAATGAATACACATTTTTTGGGAAATCTAAAAAAATATAAAGCAATACAATATATTTATAAACTCGAATTCATTTCCTCGTGTGAAAAGCAGAGTACGCTCCTCGGGAGTAAAGCTGCCTTGTCTTGGGCTAACTTGAATCCCTCGCTCACTAAGGATTCTTTATAATATTAAAGTAGGGATTACAGGTGAATGTTCGCGGTGAGAAACGAATCGCTGCAAACCAGTCTTGGTAGGTGGTAATCAGCAACTTGACTGAGGATGTGAGAGCGAGCGAAGTGAGCTCATGACTTGGGGCACCCGGACACGGAACTTTGCAAACAGAAATAGGAGCCACGCGAAGCGGGGCCCCGTCGAGCCACCTTAGTAGGTGGTAATCAGCAACTCGACTAAGGATGCAAGAGCGAGCGAAGTGAGCTCAGGACTTGGGGCACCCGGACTCGGAATCTTGCAAACAGAAATAGGAGACACGCGAAGCGGGCCTCCGTCGAGCCACCTTAGTAGGTGGTAATCAGCAACTTGACTAAGGATGCAAGAGTGAGCGAAGTGAGCTCAGGACTTGGGGCACCCGGACTCGGAACCTTGCAAACAGAAATAGGAGACACGCGAAGCGGGCCTCCGTCGAGCCACCTTAGTAGGTGGTAATCAGCGACTTGACTAAGGATGCAAGAGTGAGCGAAGCGAGCTCAGGACTTGGGGCACCCGGACTCAGAACCTTGAAAACAGAAATAGGAGCCACGCGAAGCGGGACTCCGTCGAGCCACCTTAGTAGGTGGTAATCAGCAACTTGACTAAGGATGCAAGAGCGAGCGAAGTGAGCTCAGGACTTGGGGCACCCGGACCCGGAACCTTGCAAACAGAAATAGAAGCCACGCAAAGCGGGGCTCCGTCGAGCCACCTTAGTAGGTGGTAATCAGCAACTTGACTAAGGATGCAAGAGCGAGCGAAGTGAGCTCAGGACTTGGGGCACCCGGACTCGGAATCTTGCAAACAGAAATAGGAGACACGCGAAGCGGGGCTCCGTCGAGCCACCTTAGCAGGTGGTAATCAGCAACTCAACTAAGGATGCAAGAGCGAGCGAAGTGAGCTCAGGACTTGGGGCACCCGGACTCGGAATCTTGCAAACAGAAATAGGAGACACGCGAAGCGGGCCTCCGTCGAGCCACCTTAGTAGGTGGTAATCAGCAACTTGACTAAGGATGCAAGAGTGAGCGAAGTGAGCTCAGGACTTGGGGCACCCGGACTCGAATTTATGACCAACCTTGCAAACAGAAATAGGAGCCACGCGAAGCGGGGCTCCGTCGAGCCACCTTAGCAGGTGGTATTCAGCAACTCAACTAAGGATGCAAGAGCGAGCGAAGTGAGCTCAGGACTTGGGGCACCCGGACTCGGAATCTTGCAAACAGAAATAGGAGCCACGCGAAGCGGGGCTCCGTCGAGCCACCTTAGCAGGTGGTAATCAGCAACTCAACTAAGGATGCAAGAGCGAGCGAAGTGAGCTCAGGACTTGGGGCACCCGGACTCGGAACCTTGCAAACAGAAATAGGAGACACGCGAAGCGGGCCTCCGTCGAGCCACCTTAGTAGGTGGTAATCAGCAACTTGACTAAGGATGCAAGAGTGAGCGAAGCGAGCTCAGGACTTGGGGCACCCGGACTCGGAACCTTGCAAACAGAAATAGGAGCCACGCGAAGCGGGGCTCCGTCGAGCCACCTTAGCAGGTGGTAATCAGCAACTCAACTAAGGATACAAGAGCGAGCGAAGTGAGCTCAGGACTTGGTATTAGGATGTTTGAACCATTCGGAATTATGAAAATCGGTATTTTGAAATTCATGTTATCTTAGTGTACCCGTAAATAGCTGATTATTTTTTTTAAAGGGCCAGATTATTTCTAAATTGCACATTTATTTACTACAAAGAAATATGATGAAAATGAAGTTTAATCTGACAGGCCTAAACCTGAAAGCCATGGGTTCAATCACTAAAAATATTAAAAAACATTAATAGCAGGGTTATCATCCATAATTGCTATTAACTGGCTACTAACTGCTATTAATTGCTATTAATCGATTAATAGCCAAATGATATTAACCGGATTATTATCATTGCCCATCTCTAAGCAGTGCTAAACTTCCAGCTTAAGCCGCTCTTACTGAAGTTGTCTGTAGATGGGTGACCATGTATAATAGCGAGTTTCCTCCATACCTCGGGAAGCATGTAAAACCGTTTGTCCCGATTATCAGTTGAAGAAATTTGATAGTCATTACTGTTAGTAGTTAAGAAGCTCTGTCAACCAGTCTTACCAAGGGCTATCGTATTAATAATGGACTCAATTACTGGGTAAATGTAATGAGGTCAGCTGGGCAGTCGTTTCCTTAAAATACTGATATTCGATTGATTGTTAACGCACCCACAATACAAGAGAAGTAACTAGTGTGAAGCCAAGATTAGTTAAAGAATAAACATTTAGTAGTATCTCTTTTATACAAACACCCTTAGTAGAAACCATATATAAGCATTTGATGGCAGAAAATATCAACCAACAACATTATTTACAAACGAACGCCCTTGACTCGTTTCATACGGCTTCATTACAGAAACCGAAACTATGTCGGCAAGTTTTTCTGGAAACTTATACTAGAAACTTCTCGAACTAATGCGTAAGTAATCTAAGAACGGGCGCGCCAAAGTTCACCTAAAATTTTAACTCCGATCATTGGAAGCCCGAAAATTGTATTCCTAACATTTTTAATCCTAATGATCACAACTCCTAATTGCTCTGTCTCTAATGTTCACAATTCCGAATCATTCGACTTCATAATTTCAGTAGCAATAAACATCTATTATACTACTATTTGTTTTCCTATATTTTCTCAACATAACCTTCTTTTACACTATTATTCAAAGTCATACCTTTTTTGTTTAGATTTCTTTTTATTTTGTTTTATTTTTAAGGCATTTTTTCATATTGCTCAAAAGACGACACTCTGACCAAACGACTGGGGGCACCCCGACTCGGACAGGTTAGGTTAGATCGTGGTTATTTTTTTTTAAACCACCCAGAAGAAGTCGACTTTTCTGACTAACTAAAAATATTATTGTAATAATGTTTAGGGATAAAAACGTTATGATAAGAAACAGTAGGAGTTTAAATAAATTTACTTAACGATATTATTGATAAAAAATTTCGGAAACATGAGTGTTATGAACATCTTCAGTAGCACTACAAAAAGTATGAATGAAAACTTTAGGATGAAAAATTTTAGGAACAGTGATCATTCGGATTACAAATCGTTAGGAAGAACAATTTCGGGTAAACAACTTTAGGTGAGCCAATATGGACCCTCTAAGAACGTATTAGTTTCAAGGGAGATATTGAGCTTATGCCTAAAAGAACTACCCCCCTCTAGAGGGCCAAAGCCTGCCGGGGTCGCGGGACTAATCTCATTACCGTGACCCCGGAACACAAAGGGCTATTGAAGGACAGCGCGGATTTTAGTCAGTATGAGCCTGACGCCATGCCGGGGTGAGACGACTCATTAGACAGTTTTACCATGATAAAAAAAGGCTAAAAGGACTAATTCCGCAAAGTAGTGAGGTTTAGGCCGAGACTCCACCAAAGCTGTGCGAGTCGAGATCTGGAGTCTCGGCCTTAGAAGGAGAAAGGACAGGCATATGCCCAGCAGTGGGCCACATAGCTCCAAAAAAGCTTAAAAGTTTTAATAAAATAGGTAGACTGATATGGGCGTTTCCATTAAGCAAGTCTTGCATTGCATACAAGTATGAATTCGCATTAAGTAGTAAACAAGTTGTTTGGGTTGAAAAAAAACACAATCCACAGTTCAAAGGTTTGTTCAAGTTGCATACAATTTGCAATTAAGTTTTATAATGGAAATGCTTTGAGTATAAGTTATGTTTGAGTGTTCTACACAGGTGTGCCAGTAGGATGATACTCCATTACAAAGACTTATGGAAACCTGTCATTTGATATCTTCGGTTTTTAAGTTCCTCTCGCGTTCTTTACGATCTAGTGTCAAGTACTAGAGCTGGTCCATTTGTTTAGGACACCTTACAGGCAGGTGCATTAGCTATTGTTGACTTTACGACTAGTAGCGCTTTCTAGACATTATTTACGAGCTCTATCACCGAACAAAACATATACCACCTTTTAAACATAAATAACAACCGCACAAACTACTTCAATGCTATCCGAATCACGTAGCTATATGTGTATATATATTAATTAATATGTGTCTCATATCGGAACAAAGTTATAAACTGTAACATATCGCTGATCATCAAAGAGGAAGTCCGATACTCCTAATTACGTTCGGATACACAACTCCCAAGTTTATAATCCGTGTCAAGCTGGGACTGTTCACAGTTCTTAGTCCCGAGCATTAGTTCACAAGTTAGTTTGCTACAGCCCTATTAATTACGAGCGTTGCAACGCTGCCAATAATTTGTGCATCCTTGTCACTCGAACTTTGTTCCTTCGAGATATAACTCAGAAGTTTAACGTAATTACCTCAATGTTTCACGCAACTGAAATTGCGTTTGCATTGAAAAAGGAGGAATTCCTTCGTGGTTCGAAAAGTAATTACTCGAGGGAATTGCGCTGGTTGTCTCTTCAACGTTACTTCACTTGTTTTCGGGGAGTTTGTTAGCAGGGAGCGTGGCAATTTGATTTTGTCAGAATCAATAAAATACAATAACATCTTCACTGTAGATGTTTTAGAAGATTAGAGTTGGTTTTAGAATAAATACTTTGAGATGAGAATTCTTTGTTTGTTTACAATAGTGTCCGTGAATTCTAATTTAGAAATGTTCTCGAAAAGAAGGAGAAAATTATTTGGGAAAGCTTTTTGTATATCCATCTTTTTCTAATCATTGGCCACAAACAAACAAGTACTTGTTGTTACTATAATAGGCGATCTGAGTTTCACCTTTAAATAATTAATTCATAAGCTAGGATAAGAAACTAATTCCAAGCTCTAACAAGGCTTGAAACTTAGTTAATATTCTAAATGCACACCTTGCATTTCAATTTTGATTAATAAACTCGAAACGCGGCTTCACTATGCTAAAGGAATGTTGAAGTTTAATCACTGTTTGTTGTACAAGCCTGGATAAAAAACATGCAAGGAAAAAGAAAGGGTTTTAAAGAATTTATCAGAATAAAAACTTATTACAATCATGACATAAAAATAGTCAGCAGAAGCATAATAAGACTGTGACAAACTCAATGACTGTCGTAATATGACATCACTCCTCAAGTTGGGTTAGAGGCTGAGTTGTTTCTAAAAGTGCATCCACACCTCACATTTTACAAGTAAGTCTCATGCAGTAAAAGGCAATTAAGAGACTAATAGCCGTCAATCCGCAACTGGCCACAAACGAATACACCGCTGACTTACTTATTTGAGTCATTGTAAACTTTTTGGATTGATCTAGATTACTGCAGTTTTTTTTTAAATCTTATACTACGAACTCAGGAAGACAGCTTCAAAGTATTCCTACGCGCATTTGATGTGGGACAGGCCCATTCTTTATAAAAACTGATGTGGACTTAAAAAAAAATTGATACTCGCAACCGCTGAGCCGTAGCTAATGGGTTTCATCCATTTTATTTGACATCAGTATTCAATGCGTCTTTGTAATTTTAACTTTAGATCGAGTAACATTTTAATTATGAAACGTACGATATTCAGATACGTGTTATTTTTGTTTGATGAATTTGCAGAAGATTTATTTGAATGTCAATCAGCTGTATTGTTATTTTTCGTGTTACGTGACGGGTTTGTTTGTTATTACGTATTGGGTATCGGTTAGCATCAATAAAAACGATATTACGAATATTCAAATCGGTATTGTTTGTTTTAGAGCTTTGAAATTGACCGTTATTTAATATCTAGATTAAACCTATAGACATAAAAAACAATATTTTATTTACTTTATCAGTCAGTACTATAATTTTTGAATAAAAGTAAAATATATTATACAAAAAACTTTGAATAAAATAAAATAATTTTATTATCTAGGTCGTTAATTGTGTTTTACATACAATAGGAGCTAAAATTATGTAAATCCCTCTGTTATCCCTACGGGCGGTTTGATTAATTCTCCGAGTTAGCTTGATTGAATTTACGTAACATTATTAGCAAATAAACTGGACAACTGTAAATATAACTTTAACAGTTGTTTAAGTGTTAGACATTTTCAGAAACAGAATGAAAAGGAAAGTTAAAAGAATGTTCTTGTGCCATAATTTGAATAAAAAAAAAAAAATCTCCTTTTTTTCGAAGTTGGTAAAAGAACTTTTGTATTGCAATCCTTGATTTATTTGATTAGCAGAGATCTGTGACTGCATGAATGCTTTTCTCATGCTAAGTATTAGATAAGGTTTTGTACATATGTAACATTCATCATATTCCTAGTTATGACATGTAGTAGGTCTAGGAACATTAATATGTGGTACTGTTAAAGTATAAAAAAAGGCGTAATTTGAATCCAGCCTAAGCACCTGCTTTGTTTGTCTGGATGTAAAAGATGTAAAATGATTTTTGAAGAAAGAACATTATTTTGAAGAAACATATTAAGTCGGTAGAAGTTTGTCAGTCCCTTCCATTCTACCATTTAATGATCCTCCCTCAATTATGGTAATTCCTTGAGATTTTAAATGCAAGGCTATTCTAATATCTGGTGACTAACATATTTTAATTTGTCTTTTCAATTTACCAAAGCATAGTTTCCCCTTATTAAGCGATCCCAAATGACGGTAATAGTGATGTGCTAGTTAATAGGTTACGTGACATCGACGCGAATTTCAGATTTAAGCGAATACGCCAACTGTTTACTTACGCTCTTGTCGAGAACATAATGTTATTAAACGCTTGACATATCGCCTCTTGTTTTACGACCACTACCGAATATTTCAATTTTAGAACAAATAATTTATGTTCGTCTACTAATCTTTCTTCGATTTTATTAAGAAGTGTTTTCTTTAGAAAAATGAATAAAAATAAAACGTTGAAAATGATTTTGTAAAATATCGAGATGTCTTGTTTTCGTGAAGCCACTTTTTTATAAATGTGAGTGAGCACCGCGCTCACATTTAAATGTAATTCCTTGGTGTGTGATGAACAACGCGGCTAACATACCTTCATTTTTTCTCTTCTATTTATTTATCAGTGGCCTACTAGAATCTAGACATTCTACGAGTATAATCTATGAAATGAAATAACATTTGCAATGATGGGAATCATTTTATCTAATATTTCAAAGCAAATAATGAAGAGTTTGTTTGGTTGAACGCGCTGTTCTCAGGAAAGACTGGTTCAAATTGAAATAAAAAATTCAATTGAAAGAAAAAAAAATGTATGTATTTGAGAATGAAGGATGTCTTCTGGTCGCGACCTTTATAAATAGTTCGAAAATAGCAGAAACCCACGCTTTCCTACATTATTTTGACACCACAAAGGTTACAAACCTAATGAACCGATAAGCCTTAAATTAATAGACTTTAAACAAAGCCTGTGAAGCTTAAAACTAGATCCAAACGGTCTAGTTTTAGACGGGTGTTTGATGTAAAAGTCAGATAAATACGCCAATTATTTAATCGAAAATACAAGTACCCCTTAGCATTACCGTCTATATTTGGTGAAAAAAACATAAGTATCTTTCGTAAGCAAAAAAATCATAACATTTTAAAATTCATTGGTGCATATAAATTGGTTTAAATGAAGCTGTAATTAGAAAATTTTCTTTTTAAGACCGCGCTGTCTCAAATCACAAAATTATACAGAAAACTTGAAAAGCGCAGTAGAATCTTAGCTGAATAAAATTAGGTACCCACCCTTTGATTTGCTCCATAACTTTACTTATGATTTCAAATAAAAATATTATTGAGAAATGTTTCGATTAAATGGAAACATTTGAATTACAACTATTTCTCTGAAGTTGTACAATTTAACGTAGGCACAGCTTAATTGACCGTTAAGCTGTGTCTACGTTACGAATTATTGAATGATTTTAGTTACTCGTACTCGTATTTATAGTTTAATTTTTCTACTTGTCCCTTCAGCTTATTTTACACAATGAAAACTAATTAAGTCCTGATCCTTTCGACCTACTCCCGTAAACTGAAATCATTCGAATGTGTTCAACTGTAACGGTCCATACAAGTAACGAATACCAAAACATTCTCTTTTTAAAATATCAGAGAAAAGAAAATTAAACGAAAAATGTAATAAACATGCTCATTTAAGAGGAGCCTTGAGTATCTTAAGTCCCGGAAAATGCCTAAGATATGACATGAGTAGGTGTGTAACAAGGATTCTTAACAAATCCACCAAATTATTCGCTTGTATATGTTGGGGCACGTAGAAAAGCTTTGAGAAATCGTCGGGTGTTAAAGTGATATTTATTTTATTAATTTTATTATCTACGCAGTTATAACACGTATTTATAAGAACCTATTTTTCATAAACCAGATGATACTTATGCTATACAATGCCTACCCATATAAGTTGTACTGAATGTGTTTATGTATATCTAAAATTATGGAAAACATCGTGTGGAAACCAGCACGTACTAGAACCAAAAATTCGAAGAAATGTAACATCTACCAACCCGCACTAGGCCCGCGTAGTGGATACTCTCTCTCACAGGGAGGAGGCCTGTGTTCCAGCAGTGGGAACATGGTAGGCTGATGATGAATATTTATATTTAATAAGTCTTTTATCTGAATCGGTATTAAGTTTTTCACGTAAGCGACCTTACGACTTTTTTTACTCCAACAGTTTTTGGGGCAAAGTTATACGTGATAGAGCAACTGGGCCACTAAATGTATTAATAATAGTTATAGAAAGTTTGTTTCTTGATTCTTTAAAACTTTATTACAGTTCTGCATAGGAAGCACAATATAACTCAAGTTATTTTAACATTAAATTAAATTATGTTGCAGGTAATAATAGATGCAGCCGCAAGGCTTGTTAAAAATGTATTGAATTAAAAAAAATAAGTGATGCAATGACAGATTAAAAATTCGAAATACGAATTTAAAAAAAAATTAAATCAATTAATAGACCTTAAAGGAAAGAGGTGCAGAGAACCAAGAAGGTAGAATACCGCTCTTTTACAGCCTGCGTGTTGGAAAGCAGTCACCGTAGCCTTTGGACATCACTGCCAACACCTGTGCGTAGCCGACATTTCAATTTCCATGCCCATTTTGAGGGTGTGAAGAATTAATTGGAATGTAACGAAAGTTAAAATTCGTAAAGGTTTGGCAATTCTGTACTGTATGTTTCGCTAGATTTGCTCTAATGTCTTTCACAAAACTCTACGTAACAGATAAATATGTAATACTTACATTCATACGGAGAGACGAGCGCCTGTGCATTAGCTACGGGCAAAGAGCATATCGCCGCGAACCCGCACAACGCCAGGGCACACACAAAACTCGGAGACATGACTGAAACAAAAGAAAATCAAACATTAAAATCTTTCTACAATCTAAATAAACATGTTTTTTTTTTCATCGAGGTAAAATCATCAAATGAGTCCTTCTACCCAGGGCAAAGTGGGAGCTAGCGATGGGTCGTTGACGGTTTTTCCGTCAACGAAACGTTAACGTTGATTCACGTTTGTCAACTAGTTAATCAACTAGTTAAATTCGTCAACGAGTTGAATGAGTTAACGTGTTCATCTCGTTGACGAATTTAACTGTCAAATTGCAACGTTAACCCCTGATTCATTAAAATTTGATTCAATTTTTGTATTGGAAACGTTTTATGTACAAACTAACATCTTAAATTGTGTGAAATAAAAATATTATTATTACATTTTTCACAGAGGGCTGTTCGCTATACCTCGTGCGTCTTAAAAAATAGTTAGCATTTCAAAGAATACATTGGGAAAATTAAACAAGCTCCACCAATATTTATGTACTATTCTTAAAATAAATATTTCGAAAATCAACTCATTCAACCGCTCGCAATCTATGACGTTAAAAATATCGAACCATAACACTCAACGTTGAAGATAACGTTCAACAACAACATTCAACTCGTTGAATTAACGAGAACGAACGAACGAACGAGTTCAACTCATAAACGTCGTTGACGAAGTCAACTAGTTGATTCACTCGTTGAATTAACGAGAACGAACGAACGAACGAGTTCAACTCATAAACGTCGTTGACGAATTCAACTAGTTGATTCATATTCAGTTAACGTTAATACGTTGACGGGAGCTCAACGGTTGATTCAACTAGTTCGTTGATTCAACGCTCATCCCTAGTGGGAGCGACTGTCAGACTCGTACTGACTACAATCCACGGTGTCCTTCAATAGCCCTTTACTTTCCGGGGTCACGGTAATTCGAGAGTCCCTCGAACCTTGCCGGCTTTGGTCCTCTAAAGGGGAGGGGTTCCCCTTCATATATAAATAAACGTGTTATAGGACAAAATTGTGTCTAAAAACATCCTTTCTATACTGTAGAAAATAATTTGATATTTTTATCATTATAAAGACAGGATTTTATTTTCTACATTATTTGATCGTAGCAGGAGAATTTGAAGTAGAGTCGGGTAGCTATTTGAGCCTAGCGGTCTAACCTGACTTTGCACACTAGGGTACAAAATCAATTTCTCTGTTATATGTTCTGAAAACTTTCTGACAGACAAATATTTAAAATATTTTGATTGAAAAAGAATTCATTATCCAATTTGGTGCAGTCGTTCGGAAATTATATATGTACATGCATTTAGGTGATTAATTTTTATTTATATATATTGAACCAAACTATTCCACCACGATTACCATTCCCACGCACTGAGCTCATGGATAAGATCATTTGAAGTACGAAACTCCAACGGGCAATTCCGAAACAATTTCCTTTTGATTGGGTTATTCAAATCAATCATACCAGGATAAAAACAAGTAAGCTGTTTTCTTACTTATACTTAATTACGCGACCTTGTAAATATATATAAACATACGATAAACTCGTGCTATTCACTTCACAAATTAACTTGCACATTTTTAATCTACTTCCGTTATGAAAGTCACTCCCGCACTTACAATAAAGAATGACCTTTTTCAAGCAATATTAATCTTTATTAACAAAGGCTTAGTAATTAAATTCAGTCTAATTATAAGGATATGGGACACATTAATTATGAAGTAGATTAGGCCCAAGAAGGTATCATGACTATTTAAGAGAGGTCGCTTTTAGCTAATTGATGAATAACTAATTGTTGGACTCGAATTTCGTCTGGACATGGATCTCTATGGTCAACTGTGCTAGGCAAAGATTGAGGTACCTACGGACTTACGGAGCTTGAATAGTAAATTGTTTTGCATGTAAAAGAAAAAATGTACAGTGCTTTGGTTTTAGTTATTTAATTCGAATTTTAGGTAATTAATTGCTGTTATGACTACATTTTTTATTTTAAGCCGGAAATCCTTAAAATTTTCATGAGAAAATATTTGAACCATGTGCAACGAATTCTATGACGAATCGAAAGCGAAAATTTCGTATTATTATTGTTTAGTTAATAAAAGTGTTTACAAAAAGTATAAAGATACAGTCATATTTTTTTTAGAAAAAGTAGTTTTAAGTCATTCGTTAAACTCAACATTTTTTCCATAGAAAATTCGTTAGGGTTTTACTCCACTATTTGGCAAAGTACATCCAAAATTAAACATGGTATCGTTTTGTCTCATTATTAATTTTGTCTGTACGGAAGCAGAATTGTAAAATATGAAGCTGTTAAAAAGTTACGAGCTTCTAAAGATTCGTTTTTTTGCTAATTTTAACACAACTTTAGGTGTAAATTAGAAGCTAAAGATGCATCAAATTTCAAAAACGAAGTCCGTACCGACACAGCAAATTTATCGAAGAATTTAATAAATTTTATTTGAAATTAATTGGTGCAGTGGTTTTTTCATAAAACCCCAACAGCCAAAGGCTTTTTCGTATTTTTTTACGCGCGCCTTTTACTCTGAATGATCGTGCATCTCACTGAATAAATTTTCCCCTGTTTTCTCCACGGGGGGATGACGCTCGCGCACACATGAACAATATGGCTCGATTTCCGGTGAAATATCATGGTTTTTGAGAGTTTTTTTTTTTATGTGGAGATCGAAAGGGGAGGCCTATGTCCAGCAGTGGACGTCCTACGGCTGAGATGATGATGATGATGATCATGGTTTTTGACCATGCCTGCCAGTGAGTTCGAGCTCGCGACTAGCGTCGCCTTAAGAAACCATTATTTTATTCCAATAACGATTTATGTACTTACAACTAAGAACAAATAGAAGTGGGGATATACTCCAAATAACAAACTTCTCAATAAATACAGTTTTGTACTAGAGCAAAATAAATGAGGTTGCCGCTTGACTACATTCAAAAGAATCGAGATTCTAAAATAATATTTATTGTTTGCGAAGTGAACCGTTTGCTTCATTTGAGACTATGATGTAAGTTAGAGGGCGCGGGACTGTCTCGGTCTAAGGACTGACTCAGTCGCGGGTCTGTCTCGGTCGCGGGACTGTCTCGGTAGAGGGATTGTGTCGGTCGATGGATTGTATAAATCGCGGGACCGAGTGTTTTATCAGATAACCATGAACTTGGAAGTGAACGGTTATTGAAGGACACCGTGAATTTCACTCAGTACCAGTGTTGTACAGGGGCTCCCGCCTCTCCTTGGGTAGGGGACTCATTAGATGACTTTCCCACGCTGAAAAAATAATGTAAGTTGGAATTGTTTTTAGTTTATCGTTATACGAGTACCTAGGTCTACCAGAGGTAGTTGTGTTCTGCTTAATCGGACAATCCTGTGGTATTTTGAATGTAAGGCCTCCAGACAGGGGCTTAAAAACTAAGTGACCACACGCTAAGGGCACCCCTTTTGGAGTACGAACCTCAGCTTAAGGCGTCTCTGGAGAGGACCTTAAAAGACAGGCTGGATGTCTCTAAATGAATAGATTTTTATGTCTGCTTCTACCTGGATGAAGTTCTATGCTAGTGATAAAGATAATGTATTGGATTGAAGTTGGGTACTTAACTACTTTTTTAGATATGGGCCGAAATTCAGTTCACATTCGGTACAAGAAAAAAGGTGCTTCTAAATTACAATATGCCATGGCTGCAACTGGTGGTTCTACTCATGATACTGAACCACTTGCCCCAAGGAACCCAAAGTCGATTCTAAAAAAAAAACATTTCATTCGGTCCGAAGGTTCGGCCGAAGTTCTCAAAATTCGTAAAAACCGAAACGCGTTAAAAGCTATTGTAATAACACCTAGCTATAATTAATAGCACAACATTAAAACCTCTTCCACATTGATTGATTTAAAAAGATTTTCTTCTCATTTGACACACTTTTTTTTATTTTATTAAAATGCCATAACTATAAATATTGAGGAAATTAAATGACTGTCTATACTAGCGAGCATAAGAAAGGTATGGAATTACTTTCGAGAGTATTGAGTACTCAATAGCCATTATGGTTCCATTTTAAAGGTTAACTGTTAACTTTAAGTTGATACCAAATTCAGTCAACTCACGCCATTATTTAAGGAGCTATCCCAAATCAGTTCCAAATAAATGTTTGTTATTTTTATTTGCATTCAATAATGTATTTTTTATAAATAACCAAAGTATCATTCATCATCATCATCATCAGCCGGAAGACGTCCACTGCTGAACATAGGCCTCCCCCTTAGACCGCCACGCCGAACGACAATTCGCCACTTGCATCCATCGGCTGCCCGCGACCCTCACGATGTCGTCGGCCCACCTAGTGGGAGGTCTGCCTAAGCTGCGTCTTCCGGTCCGAAAAAAATTATCATTGTTTTATACTATTTTATAAAGTAATGTTAAGCCCGTATTACATAACGTCACTCAATACTCAAACATTACTTACAGTGCCGGAAAAAGCCGGTGCGGGGCCCGTAGCAAATGTAACCATGGGGCCCGAGAGTTACATTGACTCTTTTTTAGCGGTAAATCCACGGTGTCCTTCAATAGCCCTTTAGGACGGTAATAATGAGATAAATCTCGCGACCCCCGCACGTTTAGCCCTCTAGAGGGGGGCCCCGTCATCATGCTGAAACTCTTTGAAGCGCGCGTGGAACACAACACGACGTCGTCCCGGGCATGGTCCATGGTCGGACAGCGAGTCACCCATTACTCGCCACCCACGTGCCCGCGCCTACAGTGGCCGGAGATCGTTTGCCGACGTCCGTCACTGCAGCTGGGGTGAAGGGAGGATGCTGTCCTCTCCCTCAAGCGGCCCACCTCCTACTTCGCGAACATGACTGCTTCGCAGAACGAGGTTACCGCTTCCCACACCGTCTCGCCCCGAAGCATGGCCTCGACCAATGCCGGGCGCGAGAAGTGTCCTTCTATCGCCACCGTGAGGACCCGGCGGTGCTTTCCAAGCGGGGCAGTCCTGCACTGTATGCTCCACCGTGTCCTCTGGGCGATCCTCGCAGTGGTGTTCCTCCAGGCGTTTCCTCCCCCTTATCAGACACAGGTACCTCCCGAAACTTCATGCGGTAGGTAAGGCCGCCGTGAAGCCTAACCAATCACTCCTAAGGGTCCTGAAGTGAAGGGGTCTTACAGCCACGATTGTGGCGAGCCCGGACCTGGGTTGCGACAGTCGTTCCTTCCATACTACCCTGAGATCGCCCTTGAGCTCTTCCACGCGTGCCTTTACTTCTCGAAGCAGCGGGGTCTCGTCCCGGCGCTGCGCCTCCACCCGCCACTCATAGACGCACTGGAGGGCAGTCGCCTCCAGATCCCAGGGCAGTAATCCCGGCAAGGAGGTTGGCCGATTCGCTGGCGATCGTGCGATATCCCCGGATCATTCTGGCAAGCGACCAGCTTTAGTGGTCGCGTCCGAATGCTAATCAGGGCCCACACGGGGGCCCCGTAGAGAGCCACGGACCACACGACGCCGGCGTATAGCCTCCGTGCATGAGGCGTTTGGCCCACTGAGATGGGGCACTAGTAGCCTGAGGTCGGCCGCTGGGGGTTTTGGAGCAAAACTCTCAATACGAAATGCCTCAATGTGGATTGCATTGCTTCGATATAGCCATGCATGTAATCTATACTAATATTATAAAGAGGTAAAATTTGTTTGTAAGTTTGTAGGTTTGTAAGTTTGTAAGTTTGTATGTAAGGGGTAATCTCCGGAAGTAATGAACCGATTTTAAAAATTGTTTCACTGGTAGAAAGCTACATTATCCGTGAGTGCTATAGGCTATAAATTATAAAGATATCATGTATATTAGGCGAAATATCACAATTTTTGTCTAGGCAGGCGGAAAAAAATTGCTCTTCCAACACAGTTATTGGCATGCGCTGCCTTAACAGTTGTATATAATTGAAAACAATGTATGGCAAAAATGTCCGCTTTGAATAGTTCTACAAAAACGACGGAGTTATGCCCGAACAAACATAAAAAAAAAAAAAAAAAAAAAATACAAACATCCGAATTGAGAACCTCCTCCTTTTGGAAGTCGGTTAATAAAGTCCGCGACACCATATTTTTATCTTTTATATTTTAGCAGATACAGTAGCTTTTATGAGTTAAAAAAAGTTATTTTCGACGTAGTTGCCTTTGGACGATTTTTTACACAACAAATATTAAACCTTATCGAAAACAATATTATTATGATCACAAGAACATCATAGAGATACGATTTGCTCTGAATAGTATGTCAATTGGTTAAATAGTTTCGAAGATAACATAAAATTACTAAATCGCAAAATGCCGCCGTCCATTCACGAATCGCATTAGAACATGCTTTGTACGGACGTTTTATCCATAGAAGGCATTGTGGAATTACGTGTTGGTCTTTAAAATTGTTTTGGTTGCTCGGTTTCGTTAAGCACAAATAGGTACTACTTCGTTCTTATTCTTCGAGTTCGAAGCTCCACAACTTCAACGTTTTAAACTGAAAGTTTCAGCGATTGTTTATCATGCCAAAAAGGAAATCACAACATTCCCGTCAGACATCCCAGACAAGAGCAGATCCTGCCGGGGCTGCGGGACATACGTATACCGCGACTCCGGCACACAAAGGGTTACCGAAGGACTCCGTGGATTTTAATCAGTACAAGACTGACAGTCCCTCCCGCCCTGCCCGGGGTGGGAGGACTCATTTGATAATTTTGCCACGTAACAAAAAAAAAGACAAGAGCAGATCGAGTACGCCGTATGGAAGAGTCTGCTCTTGAAAAACATCAGCGCCTCTCGAGGAATAGAGAAAATATTTCGCAAGTCCGCGCTGGGGAATCCACCTCCGAGCGTTCACAGCGACTTGCTAACCAAAGCTGGAGAACATCGCAGGTGCTCGGGAATCTAGCGCTGAGCGCTCGCAGAGGCTCGCTAGCGAAAACGCGAGAACATCGCAGGCCCGAACTCCGGAATTTAACGCTGACCGTGCGCAGCGTCTTGATTTAAGGCAGCATGTCACTGCAACAAGGGATGGGAAGTCTAGCGCTAAGCGCTCGCAGCGGCTCACTAACCAAAGAATATAAACATCATAGGCCCGTGCTCGGGAATCTAGCGCTGAACATGCTTAGCGCCTACCAACAGAAAGACAGTGGGCAGTAACAGTCAGTACAGTATACAACAAAAACAAAACCCTCCTTTTGGCAGTCAGCTCAAATAAATCATAGCACAAGTACTAACCGAACCACACTTATAATTTCATCACAAGTTAAAATATTTTCTGCCCAACGAAGTGGGCACGGGTCAGCTAGTGATTTATAAAGAGCGTATCCTGTATTAAGGTCTTGATGAGACGACTGTAACGAGGCGTTAGGTGACAGTGTGGCCAATCGCTCTAGAATAGCCAAGGTGTATTACATATTCGTGATTTTTTTTTGGGCACAGGCGCGAGGCCCCCCAAGGCGCGGGGCCCGTAGCATATGCTGCCTCCTGCTATATGGCTAATCCGGCACTGATTACTTAAAACTAGATTCAAGGCATTTGATTGGTTGAAAGTAGTTTAAAGTAACACTTCAGTTTTGATATGCATTCAGTAATACGGGCCTTAGAATACCGTTATTAGAGGCTGCATTACCATTTTCAGCAGCAGTTAAGGGACTCATTTATCACGTCCATGTTTAGCCTTTTTATTCCGCTAGAGGGGAGCATTCATTTGTCCGAATTATCCGCGGTGTGTCCGCCATTTGCCCACGTTCTGCCAACCTAACCAGATGTTATGTGAATGGTAGCATTAACCCCTTTCTGTTAGAGAGGATGTCAAATGTCGTGTTAGAAATGTGCAACCTTTTGCTAACACGTGTTTTAAGAAGGATTAAGTTGTTTTCCTAAATTAACATTTTCAAACCAGCTTCTTTTAGAGGATTTAGTTTGTAGGTCATACGTGTCCTAAGAACATTTTAATGGATTAAGAATTCGTATATTCAGTTAATTCAATGTGAAACTTTATTTGTCCTTATTTTAGGTCTTTTACAGCTGACATGAGACATTTTTGTGTGGCACCAAAATTATGCAAAACTGAACCTTAAATACATTACCAATTTTCATGGAATTAACATTATTCATGTCGTTACGGCTTACATTTATCATGAGCGTGAGAATAAGTACGTGAATATATGAGCTGTCACTCATTAGAGCTGACGGGGCGACGCCATGGTTATAGATGTACGGCCCTCAAGCCATCGTTACAGGCTGATGGGAGGCTCAACAAGTAGGGTAATGCGCGTGTCATTGACCCTCTCCCCTCTCCCGCAGCTCCCCCGCAGACAAATGTCACAGTGACGTCATCAATCACGCTTATCACTACTGACGTGCTGACACGTCACACGCACCACAACTGCTACTTACACGACGTTTACACGCAAATACTGACATTGAACATTTTGCTACGGCGTAGCTCCGGTGCTACGAAATCGCTACGAATAAAATTTAAGTACACGGTATTTAAAAGCAATTGCGAGATAATAAAATAATATTGCCTGATATGAAATAAAATAACGTTTATAATTAAATAAATAATACTGATAGGTATCGTTTTTATGAATAAAATAATTGCCTATTCCATAAAGTTTTAAGGGTTGTACAAACTTTTACTTTGCCATGCTAATAGTAAACTAAGTAAATTCAGTGTTGGAAGTGACAAGTTGGAATTCAATATAGTAAAAATAATAATATGAAATAATATGTAAAAAATATCTTAAGACTCATTCGGTGAATTTACCACGATAAATAAAAAGGTACGAACTAAATACATTGACAAATAAAAGTCTTAATAAATCAGCTCTTTGATTCAAAGCCCTACCAAACTGGCGAAAATCGTAACCGTGTATTGCCATAATAAAAATAAAATTTAAATAACTGTATTATTTTAACAAGGCATCACTAACTAAGCTGCCCTCTGCTCTCGTGTGAAAGGGTGACTCTCGTTATTTCTGTCAACTTACACTACATAGTATTAATGATCGTCACCAATTAATGATACGCTACTGCTGTCTCAAGTGTCTATGGCTTGTATAATGATAGAAAAGTTATTATGTGTTTCTTATTAATGAGAGTATGAAAATGATTTTTTTTATAAGTTTTTCCGTAACCCTTTTATTATAATAACATTTTCAGATTTTTTAGAAATTTTTATAACCAGTTTTTCATAGGTATTCGAAATATGTAAAAAAAGGTTTTGAAAATAATACAGGTAGTTGCTCCATGTTAAAAAAACTACTGTAAAACACAAATACTGTAAAATATAGTACAGAAAAATCTTGGCATATGATGAGATAAACAAATGTTTATTTGAAGTAACGTTTTACTTACACAGCATTAGTGGTTTCTTCCACTCTATGAATTCCATTCTTCTCACTCGAATAAATAGTTCATCGAAGTGTAATTATAATGTAATTAACAGACTGCTATCTTGCTTCAGTTGATATAATGTTTATTTATATCTAAACATGCATTAAAGAGTAAACACGAACTTTGTATCAAAATGTCATTCAGTGAACTCACTTCACAGAAATGCAATTTGTAAATGTTATTCAAGTTTTAATTGATGGTAATGCAATTACGAGTTGGACTGCAATCGAGATGTTACTGTTAATATACTTGCTATGAAAGTATACAAAGTTAGTCCAAAGCAATTATGAACGCAGTAATGAAATGTCTGAACAAATATCTCCAGAATATATTTAATTTTGTTTGAAATAAAATAAGTGACTTTTTTGTTTATTTAAGTATTTATGTACTCACAATAAATAATACAGGAAATAAAATAGATTAACTACTAAATAAAAATATATTGCTTTTTTCTATAGAAATTTCCACCAACAGAAGGACCTATCGGTAGAAACTTCTAAAGAAAAATGAGAAATAAACCAAAGTCCAATTCTTCATCTGAATTACTTACAACTAAATACCTATTATTTTACTTAAAGATTATTTAATTTCTAGATAAAACAAATTTTCAACATAGAATTCGAACTGTAAACACGAATTTACCGAATTAATTTAAGAAAATATGTATAACATCAAAAGACATAATATTCGCCAAGTTCAGTGAGCCGTATGCTTAGGGTCGTATCAACTTCACAGACTCGTAAAGATCACCGAAAGTGTCTGTAACCCCTAGAAAATTACAACTGCCTACTACATAAATAGCATAATTAGGTACTAACTACCTTTTTGGGTTTACCCACAATTATTTTCAGAAATATACCAACTACAAAAGGGGAAAAATATATAATCCTTCTCGCTAATTCCATATCTATTTCATTTCTAAAGGAAAAAAGATCAAAAGCGGTTTATAAAAGCATTACAGACACGCATTTTAATACGAATAGTGGAATAACTTCAAAGGCTTCCAAATCCCTTATATTTAGGGGTACAACTGACCTAGCGTAGGTACTTTATGAGTGGGTGGGTAACTGGGCCTCTTTTCAAACGTAATTTTATTATGATGGTGATGATGATGATGGCAACATCACAACTAAACCATTGATAGGCCTGTTGGTCAGTGGTTAGTGACCCTGGCTGCTATGCCGGAGGTCGTGGATTCGATTCCCACCCAGGACAAATGTTTGTGTGATGAGCACGATCATTTGTTCTGTCTCTCTCTAATATTTATGTATTTAAAAATAAATACGAGTAAGTATGTTTATCAGTTGGCTAGTACCCATAACACAAGCTCTGCTTATCTTGGGACTAGATGGCGTTGTGTGATAGTTGTGGAATATTATTATTATTATTAATTCGAAGCCTTATGAGATTTCAGTAGTGCTATTCTCTATAAATACAGCTGTGTGACGGCGTGGCTGACGCGTTAACGCCACGCTGCGCTGGGACAAATGTTTGCTATTCAAAGACATTTAAAGCCGTTTCGTCGAAGAGCACGTTGTAAAGGCCAGCGACGATACTTCTTATAGAGAACAGCATAGCTGCTCTTTCATGTACCCTCAAGTTTTTTTGGCGCACAGTGGCTCAACTACTACGCTGCGTGTCGAGAGTTACCGCACAAAATAAATATTTATATAACCTACACACATTAGTGGTTGACTATTGGTTGTTCCGGGTCTGGTTGATTGTGTATGTGAGTTTCAATGTATATGAACACTGTAGTAATTACTAGTGTTTTGGAACAATAAAAAATGTTACTAACAGAGGCCTTAGCATGAGTTTTCAGTTATTGTGACGTAAAGTAAACTGGAACTTTGACATAAATAGTTCCTTCTTCGCACACCAGAGACGTTGTTCTATTTTCTATACATTAACGCTGAAATACTGGAAAGACGCTGTAAAGTAAAATAGTGAAAACTCGTGATAAGGGTATATATCCAACTATGGCCAAAGCACCGCGAGCACAAAAAGGACATATGTTTAATATGTTTTATTATAATTATTGTAATGCAGTTGTTAACCAAGTTCATAGTGCATCTGGGCAGAAACGAGGGATATAATCCTTGTCGTATTTCACAGTAATTGCTTCGGTTCCACTTGAAGTCACCGGGTCAGATAAGTTAGTGGTTTCATACTTCAGACTCTAGTGGCATCCCCCTTTGATATTTACTCTTTGAACTTCTTCACAGGCAAACAAGTAGTAGTTGCATAAAGTTCACAGAGCGCTGACTAAAGCTGTTTTTGACAACCAATACTTTGTAAAGTTTAACTTATCATCGAGTCTTGAACTACCTTTGTAAATAAATAAATATCATCACGTGAACGTTGACTATAGGTACATCGTGTAACGTTAATAGCTCAAAACCTCTCGTGGGGTAACTCAGCCCATGTTACTGAACAATGTTTGTTCCATGACTTTTGGATAAGCAAAGAAAAATTTTGTTTTTTCATACAAAATGAGAAATTGATCGGGCCCATCAGTCTATGAAAAATCTTTTTTTTTTTTTGAGAATTTAAAAAAGTCTTAGAACAAACATTGTTCAGTAACATGGGATCAGTTATCCCACGAGAGGTTTTGCGCTATTAACGTTACACGTTGTAGAATTCAATAAATATATCAAAGCAAAACATACAAAATAAATAATGACAATAGATAAAGAGGTATATGTTTAGAAGCGATTATATTAAAAGGTCCAATCCTATAAGCTGAGGTATCCCTTTTTGTTACGAAGTTTCTTTCATAAAGCGGTCACTGGTCACTCCCTCCATTCTGTAATATTCGTTATCTCATGTGGTGACGTCATCATAAAATAATGTCCGCTCATCAATCAAATGTTTTTCCCTCACCTTTTTGGTACACCCAAGTAGGGCTAGTGTTTTTCATCAAAAAACTAATAATGAAGTTGAAGTAGCATTCGATTTTTTATATCATTAGTTTTATATTGTGGTATAAAAATACTAAAGCTTTTTTTCCAAAAATTAAGTAGCTGTATAATTTTAGACAGGCTTTGGTCAACGTTTGTATATCATATTTCGTTAGATACATTTTTCTTGAAAAAATAATGAAAAAACACAACTTCTTCAGAGTTAAGCGCATTTTACGCAATGTGTAACTTAACAAAAATATATTAGAATATATTAGATAGAATCTATTTACGTAATGTATGAGTAAAAATCATAAAATATATGATCAAACATGAATCTAAGTTTCATTACAAATCATACTAGTTTGTTAAAAAAGGTTTATTAAAATGAACGCTATCGTTGCTTTGCACTTATACTTTGTTAATACTGTTGCATTACAAAGTAACAACAATTAACGTTACACGTGAATTTCTCTATGCAAATGCAAAGACAATCAAACAACAATCTAACAAAACGTAACTACTCTTCATATTTCAAGGAATCTATGCGCTTAAGTCCAATAGGGATAACCCTTATCAAGTATGTTTTTGTTTAAAGCCAGAATCAATATTGGTGAACATCGAAAAGCGCGACGAAATCTTGTATATGTAATAAATTGAACAGTGAATCCCACACAGAAATTAAAAAAAAAAGAAAAACTAGATACTTGCAGTAATCAGTATCATTCGTTCCCTAAGCATCTGTTTCTGGGCATGCAGGCAGCGAGTAAAGGGCAACTCGCTGCCCGAACAAGGACCATGCCCGGGTCGACGGCGCGTTGTGTCCCACGCGCGCCTCAAAGAGCGTCAGCATAATGACGGGGGCCCCCTCTCAGAGGGCCAAAGCCTGCCGGGGTCGCGGGATTATCCCCTTACCGTAACCCCGGAACATAACAGGCTATGAAGGACACCGTGGATTTTAGTCAGTAGAAGTCTGACAGTCCCTCCCGCCCTGCTCGGGGTTGGAGGACTCATTTGATGATTTTACCACGCTAAAAAAAAAAAGCATCTGTTTCTGTAACCAGAATTTACACACAGATGTAGCAGCACTTTCATCTCACCACGTTCCTTTGCCACGTAACTTTAAAGCGGATTTTGAAAAGATTTGAACGATACTCCATTTCGACCGTAAGTACGATTGTAAATTCAAAATGGCAGCTGGCGGTGCCGTAATAAGCTAAGGTACTATAAAGTAATATAAAACTGTCGTCTACTTGATGTCTTGTTTAAAAGTTTCAACAGAAAATTGTATGATTTGATTGATTGGTTTGTTGGTAGTTAGCTAAACTAGTAAAGTTTAAGACAATGTATCACAAAAGAAAACTTTTATAACAAATATCATAACTTTTTTCATTAAGCGCTGATGTTTTAAATTAAAATACTTTTTTGTCAACACGGATTTTTACAATGTTGTAACTCATACAAGCGTTTTTGTAAATATTTTTAATTAAATTATATTTTTAATCTTGTTGGGAGCATACCGTCAGATAAACTTTTGAGATCTATGTTTTTGCTAAACGTCAATGAACTAATAGTGTGTAGAAATTGGTATAGTTTCATTTTCACGTGTTAATGTCTTTTTAACTAAGGTTCAAGAGGAAAAGTGTATATTTATCATAACATGAAAAAATATTTACGTGAGTATCTACCATTTATCTTCTTACAACAATTATTATCAAATTGCTTTGTTAACGATGAATAGACACAAAATCGTTGTAGGGAAAACATGTGCCATTAGTATCATCAGAAACCGTATGAGTACAATCAGTAAGTACCTATTGTTATAAAAAACTTCCGACTCCTTATTCATGAAAAGTTTTCATACGCCATCTCGTAAATATGCCAAAAATAATTTATAAGCCTCCATAGCTTTCGAGTTCTCGTTATCTTGTCAAATAATTCGCCATAGTTAAGGGTCTATCGACGATGTACAAATATTTCATATTAATGAATACAGCGTGGACTATAAAAAAAAAAAAAAAAACGGTTTAACCCCCAAGCAACCCTCTCACTGAGCTGTCCTTTTTTGAGGATGGCTTATATCCAATTGAATGATCACAAATAGAAAAAATGTTATCATTTTGCATCAAGTTGGAAATTGCAAGGCTCAGTACAAATGCACGAAAATATTATGTCTTTGTTACATTTAACGAAGAAGACATTCAGGGATCGTGGAAGTACTCAAAAGCTTAGAAATACTTTAAGGATTTGGAACTCTTTGTCAGTTATCGCTTTGTAGTTATTTTGATAAAAAAAAAACCCTGATACGTCATAAATGTGTGGTGTTCCGATTTATTTTTTGTCACCATGACATTTAAGTCCTCTCAATTATTTTGTCCGAAGGTGTAAAAGATGGTGTATAAATAGACTGAATTTGATTGACACAGTTATCAAAATCGATCCGAAACCTCACTGCGAGTGCTTTAATTAATTTGGAATTAATATAAATTGACTGTTCATAATAAATCTTTGTCTTCCGCCCAAGTGTTTAATTGAATATATCCTACCTTATTTAAATGTCAAGAATGATAAATATTTTATTGAAATTTTAAATAAGGCTAAAGGCAAACGGACCATTTCGTTATTTTCTTGAAGATAAACCAATTTTTCTTCTACTGAAATACGGTTGCCATAAAACATCCTGTTGTAGAAACATCAATTTGTGAATGACTATCAGTATATTTTTCAGTATCTATGATATAAACATTGAATTCTTTGGGAATATTAACTTAATCACAACTAAGTCACAATTGCAAAATGTTAAGTCTAGTTTAGATCATTTCACCAAATTCATCAAACTGGCTGGCAGTCTACAAAGAGTAAAATAAAGCTAGTAACACAACATCGTACGCGTGATTCGGTATCGGCGACTGACGCTATTTAACGAGCGGTATACGGCTGTACGCGTACGGTATTAGCCATACGTGGCTGTCTTTGATCACCCAAGCGGTAAATTGGAACTCAACACGAAGCTACAGGTGTGCACTAGCCTAACACTATATGCGCTTACACCCTACTCACTGACGAAAACTCTCTGCCAATATTGTTGAATCATTTTTGTAAATTGCGCTACGTAAATTCTCTTTGTAGGAATTTTTCTGCAGCTTTTATAACATTTGTCAAGCACCGAATGTTTGTCCTGTAATATCCCGCATCACCGTTGGCATACGACAAAGTTAAATATCAAATGCAAAGCTAGTAGCAATCTTTCACAAAAATGCAACGAAAATTTTGCATTTTCCGCATATTTTGACATTGTCATTTTGTTCACCTGACATTTGGAGGGAAAAAATGTTACGCCATTTTGCGTCAAATGTCAACTGTCTTCTGCAATTGTAGAGTTTATTCGTCAGACCTGAATACTAGATACACTGCGGGATCAACACCATCCTCTGATTAAAATACTTGAAAACACCTGCGTATAATCGTTTATCTTTCCATGACACTTCGTCGGATATCGAACGATAAACTTTGTTATTAGTTCAATCAAGAGAGGAACTTGTAATCAGTTTTAAATTGTTTTCATTTCTTTATTAAAGCTCATACTATTTCTTAGAAACATTTGTGGGTTTCTTAGCGGAAGTATCCATGATGAAATCGTAGGGCACATTAAAATATTATGTACTTTTTTTAGATTAGTAATAGAACTTGCATTGTGATGTTGTAGGTGGTATGTGGAGTATACCATTTTTAACCCAAATTATTTGATGGGCGGCAGTAATCAAATACCTAAATATCGCATTGATAGAGGGACGGACCGTTCTACGGTCGATCACTATTAGCAAACATTTAGACGATTATAGCACTCAAACTAATATGCCAACTGTATGAGTCACTAAAACTTTCAATCAATCATAACATTAACTAGATCTTCGAAGACACAATTTACTAATCTCTACTTTATCTATTCCTTCTAATTACAAAGTTATAAAATCCACCAAAGGTCAAATTGAAAATCGTTTGTAGAGTTAGCTAATCCTCTTAGAAATTGAGTTTAAGAACAACTCCATAAGTTCACTTTCGATAATCTGTCCAAAGCTATGAGATGAACACGTTTTGTAATTAAAATTGTTTTAGCACCGGCTCACAAAATTGACGAGTGAAGCAAGTATGAGTAGAGCGCCAATCATGGTTCCGGAAAACATGCAGTAACGAACCTCTTTCATAAAGGAAGGCGCAAAAAGTGAAAAAGTAAAACAAGCAATCCGTCCGATGTTCAGCAGGGTTATTGCCAATTCGTATAACTACCGAAGTAGGTAAAGTAAACGATAGTCCCTAATTTTAACCCTCTCACGCTGCGATAATGTCATGCATGCATCGCGAGCTGACGCAAATTGCACACAAATGACCAAAATATCATCGTTAATGCACGTAGCAGTATTACATCCGTCGTTGATGGTATCGGCTTGAAGGGGATCTTAATAAAAGGGGCTTTCTTAAAATGACATGTGACAGCTTGCATGGACAGTTGTAGAGAATTCTTAAACTGAATGAGAGTTGGTATTTTGCATTCTGGACAAGTTTTTATTAAGCTCATTACGTCGGCATCGAAACAAAACGTCGAAAAGTCGCAATACGAGCATCGGAATGTGTAAACCACTGATTTATTTAATACCCTAACTAACTTCAATCTATCACAATTGTCTTAAAAATTGGAAAAGGGATGGAGATCGGATTATTTTATGGCGTTCGCCTGCAGTTTCACGTTTGGTCCTAATGAACCTCTTGCGCTGGACAGACGACCAAGTAATATTTTCGTCTCAAATTTCCGCTGAACTCTGATTTGTATGCGATTATTCCTTTACCACAAAGTTAGATTCAAGCATTTAAATGAAATAATGCCCACTTACAGAAATTGTAAGGATTAGACAGATAATACCTAGAAGTTAGATCATTTGAATTTATTTGCCTTTTTGTATGTCTTTACGAGTATATAACAAATGAAGCGTATTATTTGCTTTTGGCTTTTATTTACACATTCATTATAGAGTTTTTGGAATACTCATTATATTTATTAAGCAGTTAGTTACAGAAAAAAATACACAAATGAATATGCTCATATAATTTTATTGGTGCCATATTATTTTTTTAAATGGAATCAGTTTGCGTACGATATTGTGGTCGAAAATTATTTCACATGGGCGATTTGACGCGGCTGGTACCGTCAGTGTTGACTGTGTCAATTTAATATACTGTTACGAGCTGGGTATTGGGATAAATTAATTAACACCAATTAAAACCAAATACAACTTTATTCACAGACAAATCACAAATTAAAACAATCACAAAACACTACTCAACACTTTAACACTTATACGCACTCTTAATCACACGTAGAACTCACTTAGATATCGCTTGTAGTTCGCTTCGAGTTGCCTCGATCGTAGTCAAAACCAGACTGACTCGGCTCGCCGATCGACGCCCTTTTTATACTCCGGCCGGACCCACTAGATGTTTCTAGAAGGTGGTCGAATGTTCTGGAAACATCCATAGACTTCGACATAGTCCCATACCTTCTGGAACATTCCAGAACCATCTCGAAACATCTAGAACAGGGTAGAACTTTCTAGAAACTTCCAGACCAATCTTAACTCGAATAGTCGAGAACCTCGTGGAACCTTCGAGAAGCTTTTAGATTGGTCTCGCAATCCGATCAACGTAACACTGCCCCCTCCTTAGACATGCTCGTCCCGAGCATCGTTAATCCCGATCACTCCCGAGCATGCACAGTCCGTCGTAGTCGTCGTTGTATCGCGCCAACCATTTAACGTGGTCAAACTTAGGCGCACCACCTTGACCACTCTGTATGCGGTAAGGAACATCACTGCTCCTGGTCGCAACTCGGCATAGTCCATCCCGTTCAACTTTCGATTTACGGGACTTCCGTGTACGTCGCACTGGTTTATGCACAAGTGACGCTACGTCAAAACCGCTACCGTTTGTCTGGGGTCTTTTCACACAGTTGTCCAGGTCATTTTCTTGCGCAGGCTGTAAGGTTTTCTTCCGTTCATTGCCGAGATCCGTGTTTCCTTTTAGCGTCCTCACGAGCACTTCTTTCTTAGGCTCTTCCTTGATGCTGTGCTTACTGTCTTCAGGACAATGTCTTCTAGACGGTGTATTAGCGTTACCATGCGATCTCCAATTGCGATGCTGGGCAGTTACATCAGCTGCCCTTCGCTTTGGACAGCTTGAGCGAAGATGACCCTTTTCTCCGCAATTATAGCACCTAGGGCTGTACCCTCTCGAACGGTCGCGTACAGAAGATGGCACATCCTCCCTACTACGCTGAGTTCGATGATCTTGCCTCACTGCCTCCACTTCCAAAGCATGGGCCAAGGCGCCCTTCAAGGTCTCGTGATGCCCAAGTCTTACAGCTGCTCTAACTTCCAAGTCACGTATCCCGTCGATGAAAGCCTGTACTAGATTGCAATCGATGAGAGCCGGGACGGATCGATATGCTTTCCGGACCATCCTTTCAATTTCTAGGGCCCACTGTTGCAGGCTCTCGCCACCTCGTTGAACACGATCCCTTAGTTTAGCGCGAAATACGTACTCCAGGTGCGCGCCGCCGTACCTGGATTCCAACGCTTCCAACAGCTGCCTATATGTCACATCGTTGCCAAGTACCTCTAGTACGGTTAGAGCCTGGTCTCGCAGAGCCAAGATGAGCGCGGTCGTAGCTTGCTCCTTGGTCCACCCATTCGCCTTCATAACGGCCTCAAACTGCATCCTGTAAGCCGACCATGATGCTGTTCCGTCGAATGGTGGCACCTTAAATCCACGTGCTGAAGGTACCGCAACCACTGGACACACAACCCCGTCTCCAGTCCTTACTTCACCCAAAGTCTTCTTCATCTCAGCAATCTGAACTTCAGCTTCTGAGATACGACTCTCTAGCTGGTGAAATTGTTCCTTCATCATCTTGAGCTCCTTAGCAAATGTCGAGTGCAGGTCCTTTATCAGGACATCTGCTCTTCTTGACGGCGGGCCTGCTCTTCCTTATCCTTTTGTAGCTGTTCTTCCAGGCGGCGAGACGGCTCTTCCTGGCGGCGAGCATGCTCCTCCTTGCGGCGGGCCTGCTCCTCCTTATCCTTTTGTAGCTGTTCTGCCAAGCGTCGAGCCTGATCCTCCTGGCTTTGAGCCTGCTCCTCCTGGCGGCGGGCCTGCTCCTCCTTATCATTTTGTAGCAGTTCTGCCAAGCGTCGAGCCTGCTCCTCCTGGCGGCGAGACTGCTCCTGCAGCAGCGCCATAAGCTCAGACAGGTCTGGACCCACTGGTGCTGAAGACACCGCAGATGGACCAGCGACTGGTTCCGTCGTCTGTATCGGGGAACCTCCTAACCGCCTCTGGTCCATGTCTTGCGGGCGGTGACTCCTGGTACGAATACCGTCCGTGTCGTCCTTTGGTAAAATCGGCATTTTATCCCTCACTTCTGACACCAAATGTTACGAGCTGGGTATTGGGATAAATTAATTAACACCAATTAAAACCAAATACAACTTTATTCACAGACAAATCACAAATTAAAACAATCACAAAACACTACTCAACACTTTAACACTTATACGCACTCTTAATCACACGTAGAACTCACTTAGATATCGCTTGTAGTTCGCTTCGAGTTGCCTCGATCGTAGTCAAAACCAGACTGACTCGGCTCGCCGATCGACGCCCTTTTTATACTCCGGCCGGACCCACTAGATGTTTCTAGAAGGTGGTCGAATGTTCTGGAAACATCCATAGACTTCGACATAGTCCCATACCTTCTGGAACATTCCAGAACCATCTCGAAACATCTAGAACAGGGTAGAACTTTCTAGAAACTTCCAGACCAATCTTAACTCGAATAGTCGAGAACCTCGTGGAACCTTCGAGAAGCTTTTAGATTGGTCTCGCAATCCGATCAACGTAACAATACAAACTTAAACAGTGGCATCATATTGTCATTCCACTGCGTATGCAGTCTTCTTCTTCTTAGGATGGCGTTTATACATTTTCATTAGAAGATTTTCATGTAAAAACTAAAATGAATTGTTTCGAACTTTGAATGTTCTTGCCCTCGCCAAACACTTTTTATAGGTCAACATTTCTGTCATGTAACAATTTTACAGAGTTTAATATTTTTTTTTTAATTTATCTTAATTTGTACTATTGTTTCGTAACAGAATTAAACATCAAAATCTCACATGAAAATTATTAACAAGAATCTCATTGAAGTTAAAATAATTTTTCTATGCTATTAAAATTCCTTATTTTTTATTTCCATTGTAGATGTCTGTTTAAATCTAAAATATTAGATGTAAGTTAAACTCTGGAGGATATTCGTCTGCAGGGCAATCAGCAGGTCGTATTGTGTAAAATGCGTAAGTTATAGGCAGTCATCTACAATTTTCTCAAAAACTTCTGTAAACTACAAAACAAAACCCGACAGTTTACATCTAGTCCCTATTTATTACACGACCAAGCCACTCCAAATAAAATACACTGCACCATACATTACAAAATGATAAACGATGTCGTTTTAATTCTCATCGGGCGGCTGTAATTCTGTCTTAGGGCCGCGCACAGTAGCAAGAAGCCACAATACTGCGGCCGTCGGGATTAAATTTTCCTAACAGAGTTAGGGAGACGAGCGGCGTTGATGTGTATGCGAAGCAATAACAAGGATTTTCCGGGAAGGCCTGCCAGATAGACCCTCCAGCTATTTGTAAAAACTCGACGGTGTAATTGATCATCATAAGGCAGTGAACAATTTACTAGGGTCGCCGAAGCTCTCGATTCAAAAATAGAAAATGGAACGTGAATATTTCGTGTTCATTGAAATAGTGAAGGCTCCTGTTTGTTTCTGCGAGCCTAGTCAAATAGTCACTAACAAGACTGGGTATGTACATTTGAGTTCAAATAACGTATTCTATTTGTCGCCTTATAAACTCGTGGACTCTAATTGCGTATAAAATTGTATTTAAGTTTGTGTGAATTGGTATCTAGAATTTAGATTTTATATTCATTCCAGTAGTATCTATAAAGATGGCCATGAATACGCTAAAATCTTAATGGAAAAAATGACTATACTTATTATTTTGTTGTATTCTATTAAAAACTACTTTAAACATTTATAATAATATTGTAGTGTACTCAGCCAAAAATATTCATTAGTAACACTATTTCTAATAAGAAGTTCGCTTCCAAACAAGTTTGCAGAAACTATTGCAGATTATACTTGAAATCACAAGTGACGCGGTAGTTCTAAGTTGTGTTTTAAAGTGGAATGAAGATTTCCATAATATAATTTTCAGCTTCGTTAACGATAAATTTGCATTTTGACGTCGACATTGAATTGCTCTATTTATGTTGAAATTATTTAACCTTCACATGAACGGCTTTTTTTATTTCCAACACCATAATTTAGTAGGTGACAATATGTCATTTTTCTATTCATATTTTTAAGTCTAGTCAAGTTTTAAATGTGAAATTATGAAGAATGTTTTCATATTTTTTACATTTTCATGCAAAACCGCTGAATGGATTTTGTTAAAAATTGGAAAACAGATAGTTTAGGTATCTACTCGTATAACCTGAATTAACCCACAATATACCTTATAACATAATAACATGTTCCCGTGCAATAAACTTAGACATCTACACTATTAACAAACATGTTTTTTTTTTCATTTTATAAGTCACGTTGACTACAAATTATTTTGTTCATAAAGGCCCAGGAATACCTATCTACTACACGAGTAAGTTGAAAGTAAGGACGCAGGTCACAAATAGGCTATTACAGAGGAGGACACCCACATTTTACCGTTCACTTGCTTTCAATTTTCCAAGAAAAATAAAAGACAAAGTTATTAGTTGGCAATTTATCTAAGAATTCATCTAAAGTAAATACCAGTCATGCTTGAAAAATTCTGATGATTAACCAGAGTCTTTGATCATTTCTCTTATTAAAGGTATTTAAAAAGGGAAGACATTAATTAAATTATACAATGTCAAAGAGTACAGTTTGTTGACTTTGTTTAAAAGAAACCAGTTAAATAAAACAAGGTATCAAAGAGTACCGAACTTCCTCTTAATTCTTTGAACAGTGTTTGCTTAAAAAACAGTGTGCTTTTTAAGCTTCATAAATGCTTGATGGGGCGGAAAAATACTCTTTTTTTAATGTTAAGTAGCCGTTCAGCTTAATTTAATATAAGAAATACAACACTGGTATTCTAACAGTGAATAATTACTGAATAAGTCTTTTATCTTTGGTGAGCGCCTAATGAAATGAAAGATAAACGCGTCGCGTATCGGAACGTTTATCCCAAACCAAACTTTATTTATGTTTTAGCTATAGTCAAAGGAACTACCTATTCAGACACTCTCGTTTCCAAGCCAGTAACTATACTTCTAAGTAATTGTAAATTCTAAAAAAAATATACTTAATTTTTTGAGGTATGAACTTGATTATCAAGCAACTACTTAGCAAGTTAAACCTCTTATGAATTGACGTAACTCCCCCAAACTCCCTATTACAATAATAAGAATCTATGACCACTTCATCAAACTCCCACTTTATACGAGCGAGGCTAAGCGAGCGATGTAAAGACAGAAATAAAAATAATATCGGCGACAATATAACGCACGGAGCCGTAAAACCGCGTCGTTCAACAAACGCCGGTCAATGAACGATCATCCGCCATCTTGCTAATTGAACGGCTTCGGATACCAACCATGTATTAATGAAAATGTACGAATTATACACATGTGTTCTGATCGTATATCACTTAATCGAACACTGTGACATTGACATTGTTTGTGACACACTTTCGTGACATGATCTATGAATGAACTTGAATACAGAATCATTCAAGTAGGTAACTAATAGTATTTCTAGGTAAAGGTAATGTCTTAAACAAACATTAGAATCAAAAATTCAGTTCTCCATTTCGTTTATTTCCACTGTGATCCCAATGCATCATAAAAGCTTTCTCAAAGGAACTAGAAACTCATTCCCGAACGCTATAGGCATTTTATTTGGCAAACTTCCAAGAAAGTTTAGCGCAGCAAGATACGCGCATTGAAAAGTCGGAGGAAGCCTGTTGACTGGACAAATTCTATCCCGACATAAATGTTTACTTTAAACTCAAAGTGGAAAATTGAAACTTATTTCTTGCTCTGACAAAATAAATCTTAAGATTGTGAAGTAACATGTTTGTAGCAAACTAGTGCTTATTTGTGTGGCATAGCGTTACCAATTCTATCTTCTTTATTCAAAGTAGATTTCAATTTTTCATTCATCATCAATTTATTGACCTTATTTTCTTCAACGACTAATTTGACATTCAAATCCAATAAAAGTTAGCTTATTTAATTTCATAAATTTGGTATTCAATGGAATCGAACTTCTGATTACCATAATTTAAAAGGTTTTGTACGGTGATCCTATATATGTCAGGTCTATGACGGCGCGTTGTGTTCAACGCGCGCCTCAAAGAGCGTCAGCAAGATGACGCCCCCCCCCCCCTCTCTGGAGGGCCAAAGCCTGCCGGGGTCGCGGGACTTATTTCATTACCGTGACCTCGGAACGTAAAGGGCTGATAAAGGACACCGTGGATTTTAGTCAGTACAAGTCTGACAGTCCCTCCCGCTGTGCCCTGTACCACGCTTAAAAAAAGAAAAAAATGTCAGGTCTATTGTATCGATTCACGGAGATTGATATAATGGAACATATGCGAGCAATGATGCGGAAAAAAGAAAACTGAAGTGCGCTATTAAGATCGTTTACATAAGCCGAGACCGGTAAACATGGGCTCCTTGATATGAGTGATATCGAGAGCCTTGCCTTTCTATCGAGGGCACATATATTAATACAGCACTGATAAGCACTCTCGTTTTATATCGGTACACAATAGCATAGGGAAGGTATAGAGCTAGGCAATTTATTTCTCGTAGGTGTTAAAGATGTTTAAGAAATCGAGTCTATTCAATTTTGATTGCGTGAACATATTGTATGCATATCATCGACATTTTTATTTTAACGTAAGATTTCCCAAAATGTTTCATATCTCTTGTAAAAGCCGGCTTATCAAGGTTCAAAGAATTAGATTATCCCTGTTTTGCATAATATTTTCTTCGAACATATTTAAAAAGACGAAATGTAAGTGGATTAGTATTTCTTTGTCATGAATAACACCCATTCTGCAACTATTAATTAAGAAAGTCTCTAAGGAGATATAAATTAAAGTGAGAACTATGTTAAAGACGTTAGTTGGTGTTAAATGCAAAACCATGGGAGTAATGGTTGGTTTAAGATTGAATTATAATATGCAAGCTGTTTGTATAAATTAAACTAAGGCCCTCGGTTTAATTTAGTTGTTTGATCAATAGTTATACTAACTATTGTTAAAAACTCATACATATTTAACAAATGGTTAATATTATACATATACTGCCTTACTACAAAAACTTAAACATCTGTTGAACACTTGCCTAAAAAAGTGTGACTGCAAAACGGACCTTATTTCAACGTCATAATCTGACATTTTTTTTAGACGAGTGTTCAACAGACGTTTAAAAGTTTTTGTGGAACCACGGATAAGATTTAAGTAACATTATTTCAATTACTGATTAAACTGTTGCTGTTCAATAGGGTCGTTTGAACTACAACCGAGTCAGTACTGCGTATAACGATCGATACCCATTGGTTAGACTGGTTGTAAGATTTACCGGGACTATAAAAATGACAACAGAGACCCAATGACTTAACATACATACAGAGACAACTCGAGGGACTCTGTTTGAAAATGGCCACCAATGTACGGGTCAACCTGTGCAAGCGCATGCAGCTGTTATTATTTAGGCACTAACTTCTCTCCTATTAGACCATAGAAAATTATTCTTAACTAAAATTCTCGTAAAAATGACACGAATTTTAGTATATAACATCATAAAGGAATACCGAGTTCTCAGGAATTTTACACAGAATATGAAATAAATAAAAATCATTTATAAAGAAGCGATCGGTTTCAGTTATACAAGAACGCTTTAAAATATGAGCGGGATTTATAACAATCTCAGTGTAAGTCGACTTAATGATGTACATGTACGTTTATTCTGCCAAGCCTTTATATGCAAAGAGTGCAGCGCTTACAGTCGCCAAGGCACAAAAGGCGCTCGTCCCGCTGCAGCGCTAGATAAAGCGCTCACGATTGTTATTCAGTAGCCGTTCAGGTATATAACCGCTGAAAGTAGTACTGTTTCGTTTAAAAATTGACGCACTCTTGATATCGTTTTGCAAGGTTTGAAACGTTTGGTGCTTCAAGAGAGAGAAGCAAGTGGAAGTAGGCATAACGCTACGAAATCCTTTGATTGTATTGTATTTTAAACTTAAATAAAACTGAAGAAGTCTAAACTTTGACATTATTTTAGTCTCCTAAAAAAACACTATTTACATTAGTCGTCTCGATAGAGCCATTTTTTTAATGGACAAAATTAAAATTCTTTTGTAGAAGAATTGGTGTAGGCTATTGTGAAAACGCGACAGGAAAATTATAATTCAAATCATTTAAAAAACGCCTTGTCAAAACCTAAACTTAAAGATTTAATTAAGGGTCTAAAACAATCCCCTTACTAATTTATCGGGTTGCTGTGTAAAAGAAAACTCATTTTTTTCTTTCTTTCTTCTTTGGCAAAAAGAAATAGTGGTGTCAAAGATACTATAATGGGTTCAGCCGTTCATTTAATAATTGGGGGCCCTAAAGGAACATGAACAAACGAACAAACCCGCTGGCATCAATTAGTATAACATATCTCGACACTGTACTCAAAACAAATATTAAACATATATTATTAGTAAACGTGGACTAAAGCTATAACCAGGATAATCTTCGGAATAACCATACATTTTTAAGCATTAACCTTGTTTTTTTTTAGCGTCGTAAAATCATCAAATGAGTCCTCCCGGGAGGAGGGCGGGAGGGACTGTCAGACTTCTACTGACTAAAATCCACGGTGTCCTTCAGTAGCCTGTTATGTTCCGGGTTCACGGGTAAGGAAATAATCCCGCGACCCCGGCAGGCTTTGGCCCTCTGAGAGGGGGGCCTCGTCATGGCGTAACTTTACTTCTCGTTTTATTAATAAGGGGGATGATGAATTATACGCATTTTTTGTTCATAATGGTGGTGTTTACTGGCCATGTCAGTTTTAAGTAAATTCAAGTTATGTGTAAATCTATTAGGGTTCCGTAGTCAACAAGGAACCCTTATAGTTTCGCCATGTCCGTCCGTCCGTCCGTCCGTCTGTCCGAAGTTTAGCTCAGAGACGCACAGTACTAGACAGCTGTAATTTGGTGTAAATATACGGATTTGTTGTGCCAAAAAAGTGGTAAAATAAAATCTCGTAAAATAATTTTTTTTAGGGTACCTCCTGTACATGTAAAGTGGGGGTGGTATTTTTTTTTCTCACGTACCCCTTAGTGTGGGGTATCATTAAATAGGTCTTTAAAAAATATTGATAGTTTCCATTAACAATTTTTTGATAAAAAAATTAGTTTGTGAAATATTAAACTTTAAAGTGCTAAATTTTGCTCGACTCGAGTGTCCCCCCCCTCTACCAGCTAAACGGTTATGTTTGGGGGTGTGAAAAAATTCACAATAGTAGTATATATAACGAAGTTTAAAAGAAAATTGTCATGACTAAGTAGGCTTTACAACTTTACGAGTAATAGTCGACCAACTTATAAAATGTACTTGGATTACATATTTTCTTAAACAAAATGTATCGGATTCAACTGCAAATGTAAGATTGTCAACTTTATTTTTACAGCTTTAATACGTATGTTTTTACGGTATGTTTTTTGGGTATAGGTAGGTTTTTATCGTCAACTATTTTTAACTAACTTCAAAAAAAGGAGGAGGTTCTAAATTCGTCGTAATCTTTTTTTTATGTATTTTCCCCGATTTCTCAAAGACTCCTGGAGCGATTTAGAAAATTCTTCTTTTTAAAATTAAATTCAGCTAATCAGTTTAGTTAGTTCGCATAAGTATTTTGATGGGCAACTACGGAACCCTACACTGTGCGTGGCCCGACACGCACTTGGCCGGTTTTTCATACTAGTGACAACCAAGATTTAGTGAGCGTTTCCCTTCTCTGATCGCTTGTTCATTTTAAAAGGGTTCTACTTCAGCCGCCATTAGAGCGCCCTTAAACACGTCTATTGTTTTATCGGCTGCTATGTTAGCGCTAAAATATAGACATACAACGAGATATTGTGTCTGAATTTAAGCCTTCAAACAGAAATGAATAGAAATGTAGAGAATAGAGAGAGAAGAACGAAAGTATCAGACCAAAATTGGAAATCTGATCCATGTGTAATTTCTAAGAAAATCTACTGACAGCTTAGTAACTTATACTTAGAAATAATATGGAATAACTACAAAATAACTTTAGCTTGATCACCCGCCGCGTCTCGGGACTATCTCATCAGGTATCCGTCCTGGAACGTAAAGGGCTACTGAAGAAGTCCGTGGATTTTAGTCATTACAAGTCTGCTGCGTCCCTAGATTTTACGCGATAAAAAAAAACTAGTTTTTTTCTTGGGCTAACCTTTTTTCTTTCTTTTCGTGAAACAAGCTTTTAAGTTATTTAATATTTAACATACACAGAATATATGTGTACACACAATTTATTTTCGTTTTAGTACAACATATTTTTTGTTTGTTTTTATTTTTATTTTGTATGAGTAAATAATATCATCTTTAAAGCAATACGTCTATAAAATTACTTCAACATAGTGTCCTAATGTGTTGCGGTAACCAATAAGTTAGTAAAATGTAGTGGCCATTTAATGAAATTACGGCCATGGTGGGCCATTGGACATTAATAAGCCAAAATGCTAACAATGATTAGTTATCTATACCGAGTTAATGCTGATCAGTTCAGCTTAGTTTTTGATCAAACCATCAAGCGGTGAGGGTTTTGCATTTTGATTTCACAGTTTTCTGAATTTCAGTCATTTCTGAAGCTAAAATGTTCACATACGTGAAGGTAAAATCACTATACCCATTTAGCAAAAAAACTCTGTTATAAAAGTATCAAGTATGACCTTGTTTCTTCAAATGACCTTTGCGTTCCAAGATGCAAGATCATGGTATACTTCATAGATAGTTCCGCGTCCAAAGACAGTCCCGCAACGTTAAAGTTTATTTAAAGAAGGAGTGCAAAAAGCATTTTGCATTTTTCAAACTTTACATTTAAATGAATTAATTACCTTTGAATTTCGACCCCTGGGAGACATTTAAATAAATAATTTTTCATTACTCATACTCTGAAAGTCACTACATGTCATTACATGTCTGATTAGCCGTTTGAAAGTTATCCATTGCAGGCCTATTGAGTATTCTGAGGCCTAGGGAGAATCCCTTACAACTGACGGCTGCCAAATTTAAGAAAAAAAACCGGCCAAGTGCGTGTCGGGCCACGCACAGTGTAGGGTTCCGTAGTTGCCCATCAAAATACTTATGCGAACTTACTAAACTGATTCGCTGAATTTAATTAAAGAAGAATTTTCAAAATCGGTCCAGGAGTCTGAGAAATCGGGGAAAATACATAAGAAAAAAGATTACGACGAATTTAGAACCTCCTCCTTTTTTTGAATTTAGTTAAAAATAGTTGACGATAAAAACCTAACTATCCCCAAAAAACATACCTATAAAAGCTGTAAAAATAAAGTTGACAAACTTACATTTGCAGTTGTCTCCGATACATTTTGTTTAAGAAAATATGATATCAAGTACATTTTATAAGTTGGTCGACTATTACTCGTAAAGTTGCAAAGCCTACTTAGTCATGATAATTTTCTTTTAAACTTCGTTATATGTACTACTATTGTGGTTTTTTTCACATCCCCAAACATAACCGTTTAGCTGGTAGAGGGGGGGGGACACTCGAATCGAGCAAAATTTAGCACTTTAAAGCTTAATATTTCACAAACGAATTCTTTTATCAAAAAATTGTTAATGGAAACTATCATTATTTTTTAAAGGCCTATTTAATGATACCCCACAATAAGGGGTACGCGAGAAAAAAAAAATCCTCACTTTACGTGTAAGTACTGGAGGTACCCTAAAAAAAAATATTTTACGAGATTTTATTTTACCACTTTTTCGGCACAACAAATCTGTATATTTACACCAAATTACAGCTCTCTAGTACTGTGCGTCTCTGAGCTAAACTGCGGACGGACGGACGGACGGACGGACGGACGGACATGGCGAAACTATAAGGGTTCCTTGTTGACTACGGAACCCTAAAAACTAGTTTTATTTTGACATTTCCATTGAACCATGTTGTAACTTTTTAAACGGCCACTAAAATACAGCGCGATTTAAAATTGAATGTCATAAACAGGCTTTCATATTTATTAAGTTTCAACTATTTCTCTAAAATAACATACCTACCTTTCGGCAAAATCTTTCCCATTTTATTTATAGGTATTTAATGAACATGAAAAATACTGGCTGTATAGATGGACGATCACCGATAAAAAAAAACAAAATAAGCGGGATGGCGAATGGCGACAATGCGATCAACACTAATTTTTTCATGAGTTTATATTTATGTTTTCATTTTTACTTTCCTCGTATTCGCTATGAAAAGCACAGTGTTTACCTCAGGTAAACTTATTTACTCCCTCGAACTATTAACACCCTCACTACGTTACGGGTGCCAAACCCTGTCTCGGGACTAAAATAAGTAACTTTCACCTCTCGGATAACAATGACTGTACTTACTATTAAAGAATTTGACAACAAAGGATCGTAAACAAAAAATACGAAATAAAGTCAGTATAAGTATGTGACTATGTGAAAATATACCTACGAACACATCCCATGGCCCTACCTCTCTAATAGAGACACCTCACGCATTTATACCGTAACAGATGTGATTTTAACATGAAATGCCTCTAATTAACGTTATGGACGTACCTTAGTATTTTTACTGCTGGCAGGCAATCTGAAACAAAGTAATAGAGATTTAGTATGATTGAATATTTGACACAGAAATAGTTATAACTTCTATATATTTGTAGTTGTATAATATGCGAAGTATCATGAAAAAGGATGCCTATAAAATGTTCACAACTGATGGAACGCAGGCCTCCTCTCTGTGAGAGGGAGTGGGACACAATCCACCACGCGGGCTCAGTGGGTGTCACATAATAGATAAAGTATGTTTGTTACTCTTTCATACAAAAACTCCTGATCGGATTTGGATGTAATTTGATAGACAGATAGTTTGTAACCTTGATTACGTTTTTGTAGGGTATTTTTTACAGTTAAACGCGTAAGAATCTGCTGGTAACTGTTTGATAAAAACATGTCCAACATTTGAAGTTTGTATGTATGTTTCTCAATAATACCTCTTACAGTTGAATGTATTTAAATCAACGTTTCATACAGATACTTGTAGCAATTTCTCTAGATGTCAAAAGAAATTATACCGTAGTTTGTTAGGTATAAAGTATTCATTCAAACTATTGTTTACCATGACTAATAGTAGTTTGACACATAATATCTACCTACGCAAAACATACAAAAAGTTTTCAAGTAGGATTAAATTAACAATTGAGTACACATGTAAGAACAATTGGTATTATTTAACGTTACCAATGTTTCACTCTATTGTGTTATGAAGTAATGTTCATGTTCTACTCCAGATCATGAAAACTGTAATGTGTGTCAGATCTCCCAATAACACATTTCATTTCATATCGTACTCTGCTGTTAATTATAATTATTGAAAACAGCCAAAAAATGAACCTCAACAAAGTTGTTAAAAAGCTAAGCAAAGCACGATAACGCATTTCAAAACGCATCATAAATCTGTCATTTGGTTATAATACCACGCGCCAAAAAATTTATTTACATTATATCTTATCGTCATTAAAGCACGAGTACGCACACTCGTACCAGTTCCTGATAAGCCGATTTAAAGGGTACCTATTTATATATTTTTCATTCATAATACTTCCCCCTCCCACCTACTTTTGCCATGGTCACCATTATTTCCTCACATTTACGGAAAGAGCAATAACATTGTTACCATTTCATAGCTGAAGGAGCTTAAATAAATTTTTCTCTTGGCATGTTTTTACGGAAATAAATATGTAGAAGGAAACATTAATATTCTAAGCATGAAACTTGTTGACATAATTATATGAAACATATTATAAAAGATGTTTTTAAACTTTCACCATCTGGCGTCTTCCCATAAAAACATCTATTGAACACGTGACTAGAAAACTGTCAACATCAAAACGACATTTCACTTTGAAATAAGGATCGTTTTGCGGTTACACTTTTTTTTGACAAGAGTTCAACCGAGATGTTTATCTTTTTATGGTACGACGGTAAAGTGTCCTGCTTAGCTGATATTGTGGCTGATATGAAAGTCTACACGCGCAAATTAAATCGAAATATGAATCAAAACTTTTCTAAACCAAATTATACAGAGAAGGTTATGACTTGCTATATGAGCATTTTAATGAATAACACTAACAACAAAACAATTTTTGATAAAATTGCAATTTCTGTTGTTGCAAAATCAAAAAAAGTTCATGATCTAGTGATCATTATGCACAAGAATAAGTTTAACATTTTATGGAAAATTAATTAAACTAATTTTTTTCATTCTAAGTCCATATCTTTAAATAAAGAATCTAAAAAGAAGAAAAAATCATAACATAACCTAGCGTAACAAAAAAGAATTCTATTTTCAAAATTATTGCAAAATTCTTTGGAGTGTAGGGTAGGTACACTATGCATTTTATTTTTAAAACGCTTAGTTTAAATCCCACTCAAAAACCGGTATATCTCCATGTTCTAGTCAATATTCCACCGTAAGCTAAAATGGTCTTTAATGAGGTTCATCCCTAATAAAATCAAGCCCCCGACCCGTAATGGGAAACTAATTATGATTCAAGCAAGGTGTTAAATATCTTGTGCACATATACACTAAGTGGAAAATCCTTTGCAAACTTCGATATGCTGTTTATTGTATCAAGATCTTTCAGGTGAACATTGGTAATTTTATGGTTATTAACGCTCGGCTTTTGTAAAAAGCTGAGTGTCTGATTACACATTCCTTTTCACTTATTTATGATACTTTCCCTTTGTGTTTAAGTATATAAATCTTATATTGTTTACGTTCCTACGAATTCTATAATTATTACAGAAATCATAGTAACATAAACAGTAAACAGGTTGCTGTTGTTACCTACCCTAAAATGCTTTTGCTAAATGTGGTATAAGCTCTTCTATTAAACAAGTAAGTAAGTACGCCTTATTACATTTTATGAGAATTTAACCCATTTCAAAAAAGCTTTAACTGAATTAAGCAGTACTTTGTTTTAATTTTAGGCGACAAAAGTGCTGATTCATAAAAAGCTTGAGTTTTCATGATTCATGAAATTTTGTTAGAAATTACTTAGCATAACAATTAGTTAGAATCTGTGTAATGGATATAAGTTTCCGAATTCGTAATTCCTTCGATAACTAAATAAAATATTTGGGAGACTTAACTTAGAAGGGGATTTCTCCGGTCGTAATTTAAGCCATTACGATTACCTTTGCGAACCACAATTGTAAAATAACTTAATCAATTTAAAGAATTTGAGCAACCTCCGAAGAGTGTCAATTACCATTGTCCTTCCAGCAAAATATTAATTTCAGCAGAATAATGAAGTAATTCGAAGTTCATCGTAATAGAAAATTCATAATATAAACAGTGAAATGGCTTCTTATAATTGGAAATATGCAAAGTGAAAGTATTATAATCTGGTGAATGTGTGCGTCGACTTGTCTCGTAGGCGTTTCCAATCGCCTTCAAAAATTTCAAAGATCGTGCCTGTTTAATTGTTTCAGTTGATGTTTAGAACAGTGTTATTTATTTTTAAAGTGTTGAAATTATCAAATGAATCCTCCCACCCGGGGCAGGGCGGGAGGGACTGACAGACTCTTACTGACTAAAATTCACAGTGTCGTTCAATAGCCCTTTAGGTTCCGGGGTCACGGTAATTTTTAGTCCCGCGACCCTGGCAGGCTTTGGCTCTCTATACAGGGGCCCCGTCTTAATGCTGATACTCTTTGAGGCGCGCTTGGGACATAACATCGAGCGTCGTTTCAGTGCGAAATTGAATTTGGGGGTTACCTTAGACAACGGCACTACAGACTACCTGTAACCTGCTGTTATGATGGCAACTGGTGCACCACGATGCCATCAGAGTTCGAATCCCAGATCGATCTGAGAGAGCTCGCTCTATTATTTGGTCTCTTCTTTGGTTCTGAGCTAGATTGAGACCGAGAGCAAACCCATTTTATTCTCTTTTCTATCTTTCTTTGATTTTTTTTTCAAATTTTAATAGGAAAAAAAAAAAATACATAACATTTCTGCGCTTTCTACGTAGGTTCTAAACACTAAATTCTTAAATACATATGTATACAAAAAAAATCGGTTTGGCATTCAGCTGACTGTATACATTATTAGTGGATGTGATGTTGGCTATAGAGAGAAATACTTAGTTTCAAGAGTAGCCTGAAGACGTATATGTTGTTGATCTTTGCTCTTTAATTTTGTTTACGAAGCTGAAAACGCTCAGTTTTGATTACCTTTACCCCGATTGTTTGACCTCTTTGTGGGTAAAGGTCAAGAATGTTTTGACATTCGTGTTTATTAACAATGAACTACGCCTTTTTTCGTTTGCCTAACATTACACAATTCTTGTTTTCATCGTAACCAACAAACGTATGATTTATTTTATGACGTCAAAAAATGCTACTGAAAATCATTCGTTAAACATTGTATTGCGGTAAAAGGATTATTCTGTCTCTAATCCCCGTCGACCACTTCTATACTATGTGTGCTTCGCGTGTATCTTTCAGTTTTAATCAAGCTATGCGCTGAACGCGGGATTTATCCGTTTCTAACAGACAGATCCCCACATTCACTAATTTCTAGTTTGCATTCGCTCGAAACAGGAGCACTCTATGTTACCTCGCACAATTCTTCCTTTTTATCACCCAAATTTTAATCAAAATTAATTCTTTGCTTACACATATACCTACGTTTGCCTTCAAATTGCTAATTTCAGGCGAGAAAGTGTGAAGAATATATGAAATATCTGCACTTTGTGGTGCGCAGTAAATTTCCAGTCTAAATTCGAGACCGCTTCGAAGCAATTTTGTGTTAACTTACATTAGGATTACACATGTAGCTTGGAGTAGTATGTTTATAAAAAGGAACAGGAAAATATATTATACTTTACATTTTTATTTAGTTTCGTATAGATTTTACGACTTTAAAGGAATTCTTTATATAATTCACGTAACCTCTTAGTCGTAACTGAATATTTTACAAGAAAGTAATAACGTGGATCTATGCATACAGACGAATTTAAAATGATAAACAGAAGTTAATTATTGCCAAACATCAAACATGTAGCCTTCTTGTCATTTAAATAATTATACGGGAAAGGTATAATATCACATCCTCTTTAAGTTTAGATTCGATTGAGAGCATTTGTAGATTTTAAGTAACACGACAATGTTAATTAACCGTGGTACCACAAAAACTTTTAAACGTCTGTTGAACACTTGTCTAAATAATGTCAGATTATGACGTTGAAATAAGGTCCGTTTTGCAGCCACACTTTTTTTAGACAAGTGTTCAACACATGTTTAAGTTTTTGTAGTAAGGCTGTAAGTGTTTGATGAGAACTTTTATTAAGACTATCTATATAATATGGGGCCCTATCAGAATGCTGCTGCAGCTGTGACTCTTTTTAAGGTCACAGCAATGCTGAGATAGTGGCTTTTTGGCCTCGTACAGGACGCATCTTTGCATCTTACTATGTGTTTTTTTTATATTAATATGTTTTCTGTTATTTTTTTAATTAAGTATTCATTTTATGTTGTTGTTCTGTCCTGTGTGAGTCCAATAAAAACTTTTCTTTCTTTCTTTCTTTCAATCACGAGGTAAACTGACTTCAAACAAGTCTAAAAAGTCATTCATGTAAATCATAAACAACACCGTACATTTTTTCGTAATGAAATGTGTCAAACAATCCTTTTGAATGTCGTCACGTTGAAAATGTTTGCTCGAATTCAATCTACAAGTTGAATATTCATAAGTATTAAGTGAATGGTGGGTCAGCCAGTAATTTGTGTAAATCAAACGTGACCAATCTTAAATTTAATTAGCTGAAGACCTATTTGTTTTGTCCATTGTAATTGTTGTGACCTTATGTATTGACATGCTCGATTTGTTACCTGTTTTGGTGTCTGCGTTAAATTAAGGTGTGTGTGTGTTATATACATTATGGATGCTAAATTTATTTGGTTTTACGCAAGTTCTTCTTGAGATTTTGTTTTCCTAATAGATTTATTGCTTCACTTTTGATGTAATGGTCGTAAGAACCGCAATAAATTCCTAAAGTACTTCGCAACGAGGAAAATCATTTTTTTTATTAGAAGTTGACTTACAGGCGTACCGGTTATGAATATAAAATAAAGCATAAAATTCAGTTACGAAGCAACCTGTTTTTGTCCCGTAGATAAAGTTCCTAACATTTTTTCACAGCGTACTGCCGCAGCATAAATTAAAACGTACCAAAGGCTTTAGCAATAAATAAACCCAAATGATTGCCGGAAAGCTGTGGACAAAGTTTTAACGAAGTGATTTCTGTGCAAAATAAAGTTGGTTACCATTCCAACTGGTTCTACTATTACTGTTAAACATTTATGACGCACTAACAAAATTTTATAACTAGTCCGTCTTTTTATGTTATGAAAATTGAGTCTCCAAAGTAATTTTGCCTGCACCATGTGCACATAGAGTAAGTGGTTGGTTACGAGATACATTCGTTTGTTTCAAAAAATTAGTTTCATTCTACGCGTCTATCCAAAAATATACCAAAGGCAGAAAGGCAAAAATTGAATGTATTCTATGAAATTAAATTTCCTTTGAATAAGTTACAGGACGTAACAAGCGGTCTAACCGGATGACATCCAACAAGTCCTGATCACTGTGTAAATTCGAATTACCTTCTATTTACCTTGGATGTGGGTGAAAGAGACCCTTTTTTATGAAAATGTGTGATTTTGAAGTCTACAAACACGTGTCCGTAATGATATACTCGTGCTGTATTGTAATACAATTAAGGTTATTGTTGTGAAACAAGTGATTAATGAGTACGTTCGAAAACTCGAGCAGAAACCAACAAGGAAGAAAAAAAAAAAGATTAGAAAGTGGTAAGTTCAGTCTTTGTCCTTGATTTTATTTTTCTTTAATGTGATTGCACCAAGGGAGGAGGTGAGGAGCTTGTGACTAAATAATTATAGCCGCACAGGCCGATCTTTCGGGTTAAGCCGCGCTTGCCGAGGTTGGTCTGTGGATGGGTGACCATCTGTCATAGCGAGTTTCCTCCCTGCCTCGGAAAGCACGTGAAGCCGCTGGTCCCGGGTGTCATTTGTAGATCTTTACTGACAGTCGTTATTGTTAGAAGCTCTAAAGTCTGACAACCAGTCGTACCATGGGGTATCGTATTACCCAGTTACTGGGTTGTGGAGGTCCGACAGGCAGTCCCTCTATGTAAAATACTGATATTCAGCTGCATCTCGTTCGACTGGAAGCCGACCCCAATATAGTTGGGAAAAGGCTAGGCAGATGATGATGTGATTGCACCAAGGGATGCGTTAGATGGACCTAACGCAATTTTCATGCAACGTTTCTTACTTTCAGTAGAATTTTAAAATCACTTTCCGAAACCTTGATTTTCTATAGAAAACGAGCTCTAAAAAAAACTTATTATCGTACCATAAATGTGAGTTTGTAAGTATGTGTATGTATTAGTGTGTTACTCTTTCACACAGTAAAACTACTTGGACATAGTGTAAAACCTGTATTAATACATAAAATAGTTTTTATACAGATTTTACGTTCCCGTGAGATACTTTTCGAGTTTACACGCGGGCGAAGCCTCTGGCAACAGCAAATCATCTATAAATAATAATAAATAAAGGTTATGTGTTTGTTAGGTTAGATGAAGGATAATCTTTGTAACTTCTGATCCGATTCTGAATATTATTTCAGTAATAGGAAGTTACAGCATCCCCACTAAACTTTCCGACCATAAACTTTCTTCTTTAAAAAAATACGTTGTCGTTACCGAAACGCACCTACGATACAAATATGAAACTGGCATACAAAACTACCCTCACTCGGAACAACTACTTGTAGATCATAAAATATAAGTTCCGTGCGGGGAACAAACCCCGCGACACGCGCAGCTGTCGATCGCTAATGCACAGCGCCAAACGTGCCATCAAAGTATCATATTAATTACTTGTACAAAACGTTTTGCTAATACTTTTATTGTGCGAACAACTAAGGAGGAGAGTCTGTATTTCGCTATAATAATTTAACTATAATAAAATATTCCACAACTATCACTACGCCGTCTAGTCCCAAGCTAAGCAGAGCTTGTGTTATGGGTACTAGACAACTGATAAACATACTTATATATTTCTAAATACATACATATTATAGATAAATTACACCCAGACACAGAACAAATGATCGTGCTCATGACACAAACATTTGTCCAGGATGGGAATCGATCCCACGACCCCCGGCATAGCAGTCAGAGTCACTAACCACTAGACCAACAGGCCTTTGGCCATTAGGCCATTGCACAATCATGGGGTATTCAAGTCAAGAGTGAAAAGGTTACGTATGGGTGGGCCTGCTTCAATGTCCATCACATCATCACTTACTATCGGCTAGGAGAGGCGACATAATGCTCAAACGCATATATTTGTAACATAAATCATGACTTTATCATTCAATGACGATAGGTTCCGAAGAAGCAATAAGGAAACAACCTTTTGCTTCCCGTTTTTGTGGAAAATTACCCATAAATATGTACGTCCTCTTTGATTTATTTTATGTTAATAGAAGATTATTTTTTTATTTGACATTTTTGTTATATTAATAGAAGATTATTTTGTTCATGTTAACTTAAATATTTTAAGCGATTCAGGGTTATATGTAAAACATTAAAAACCTTTTATTGACTGAGAGCACTGATCAACAATTTTTACTAAGAAAACAACCTTAAACAATGGAAACAAAAATGAGATGTTTCATACAAAATGTTTATATTAAATACCGTTATTTTTTGAAACAGTGTTAACGGTTATAGTTATTAATGATACTAGTGCGGTAAATTGGTTTTTACAAAAGAGTAGACGAATGTAAGCCCGAGACGAAGTCGAGGGCTTACCATAGTCACGAGTTTGTAAATACCAATTCCTGCACGTGTGTCATACAATGTTTTTCAACACATTTGCGGGTAGCTACGGATTGGTCGGATTCAATCGCGAAGAAGAAGGTTTATAAGTACTTTTAGCACATGGAAGGTTTTACAAATAACTCTGTAGAAGCAGTTAATACTACTTATAACTATTGTAATAACGACGCTTGGCAACTTTTAAAAGATCTCATACTTTCTGTATTTTTTCTCTCTCATTTGCAACTCGCTTCATCACATAATATGCTATCTAGGCTCACAATATCGTAGATTATTCATGAACGCTAACGAGTCGTGTCTTTGCATTGTTTTATTTTTCTCTTGTCCGAGCTCCAAACATTGACATCTCTGTTTCAAAAAGTATTTTGTTACAAAATGAGTATTTATAAAAAAATGTAAGTGATACTGGACTCAATAAAATGTACCTCACTTTCTATGAAGGCCGGCGAAAACTTTGTCGTACTATACTTTTATAATGCAATTTGCTGTAATGACATAGTACTAGTTAAGTGTTGCGGCAAAAGATCTTCAGTTTTGGCGCGGACTCTAATGTGTATGGTCAAGTTAATCCAAGATTAGATGAGAAATGATAGAAATAGAAGCGATAATCCTCTTACAGATATTGATTTGTCTTTATTATTGTTGATGAAAGGTCGAGCCCCCATTGAGAGCCCTTAGAAACATGTCGGAACGAAATATTAACTCATAAAAAAATCAGCCGAGTATATTTTAATTACGTTACAAACTTCAAAATGTCAATCAAGAACGGGAGGTCAAGTCGTAGGAATGAGGATTAATTGTTAATAACTAGAAACATTTTGACTGTTGGAGTATCGAGAATCTTCGCGAATGCCGAATCAGTAGGCCGTTAAATTTGCGCGTAGGCACGTCACGGGCTCTTAGCGAAATACTCCGCGTGATGTGCAAACAAGTGCCGCTGTTTTATTAGGACATGTTTAAACATGGAAACAAAACAAATTTCGTAAAGAGATCATCGATGGAAGAGGAGTGTTGTTGCCTTCTTTACTATGAATCGCAATTTCCAAGAGTAAATAGGTGCACTAGTACAACGTAACTTGGGACCTCTGGACAGTCGATTATTATCCTAACCTAGGTAGAATTAGTAATAGAAGGCTTTAATTAAAATTAATAAAGCAACTTAGTCAAAGTCTGAACAAATACACAAATTTCTTTTCGGTTAATCTTAAAAAAAATAGGAAAACACATAATATTATGTTCCTTTTAAATTATCATTGTAAATAACTTAGCCGTCAAACGCAGCCACTTTGGCTCGTGGGCGGCACGTTTTACCAACCGACATTGGCACGGTTATGGGGTCTACGAGTACATAAGTATCTATAAACAATTTCCAACAGAAGGTAAGGGGAAGTTTTAGAATTATTAACCACACAAAGTTGCCAATCAACATTGAAGTTCGGCAACATGAAAAAATATTTCGAGGAAAGAGGATCATAAATAAATGCACTTTAATCGGCTCCATTAAATTTCATGCGTTATCGGTTCAAGTTATCAGTGCACAATGCCAAAAATAATTCGTATCTAAGTGAGTCACTATGCTAATCGCGTATATGTGGTTGATCTCCACTTCATTACGTCAAAATATACTACGAACAATCGTGCACTATAAAGCTCACAATGTCAAAGCGATGACGTTATAATAACCCATTAAACTTAACAGTCAATGGCGACGCAGCAAAAAAAAGATGGAGTCGTAACAAATGACGGCGAATAGATTTCCCTGACGGTGCGTCGGACATGTGCCAGAGACGGACGTGGAGCGGACGGTGACCACAACCGACGGCCCGCGGCCTATTGAGGCACACCGCAAATCGATCAGAAGCACGTCATACAATGACTGTCGCAAACAAAGATACAAAACTCGACGTGTCGACACGACGACGTTTAGTGGAAACTTGCATAATAGAAGCCCTGTAGCGAATATATTGACCATAGTCGACACGGACCAGGAAAAATGTAGATACAGGACAAAAGAACACACATACAATAAACGTTTACACTTTCCAAATGATGGATCACCATACTGTTTGGCAATAAATATGTATATTCTTTTTTATGAAATGTCCACTTCAGCCTACCAATTAAAAACATTCCATCATGTCCTTCGTTCGACGAATAATACAAATGTGTGTAACAAACAAATTCCACAAAATTATCCTTGTTATGTAGATTCGTTGTCAAATACTGCACAATACCACAGTGTGTTTCTGGAACTTGCTATGAATAGTGCAACTATTTATAAGTTTAACTTGACTATGAATTACACAGTGATTGTTACTTAATATTTTATGGGTTTCATAAACTATTTAAACAGTTGTGTACAAAGTAGTGACATGTTTAAAATATAGACTGCTGCGGACCCAAAACGTGAAAGTAACATTATACTTAGAAGAAAATAATAGGATACATACATAACACGTACAAAAAAAATCTATTACTAGAAGAATACATTCAAAATTCCTGACATTCACATTTACCTACGAGGAGAATCTATAAAACTAAACAAACTTTAATAACTGCCAGATAAAACTATCTCAAAGAATAATAATATATAAAAGTTAAGTATCTATGCAAACAATTGGGCGAACGGTCACGATTGTCGAGCGCGCCCGTAGGCAAAGCTAGTATCTCAAACTACAAAGCTGTTTGCCGAACACGGTCTCTCGTTATCCTCGTACTCGTGGAGTGTAGGCCGGCCTCTTTTGTTAGGGCCTCCATAGGACCTCTTAAAGTCTCAATGTAGCTCGAACGAGGAACTGTGTCATCGAACAATGGAATTCGTTCTAATATACGTTTATCTTTGAACGTATACGTACTGATTACGTCGTGCCTCTTTTATTGCCTGAACTCTAGTGGAAGTCGTTTTGTTGAGCAATGAATAGTTAGAGCGCACTTGGAATATTTTTATGAGGATTCATAAGACCTCTTGCTGTCTGCTAATATGAGTACATTTAATTTCTAGGTAAATAGATAGTTGACATTTCTTATGATTACTTAGAATGTCAAGAAAAAGTTTTTAGTGGTTTTTCCTTTACTTTATAACCTTTGTACTCAAAAGTAAAAAGAAAACGCAAATCATAATCTTATCAAACATCTCTCTTTATTAAGTATGAACCTTCTAAATTGTTTTATTGTTATAATTCGCATCGCGGCGCCTAAGACGAACGTAATAAATTTTAAGTAACAAAAGTAACAAGTTACAAAACAACAAAGAATAAGAAAAACGTAGACCTGCGTAATTTTGTTTGGGAACTTTTCAGTAATAATTTTCCGGCCGTCTCAAGGCTTAAACTGACATAAAGAACGTGACTTGTTAATCTGGTTTCGTACATTGGTCACCAACTCTTTACAAATTAACGGGAACTTTGTAAACTTTGTCTTATTATTTACTGGTCCGTTTTCATTGTTTATTGTTGTCATTTGTGCAACAAATGTGGGACAGCTAAAATCTCCAGTATTATTATAACAAGTTTTAACTTAGAGACATTACAGAGATTATTTACCGTGTAACAAAAGTTTATCGTCTGTATTCCCAAAGGTCTCGTAACAGTTTTCAAGAAAAACTCGGATAAGAGAAAATTAATTATTGTTATCCACAAAATAGATAAACATTAAGTTGATGAAAAAATGATGTATGTACGAACAGCGGCGACATTTAAACACCTCATTTTCTTACTTTTCCAAAACACATTTTCCGGGGCAGTAAACCGAAGATTCCATTAAGTAATCAAACCTACATTAGCGTGAAATATCATTAGAATTTTTATGTTAATGAATGAAATAGTGTGATTCGGATAAAAGCTTTTTTAAGTGCATTTCAGGATGCATACAAGAGTCAGATGAAATGTATGAGCGTCAATGAAACTGTAAAATAACTTTACTGCCGTCCGGTGGGGCACAGGAACGCATAATTTTACCATAAAACTGAGTTTTATTATCTGTAACAAGGCACAACTCTTTACAGTTTACTAAACTGCGGACGTAACGCCTGCAGACGAATGGAATCTTCATATTTTTATATCGCCATCATTTTACATGGAAAATAAAAAGTTCAGCAGTAACAGAGCTCTTGTATCTGTTTAATAGAGACGCCGTGTGTGAAGAACGTCGCTACTAATGTATAAGTAGATTGTTATTATTAATAAAGTAACGATGTAACCTTGATAGTTAACCCTCGGCCTGTTGCGGATTGTTTACAACCCAAAAGTTTTACAACTCTGACCGCATAATATTTCGTGTAACTAGTGCCTAAATAGAATTGAATCGGGTTTGTCACTCGGCATCAATTTGCATGGAGAACGACCTGAAATCGACGTTGACGTCTTTATTTGATTCACGTCGGTGTCGCCGGTAGTCAAAGTATAACGTGTTTCACCTTGAATCTTCATTCAAAGAAATTTCATTTTCGCCCCTTACTCTGAATACTTTTTGAAATATTTGGAATCTTTGTAACTTGGTCTGAAAATAAACATTGTTTTTTACACCTATTCTGAGATAAAAAAGGGTTTTGTGTATTTACTACATTCAACAAGAAATAACGTTCCATCAAGATTTTTTTTGAAAACATTTTATTTTGTATTCAATAAGACATAAATACTACAGCCATAATGAATTTGTTTTTACATAATTACATAATTCATGAGCACATGTTTTACATGATAAAACTTTTCTCGTTTTTTTTCACAATAAAACATTTTTCATAGCTGTACAAGGATGTCATAAAACTCAGCGTCATGCTGACAAGTTAAACCTTAACTTGTTTGGTACGTCCACATAAAAAAGTTAAAAAGCTGCTATCCGATTTACTTCCCAACGTGATATTCACTTTTAAATAACGTACACGTACGTTACAGGTTATTAAAACAGTTTCACGCAACAACAGGCTAAGCTAATTATCTGTATAAACTCGTAGGTGCTGGCTACGTCAAGCTACGAGAATCTTAAAATGTGCTACGAGAACGCTACGACGTAGCTTCGTAGACTTGGTAAGCCGAGTTGTCGACATTGGACAGTGGACTCAACTAGTGAGCAAACAAAGCATTAAATGAAATCTCAGAGCAAAGAGCAGTGACGGAGAAGCTCTCGCCATTATTACATACGACTGACTCAGTCGAGTATTAAATTCTACAATCTAACAAATAATGCAATAGTCAATCGCGTTTCCTTGTTCTTCTCGTTTGATTTTTTGGATGGATGGCTGGATGGATGTTTGTTCCTCTTCCACTGAACAGATTTGTTTGAAATTCTGTACACAGATAGTTTATAACCTGGATTTACACATAGGATAGTATTTATTCCGATTTTATGCTGCCATTGAATGATTTTCGAGTTGCAGCGGGTGAAAACGCAACAGCTAGTAAATTAATATAACTAACTAGTAGCTCTATTGTTTAATAACTTTTTAAACATTAAATTAAGAAAATGGACTCTAATAACCGAAAAATAAAATAAAGGTACTGCAAATGTTATTGTTAGTTTAAACTAGCTAGTTTTAAACTGACCACAGAACACTAAACCCATTTGAAACATTATCTAAACTCCCGAACACGAGTAGCGACTAGCGCACTCATCAAGTACTTAATAAGCGTTAGTATGTCCATCGTGGAGGCACAAATCATATTTGGATGGGTGAGAATCGCATAACGTTCATTAGTGTACCGCAGAATGTACTCGGATGCAGTGAAGTGTGACCGCAGCCTTATTAGCGTGGAGCACTTGTTTAATAACTCGGTATTAATGGTATTTTCTTGTTGACTTTACTTTCATAGAATCATTTGGGACATAATAAAGAAAAAAATTGATTAAAACCTGGTTAAAATATCTTCGTGCCACAAAACACATCTGTTGAACATTTGTCCAAAAGAAGTGTAACTGCAAAAAGTCCCTTATATCAACGTCAAATGCCGTTTTGCAGTTGATTGTTATTTTAGAGAAGTGTACTTTAATTCATGGAAGAGCGAAGTCTCCTAGCTACGGGTATTATTTGCCTGAAAGGAGGCTCCAATCAGAAGCTATTGTTACGTTTTTATCGGTACCCAAATAAACATAATTTTATTATTATTTACTTTCAGATTTTTGACATAATATACATACATCGTACCTTGAAATAAGAAGCGCTACGCTAAATTCGTGTTACATAGATGGGCTACGCATCAAATTCGTAGAAGTGCTTCACGTAATATGCATTGAGATGCTACGCAAAAACTGTTTACGCGTAGCGCAAGGACCTGCGTGCGAAGTGTGTAGCTATGCTACGAACAAAATGCGTAGGTAGATGTGCTACGCGCAAAATTTGTAGTAGTAATACGCGCCAAATTAGAAATGTGACTGTATTTTAAGCGAACAAATTCGTAGTAACCCATATTCCAGCATCTAGTCTTTTAGTATTATGCAAATACTATCCTAGAATTCGTGCAGGGGCTAGTGACATTATGTTTGTAAAACGCTTATTTGAAAAGGACCGTTTTCTTTTTTCAATGCTACCTTTTTTATTGAGGAACATTATTTATTCAATCAGTCAAAATTACTTTATTATCAGATATCGATTAGGATATATACGAGTGGGCCTACGCAACGCAACAAATAGAATATAATGAATATCAAATTTAATTGCTGTTCACCCAATTCCGGAGATTTAAGACGATCTATTTTAGATAATTAATTTTATTTAGGTATATTTATCCTTGACAACAAATCTATTTATTCCATAAGTTATAGTATAGTGAACAAAGATACATAGTTTTTGTTTTTTTTTTAACCAATGAATATTGAAAATTGACAAGGACCGTTTTCTTTTTTCAATGCTACCATTTTTATTGAGGAACATAATTTTTTCAATCAGTGAAAATTACTTCATTATCAGATATCGTTTAGGATATATACGAGTGGGCCTACGCAACGCAACAATTTTGGCTTACGTAACAAAAGAAAAATTGTGGTCAGCAAATAATTAGGGTTCCGTAGTCAACAAGGAACCCTTATAGTTTCGCTATGTCCGTCCGTCCGTCCGTCCGTCCGTCCGTCCGTCCGTCTGTCCGCAGTTTAGCTCAGAGACGCACAGTACTAGAGAGCTGTAATTTGGTGTACATATACGGAGTTGTTGTGCCGAAAAAGTGGTAAAATAAAATCTCGTAAAATATTTTATTTTAGGGTACCTCCTGTACTTACACGTAAAGTGAGGTTTTTTTTTTCTCGCGTACCCCTTAATGTGGGGTATCATTAAATAGGTCTTTAAAAAATAATGTGAGTTTCCATTAACAATTTTTTGATAAAAAAAATCGTTTGTGAAATATTAAGCTTTAAAGTGCCAAATTTTGCTCGACTCGAGTGTCCCCTCCCTCTACCAGCTAAACGGTTATGTTTGGGGGTGTGAAAAAATTCACAATAGTAGTATATATAACGAAATTTAAAAGAAAATTATCATGACTAAGTAGACTTTACAACTTTACGAGTAATAGTCGACCAACTTATAAAATGTACTTGATATCATATTTTCTTAAACAAAATGTATCGAAGACAACTGCAAATGTAAGTTTGTCAACTTTATTTTTACAGCTTTTATAGGTATGTTTTTTGGGGATAGGTAGGTTTTAATCGTCAACTATTTTTAACTAACTTCAAAAAAAGGAGGAGTTTCTAAATTCGTCGTAATCTTTTTTTATGTATTATCCCCGATTTCTCAGACTCCTGGACCGATTTTGAAAATTCTTCTTTTTAAAATTAAATTCAGCGAATCAGTTTAGTTAGTTCGCATAAGTATTTTGATGGGCAACTACGGAACCCTACACTGTGCGTGGCCCGACACGCACTTGGCCGGTTTTTTTTGATAATTTATTTGACGGACTAATTACATTTTTTCTGTCAAATTCCTGTTGTGAACAAGATGCGATTTATGTAACCTTCATTGTGATAGGTGTTGATGGCTGTTAGTGTGATTTATATCACAACTTGTTTATCATAAAAGGAAGTTATCAGTTTTACAACTACACTTCAGAAACTTTGTCGGGCCGCCGATTATTTATGATAATGAACTATGACTGATGATGGAATGATTCTCTTTATGTGGTGGTCAATAAACTGCAAATAACCCCTGGATTAAACTACAATATTTGTTATAGACACCGTTTATTGATGATTGATAAGCTATTATAAAACTTGAACGTTAATGACTTGTGTACAGTCACGAGCAATAGTATGTATACACTAAGCAGTATTCAAAAGCGCATTTTTGCACCCAATTGGTTAAAGATTTTTCCTTTTCATTAGACTTCTATTTTCGAAGCCATACTATTACGAAATAGGTCTTATTTCATAGCGGAACCCAGTATTTTATGAGTCAATTGTGTTTAAATGTTGTTAATTGTATACATATTATTGCTCGTGACTGTACATAACTTTAAGTTACATTCGTTATTACGTCACATATATACAAGTTGCTTGAATTTGAAAGAACAAAACCTACAAATTAGAAAGTAGTTCTGTAGTGCATACATTTTGCAACTTGTATACAAGTAACCTGCATAATGGAAACACGGCCTACTCGTAAGGTTCGGTGAAATCTGTCCAGACAAATTACGGAGTGCCTGCGATCACCAGACACTGACAGATCCATCAGTGTCTGTTAGCGACTTATGTTGTCCAACCAAATATCTCTTCCATTTGTCGAAATGTGTGTGGAATTCTACGTATTTGACCAGCGTGTTTCGTATTTAAAGTGTGTACTACATAGAGCCCGCGCCACCTTATCATGACCTGACGCGATGCTAGTTCAGTCTC